>VZDJ01000047.1:4260577-4531047 GCA_008694505.1 Cyanoderma ruficeps
CCATTCCATTCTCACAGCACAAGAAATCTGATGACACTGAGGAAGGAAATGGAACCCTGGCCTTGATTTACATCACATATTCTACAATGTACACATTTTCTACCCCCACCATTCTCCCTTTGTTTCCCTGATCAGAACTCTTCAGTGCTTTACAGGGAGTTCTGTACCCCTGACTGGAATTCAGTGAAGAAAATCCTGAAGGAGAAAAAAAAAACCCTCTGCCACAGCCGTGACCCAAGCAAAGAGCTATTCAGCTCTCCCTTTTACAAGGGCACAAAAGACCAGAAAATGTGAGATCAACAAAGCTGCAGCAAAGAACTGACAGGATGATCATCTATTTACTGAGAGCCACTGACAGAGCTGACTAACACAATTTCTTGCAGCTGTTATCATTGCAGCGAGAGCAGAGATCAGAGGAAGCACTGTCCCCCAGCTCAGCACAGCCCTTGGACACACTTGGGGAATGCTGTGGGAAGCAGTGATGGACATTTTGGCAGGGTGGATATGGTGCTACAAGGAATTTTTGGTTTGCCCTCATGCAGCAAGAAATGAAGGTACAGATTAACTCATGGCACAGGGTTTATGAGTAAATAATCAATTTTTCCTACAAGATAAAAGAATACCTCTTACCTTAAGAATGCCTCTTCCTGCAGAATGTTGTAACTTCGTATCACCTGTTTCACATTTTCTGTGTGTTTGTTTCATGGTCTCTCCTTTTCTTAGTAGAGCTCTTATTAGAGCTCTGAGGTATCCAGAGCAGTGGCAGGAGAGGGGAGATGGGAGGATGGATGAAAGGAAACAGTGGGTACATCCAGGTCCCACTTTTTTTCAGCTTCCTGAAATTTAAGATGTTTTCTCCTGCAGATTTTGTAAGTGATATCAATTTCCTTTTCTGTGCCTTACCTGAACTTCCTACAGTGGGGCTCCCTGCAGGCTCTGCAGTTCACCTGAGGACAGCAAGAAACATCCTGGAGCTGCTTCTTGTGTTGATTTTTCAGAAGGTAACACATAGGTAATTTAATAGTTACAGACCTCTACAAGAAACATGTCCCAGCATTGGGAATGTGAATTGTGAACACTGTTGGAGCTCAGTTTGTCATAATGCTTGTTAAAAAGTTGCTTAGTTAAATCACTTAAAGAACACACCTGTTGCAAGCAACCATTTCTTCAAAAGACCCCAGATCATTGCTCTCTGCTTCTGCCCCTGAGTTTCAGCTTCTGCAGTGTCATCTATATTTATTCCTTCATATCTTCCTCTACTTTCATATCTTGTCCCTCTTGCAATTGCATGAGAGAACCTGTGGAAGCAGCAATTTGTCCTGCTGGCTTTGATGTCACTTCCAAATTCCGTCTCAGAGCATAGAAAAATCTGACGTTTTAATGATGCAGCTGCTTTAAACTGCCCAGCAACTTTTCTCTGAAAGTTGCTCCATCTTGTGCACCTGTGACTCTCTTTATGTAAGGCAAGATATTAAAGTACATTTTAAAGCATTTGTCTGTTTGGTTTAACTAGTCCTGCTTTTCTCTAAATCCAAGAATAGAGAGAGCTCTCGTGCCAGTTACTGGAAGAGAACAACATAATTTTAGCGAAGTCACAGATCTACCTGCAGCCAAACTAAATTTATCTCCCAGAAAGGGCATATCCCCAAGTCCTTTCACTACTTAGACAGGAAAGCCAAGTTTTTTAAAAGCTTATTCCTTCCTTGTACCTTTCTTCTGGCTCAATTATCTGATTACTAAATTGATTTTGTAAGGGACCCAAGGTACTACACATTTCTTTTGCATCTGAATATCTCTTTTCCTCTTTGGACTGCCAATCTATGCAGGAGCATGCTGTGATCACAAATGATTTTTTCTTTCACTCCTACAACTATTATTGTTGATTGTTTTCAGTTATAAACTTTGGGACTGCGTCAACTTCAGGAGAATGCGGGAAAAAATTTGCTCCAGAAGTCAATATATAAACCAAGATGAGATCCAACTCAAATATTGTTGCTGTGGACCTGCATGTTTATTTCACTGTCAACTTACGTTAAAAAAGACAAAAATTCAAAAACCATTAAAAAATCCAAAACCAAAAATTAAACTGCCTTTTCCTTTTCTAAAAACCTTCAAGGTTTTCATGCTTTCTGTTCCTGAGTAGCCTTCTCAAAATCCAGACTCAAATTTTCACACCAATTGAGGCCTTTCCAAAGATTTAGGTCCAGTCATTGTATATCCTAAACCTACATACTAAGGTGCTTACATATGCACTAATAGTTTATTTTCTTCATTGTAGACACTATAACACATTGTAGTTAATAATGCACTTTAATACATGCTGCCATGCATTGAATTTTTTCCTGGCAATCTTGAAATCAAGGGCTTAATTAACTGATATGCCAGGCAATGGCTTTGTTTTTGAGGGAGGGTGTTTTCCTTTAATTAAGCATCCATTGTGTTTTGATGGATTGGAATTTCACAAGTTTTTTAAAACACTTTCATGAGTGTATACTAGCTACCACTACTATTTTGATGTCAAAAAGCTGGCCTTTATAATTGGTAATAAAAATACTTCAGTGTACAAAATAACACTGATTTTTAAATGGTTCTCATTTATTTTAATGTTAACATCGAGGCACATTTTCAGTTCATATTTTCCTCTCTTTCAATTATACCTACAAATGTGTTTGTGTGGCATTAAATCTCATTTCCATTACAAAAATGTTCGTGTTGATTTTGACTTCCATATGCATAAATGTACTGCAATAATAAAAGCCAGCTGTCAGTGCTTCCACCCTTTCAACTGTTTAATCAACAGCCCAATAAATATGTAAATGGCTTCCATATTATTTAAATTTACAGTAAACATACCAATCTTATTTGAAGCCTGGTCTTATACCCAAAAAATTATTCATCTCTATAGGAGAACTCTTCGTATAGGCTGATCACAGTGGTGGCTGCACCCATTTACATTTGGAAAAAAATCCTTCTCCTAATCCCTGATATACAAAACCGCTCTGACCAAAACTAAGCTGGTTCACGAAGTTTTGCATTCTGCATCTGTGGCTGACTGAACTTCAGTTTTCAGTCCTGAAATAGCTGAAAACTGCTCAACAATGGTGCAGTTGGTTCTCTGATCAAATATTACAGCGAGAGCCTGCCTTTGGAAAAATACAGGAATACTGTAACTCACATGGAAGTGCGTTCACATGATCCAGATGGTCGTGATGAAGATTTATGAGCATTCAAAGTATCAGCTAGCTCCACACCAAATAGGGGTGAGGAAAATTTACAACTTCATTCTGAAATATTTTGACTTGCTGTTGTCTATAGATAAAGAACATATACACTGGCAAAAAGACAGGTAAGGTTTTCCTCTGTCTGAAAAAAGCCATTACTTATTATCCATGAAAGGCAAAAACCAAGTCAGCTAAGCAGCTGAATTTTGTAGTTATATGGACATTTGTATCTCACAGATACGTTTTTATCTCACAAGGATTTTTTGCTCAAATAACACGGTCTACAAGTTTCAACGTTTATAGTTCTCTGAGAACACATTTTTACTCTGAATTGCAAAAACGGTAGTTATCCTTTCTTTGCTGGAGATGCTACTGAAAAAGTAATTCCAAAAAAAAATCACAATCTGATATTTGAAATGCAGCTAAAACCTACGGGGTGCCATCTGATAAGTTTAGAAAACAGAAAGTTGTTTAACTTATTCATGAGAATCCCCACACGACCAAAATTCATACTTGTGCACCAGACACTTATACATAGGAAACATTAACTTAGAGCCATCTGCCAAATTGGCTCTAAATTTTGGAGGGTTTGTTTGTGCTCCACTGTATACATTTATTAAGTTATATTTTCTTCACTGTGTAGGTCACATCAGGGTTTCTGCAGGAACATAGGCTGCACACTGTTATATTGACATTTATTGTTAGTTTTATTTGAGGTTTTATGCGTGTCATTTCAGACACTTGCTCCATTTCTAATTGTTTTCCAACACAATGTTTGTGTGACGGCGCACTTGCCAAAACAATTCTTATTCTAAAAATGGGAATTTGTTCTGTTTGATTTATGCCATGCCAGACGTGACTGATGGAGGCTCTAATGGTGGGTAATACTTCATATCATGTGGTGCATCTAAGCACAGCACACGTTGCTCACGTATTATGTGCTGCAAAAAGTGCCAAATAAAATTTGCTGGACTGGTCAGCGAAGAATGAAATAAAATTTCTCAGTGATGGCAGCTCAAATGTTCCATTTGAGCACCACTTATCTGGGAGCCATTTAACTACATTTGCTTTGCACTATCAAGCAGAAATCAGGAAACTTTGACGTTATTCGTTAACTTCAGGGTAACAAAGAACATCCAGGAGGAATAATCAGCAAAGCTTTGTTGGAGGTGAGCAGCTCAGCCTCTTCCAGCACTCAGCCTGCAGTGATCTCATCCTCACCAGTCTGATTATCCTCCAAGCCCAGCAGCAGATAAGAACTGGCAACAACCAGCAGTAACTTTATTAAATTCTTGGCATTTTTTCACTGTGTAGTTACTGAACTGAGTGAGAGGTGGAAGTCTTGAAAACAGGAGCTGAAATACTTGATAGAACCCTCAGAAAAGGTTGTCCAGCATTATAAAACCATGACATGTGCACCTGAACAAGAGAGGGGTTTGGCCTTGGCAGGACTGGTCTTGTTACAGAAACTTGAGTGCTGATGGTTTTCTAAGGTTTAAAAATGATTACTGTTTAAACAAGGATGTATTTGACATGGAGAAATCATCAAAGAATGCCAAAAAAAAAACAAGTAAAGGTGTAAGAGTTTTCGTTGATGATACTTCAATGTTGACGTTGAAGTGTTTTAGGGTGGTAAAAAAAGGAGGCCTGACTGAAAAAATACTGCAAAAAGACCTCAAAATACCGAGGAATCAGGTGACAAAACAGCAGGAAAACCTGCATGGTGATAAATATTAAAAGCAAAAAAAGCAATGCACTGGAAGTCAAGAGAGCCCTAACCGCACACAGGCAGTGAAGGAGTCATGGAAGAGGAAACAGCTGAAAGTCCAAAATTACCCAGTAGTACTCAAAACACCAGTTTAAGGACAAGATTTAAAAAATAACAAAAATCCTTGTTAATATTGTGTATGGACCAGCAATCTGCCTGCTGTCAGTGCTGGAAAGGGAAAACAGCTTAGGACTTTGTAGCATCTAAAAGATCTGCAGAGGTGTGGTAGATGTCTTCATAAGGTATAATGTGAAATAGCTGATTTTGAAGGAAGGTTTCAAGTAAAGAAATGGCAGAACTTAATCACACCTACTGTAGTTAAATGTTACTATTAATTGCATGAAGATTGGTGCAGATAGCAATACATTATTTAAGTTCCAAAAGTGGCTAGACAAACTCACAGAAGGAAAACATCCCCTTGTGTTTTTCAAACTCAAACGTGCCAGTTCTGGCTGAGACTCTCATTAGCCTGAGGAAAGCCAGAGAATTTAATGATACCCGGGAAAGAAAGTGAAAAAAGTTATTCAAAATAATACAACTACCAACTTAATGGGAATACAGTGCTAAGCAATTTAAGAAAAAAGAATGGAAACAGAAACACCAGAAGATGTTGTGATGTAACATACATCCACAAAACGTATCAAAATATATGAAAGACCTTATAACTGAGAGGCATAGTCAAATTCTGTATCTCTTTTAAGATGATCAACCCTGCCAAGAAACTTTTCTTTCTCAGAGAAACTTTCAGTAGTATTCAGTTAGTGAGATAAGATCTTAAATACCTTAATTTGCTCTGCTTTTAAAATCATAACTGCAGCAACAACGCAATGAAGCATAGATTACACTCTCTAATTTCCTAAAACGGGTAAACAATGGTTACAGCTGAATGTCAGGAATTTTGGAGAAAGCTGTTGGAAGTACAGATTGTTTTACCATTTCCCACTCATTTAAACCATTTGGATCCTTAGGAATAGCTACCAGATGTGTTCATCAGCCCATGAAGGTTATCAGAACACCCTCTCAGATCAACACTTGAAACAGCCAATGAAAACTAAACATCACCTTCTTCAAATTTAATCCACAGGCAGATCTGCCAGAATTTAAGGCATGGAGAGCTAGTACCTAAATAATTTTGGTGCAGTTTTTTCCTTTCTTTTACTTGCCATTCTTTCCATTAGCTGCTGTCTCAGAGACAGGACACTGAATTAGTCTGATCTTTGGTGTGATGATGAACAAGTGCTGCCCTACTGCACAGTCAGCTTCCAGTTCTATATTACCTTATATTAAAAAGCAAAAAAAACACCAGCCCCATTCCCCACATTGCAAATTATATTATTGCAAGGAGACTATCTTGCCACTTAGGGTAAAGAAATGGAGAAGAGAGGAATGCAGGCTTTATTTTCCTTAAAACCACATCATAGTTGAAAGGCTGCCAAGTACCTCTTTAATTTCATTTACTATTAACATTATATTCCCTCTTTCTTGCTCCTTTGTCTTTAAATCTTCTTTAAAATCCTGCTATGGATAGGAATATCTCTGAAAGTAAGGTTTATGTACCTGTTGTGGACACTTAAGCTGCACCAGCTAACCCATGCAAGGTACTTTAATTTGGGTTTCATATCTGAGGGGAGGGTCAGGCTGGTAAAGTCAGTGGATGGTATTTTTTTTTCCCGTGTAAAATATGAAAGTAGACAAAGATTAACCAGTCACCTGTCACAAGTGCTGACAAGCCTTCATTAATAAAATCAACAAACGCTTTAGAAACATTATATATTCTAAGTGGATCAGGGCAAAGTATCCAAAAGATACCAGGAGGCCAAGGGACTGTCACTCAGTTGTCCTGCATGCGGGATATGATATTTTACAGTTGCTAGTAAAGAATTGCACTCAAAATCCCCAGCTCTAAATTGGAATTCAATGTTTCCACTCTTCCATTTTGTATACAGGCATGTGTGGGTATTGTGAACAGAGAATCAAAGAGAGCTCTGAGATTGGTTTCCCTAATGGGGAAGGCAGGGCAGCAAAATTTTCCAGTGGTAGAGATGATATTTTCAAAAATAATGCAGTTATATATTCTGGTGTTCTGCAACAGGTCCAAGTACACGCACTCTATTGAAATTAAAGTAATTCATCACATTGATCTAAATGACAGTGATGAATCAAAGGAAAAAGAAATCTTTGCATCTTCCTGGAAAGAGCAACAAAGCAAAACAGAAGCTACTTCTATATACAAAGCATTGATCAATATGATTTGTGGGAGACTAATATACCTGACTGCCTAGTCTAGATTTCCATTTGTATTAAAGAGGAAACTTTTCTGGCCTGCACATACACGAACTGCAATTATAGGCTAGAGGCTGTCATCATACTTTTTAGAGCAAAGAATGTTAGCATTCAGGTACCTTTGAAAGTGAAGAAAATAATTTTAACAATATGCTCCCAGGGAAGAGTGCTAATCACCTCTTCAAAAAGGATGGGCAGGTCACGGAACCAGTCTGATTACAGCCAATAAGTATTATTTATTCTTTTTATTTAGATGATATTCTTGGCACTCCTGAAAGCTGCTTTTTAACCTTCTCACCCTCCTCACACAGCAGACACACACAGTGACACGAAATATTTTCATCAACATCATAAAAGTTCCACCAACGCCCCATGCATCTCTTTGCGGTGAATTTGATTTCTTTTAGTGATAAAAAATCAGGTAACAAATGCCCTCTTTTCCATACACACTTGCATACAAAATATGTGTAGAGGTTTGCATGGCCAGCCTGGATATCTGAGCATCTCTGGCACTGTTAGTCCACAAAACAGACAATTGATTATTGTGCCAGGAATGAAGAATGTCAGTGCTCTGTGGATGCAGTTATGACACAGACAGAGAGGAATCATCACCAGAGGACAACAGATTTTCATCTGGTTTTGATCAGATTTTCATCATTCAGATTTCGTGCAGCCCACTGAAATTCCCCCATTTTCAATTGAAAGGAAGGCAATTATTCATTACAGGATTGGGGAAGGTAATTTTATAGGTAGATAACATTTAATTAAGCATTAATTTCTTCTGTCCAGTTGAAACAATGCTACCAACACATGAGGAAACTGTGCCAGCTAAATCTAAGACAAAAATCTGTCCTTTGCATTTAAGGAGAGTGAAGAAAAAAATCCCATTTTTACTGTGAATTAAATCTCATTAAGAGTTATTAACCTCTTTACATTTGGAAAACAAACAGATTTTTTTTTATACACATAGCTCAAAGTATACCTTCATCACTTACTCAATTAATTACAGTTTGAATGCAGATTACCTGAGATTTGCCAGAAATTTGAAAATTCCCCTTGTTACCACAGTTTCTGCATGAGTTCTGTAAGGAAAGGGGAACTTAGCCCAGTAATTCCCAACAAGAAGTTTAAGTTCATTTCCAGAAACTTTGATTCATCCAGTTGTTGTCCCCTCAGTTTTTTGGGTTTTTTTTTAAATTCCAAATTAGCTAGAAGGAAAATGTCTGTGCGTGATTTAAGGAAACTACTCTGGCAATGCACACAATACAAAACATTTTGCAGCATCCAGTGTTCCCTTTCAGCATTAAATGCAAAGTATTGGTTTCAGAACTGCCTCTAACACTGCAGGCTATTTTTAAATTAATTTTGGCAGTGTCCAACGTTGCAAATGAGAAGTAAAACTAAGTCTTTGCCTTGCGAGATTTGCATTTCTGGCTAGTAAGGCAAGACCTAAACGAGGTAGTTATAAAAACCATCTTTTATTCCTCAAATCAAAACTATCTAATTGACTGTTCATTCTGTTGCAGACCAAGATTCAACCATCAATAATAAAGCAGAAAAAAAATTAAATTTGCTTAGAATCTAGTAGCCTTAATGTGACTTGGGGTTTCCTGGAATCTTGTCGGGCCCTGCATCTTGCCTTGTAAGGAGCTGATATTTTATCCACTGCCTCATCAGAAGTAAATATTCCTGTGCTTGCTCTTCCACTTTTAAATATTGATACATTTGTTTCTTCTTACAAACTCGGACTATTTCTATCAGCGACAGCAGCGAGACTGCTGACATATGGTTAGAGAACAAGAAACTTTTTTAACTCAAGGTATTATCCGGTCAAACGGTTTGAGTTATAAATGATTTACAGGGCTGTTGCCATCAGCAGATTGCTGCGCCACATCTTCCTGAAAATCCCCTGTGCAGGGACATCCACACACCTTGTGGGCTCCAAAAGGATGCAGTGCCATAACCCTGGTGCTGTGAATAATGCAGAGGATTTCCTGGCTGTCCGTGAATTCCCAGCTGAGCTGTAGGCCAGTGACCTGTGAGGAGATCATCACCCTGTGCCTCTCAGCTCCTTCAGAGCACAGACTGCCAAAAAAGGCTTTTCCTTCTACAGAATGCCACGGGTGACACCAAGGAAATGCTGAGGGCGTGAGGTTTCCACTGACTTGCTGATCCATTAAAAAATTATCCTCTATCACAGTTCTATTTCTTGCAGTGGGATTTTTTCTGTTTCAAAGAAAACCCCCCCCAAAAAAAAGAAGCTTGTTTCTTTCAAATCCCTGTGCTGTGCTTACTGGAGAATAGAAAAGGCCTTTTATACCCTTGTTTTGTGGCAAAGAAGGAGATAATCACATTGTCCTTCCCAGAGACAACACTCAAGCTATTAATAGCTATGTTTGACAACCCACATTCCAAAAACACCCCTCCAAAGCGAAGGGTTCAAGCGTGACCTTTAATTCTCCCTACATCAGGAGCAAAAGACCTTTCCAGAAATATTTTTTTTTAGCCCAATGGCACTCATTTTGTATCAGCCCTTGCTCATTCAAGCTTCTGGAATACATCTGGAGGGTCCTTAAACAAGTTTTTTGACAGTATTGATGGAACCTTCCCGACAGCTCATTAGGCAAATTCATGAGCTTTCCCAAACATGCCTAGAGACTCGTGTTCACTCAGAGTTCAGAGTTAGCTAACAGATTGCTGCAGCTCTAATTAAAATGCAAAGTCATTCTGAGCACACAACCTTTGGCAAATCAAACGTGCCGACTGATTAAAAAAAAAAAAAAAAAGAAATTGTTTCAATTGTAAGAATAGTTTGCCAAAATATTATGTTTGCTCCCTAATGCAAATGAGCAACAAATTTATATCTCACAGGAGCTTAAAGCTGAGTGGAAAAAAAGGCTGGGTTAGCTGGTGACAGCATATGAAAGAGACTCCTTGTTGTGGTGAAGAGATTATTAAAACACATTTTTAATACAAGCTGCCATGATCTCTGGATGGAATTTCTAATGAAACACACATTTTAGCCTTCTGATAATATTATTGCTGTTAAAAGGGTTTCAATGAAATTCCCAAAGTACAGCAATAATTGCAATGCTTCACAGGGAAGTGATTTCCAACCCCAAAATTGAGGTCAAAGGCCAACAACATTCCCACTAATACCAAAAATTTCTCTTCATATGATTTCAATATAACCTATAGCTGTAAATCTCATCTCCACTCTGAGCAGGGGGAGTAATTTCACTATATATTAGCTTCAATTGGAATGGTGGTTTTTAAAAAAAAATTGTTGCCCTGAAGAGCTGGAAAGAAACAAAGAGAATAGAAACAAAGAGTTTTCAGAGAAGCTTTACACATTGTAGAACAGAGCTATGTGGTTGTTATTATTGAGACCAAGCTCATGTTTACTCCTTGAATACCAAGCTGACTTGTATTTCCAAATATGCTGGGACACACATATGGCAAAAGTACATCATTGTGCAGAACTCTATATGGGTACTTCCCTATTACGAAAAAATATCAAGAGCATTTACATTAAAAAAAAACTATACAAAAATGTACTAAGAAACGGGAACAATAGAGAAAAAAAAATTGAACAATGAACAAAAATATTGGAAGATTCTCTTCAGAGGCTTCATAGAAATCCACAGAAACTCACTTGTCTCATGGGCTACATTTAAAACAGCCTGAACCAAAGATCTGTCTCTTACACTGACTTAAACTATTGAGGAAATACATGCACATGACTGATTCATTCTTGCAAAGTGCAACTCCTATTAAGAAAGCAGATACATCACCGCAAACTTCCACCTTTGTTAGAAAAAGTGCAAAAAACACGCCACATATTTTAGAGCACCCAACATTTTATTTCTACCACAAGAATAATTTATAGTTTATGGTCTTCCTTCACTGTCTCTCTGCTTCTTTTCGCTCCCTCCAACAACAGGAGAGACTAATGAGATTGGTGCTGTCAGAAAGCAGCAGAATTTAGTCACTTTCTGCACCACTGGCTCCCTCTCTTGAGGACTCAATGAATTAGGGTTTCATCAGCTCATAAATATGAGGATGCAGAGGGTGACCAGTGATGCATCAGCCGAGGCCTGCAGCAGTGTTTGTTAGCAGCTGACATGGAGAACAGCTTTGCCTTATTCCAGTAAGGAAATCTACAGGATCAGACTCGAGTGTGCGTCACTCTCAAAGCCTCACAGCCAAAGTTCTCTTCCTTACGTGTTAATGAACACAATTCAAAGCGCATTTTGCCTTCCAAAAGCTCCTGTTACAGCATCCTCCAGATGAGAGCTGCTCTTACACAGCCAATGCATGGCACAAACACCAGCTGTGCAGCAGCACATGCAGCAAACAACCCAGGAAATCCATGTTCTCAGTCTTACATCCAGTGAACAAGCTGACAAAGAAATTTTCTGTGATTTAAGGGTTTCCCTCACTCTGAATTGATGGCTTGAGACACATGGATGCTTTAAGCTTTTAAGCAGATGTTTAAATTTCAGTGTTGCACTAAAACACATCGATTTCAACGGGACATAACCAAGGCTGCAGCCAGGAAAATGCTCTGAGTGAGCAGGGGGAATCAGTCCTGGAAGAAATGAGTGCAGCAACATTCATCAGCACGGTCACAACACAAACTGCATTTCTATCTGCACTCCCAAGCTGGTGACTCCTTTGCTATCACATTATTATTATTATCTGACTTGTTAAAATAAGACGAGGGAAAAATTACTTTTTTCATGGAAAAAAGATTGTAAATCAGAATTTCTGCATGGAGAAAAACAGGTTTGAGAGGCTCCATGAGTGATTCTCAGCAGGTAAATGAGTTACTGGTGGCCTGGCCCAACTCTAAGTACTGTCAGTGCCCTTCACAGATAGATATTCCTCTGCTGTTTGTGTCATATTGTAAAAGAAACTAATAAATGCTTCCCTTAAAAATTAAACAAAAAATGACCCTCTATATTTTCTGGTCGATTTTGTTAACATTCTCTCCTCTGTGTGCCTTCCCTCCACTTTAAGATCTCCCATGAAAATGCAAATCTGTGTGTTACTGTGTATTCTGAAAAGATGCTCTGCTGGGTGTTTAACCATCCTGCCTTTGCAGCCCTGACACTGTGGGACTCGTCAGCACATTCCTTCAGCATTGAACTCAGTGATGTTCCTCAGCTCAGCAAATATTTTATTTTTCTCCAGTGCCAGAAAATAGGTGAGCATAACAATAAGTTCAAAATCTTTTCAGTATGAGTAGACTTTTATCTCCCACCTCTTTCTTTGTTTTCTTTTACATGTGTTACATAATCAGGAGACAGTGTCTTTTCTCCTGTAAATAAACATTTCTGCATTTCTTTTTCTTGAAGGTACTTTTCAGGGTCTCACATTGTTTTTTCTGGAACTGTATTTCAATTTGTGAACACTAGGGAAAATGAAACTTGGGTTTGAGATGTTTGATTTCTTTCTATCTCTGTCCTTCACCTCCTGAGGGCTTTCACACATTCACACAGAATGGAGAGGGGCTACAAGGATAAAATTTCATTCAGGCAGATGCTGATGAGCTGCGTGACAATGAAATTGCTGTACCCTCCCTGCACACCTCCCAAAGGCTCTCCTTGCATTGCTCTTACATAACCCATGTCTTTCTTTTCTGAAACATTTGTGTTGCCTTCAGTTTTCTGCCTTCTGTCTCTGTTCTCACGTAGCCTTCTGTAAACAATGTTTATTCTTAGAATGTTTGCATTCTTCTCCTCTGAGAGAAGAATTGATTGATAGTCATGTCCACCATCCAGGTTAAGAGGTGGCGACCTCTCTAGCCAATCTCTGGACCTCTGTACAAATGTATAAAGTAGTTAAATTGTAAGTAAAGTAGAAGAGTTTGTCCCCTCACTGCGACGCTTCTGGCCTGCTCTCTTTCTGTCCCTTAAGTGGGACACACCCAGCCTCAACTAGCGACAAGTGGTGACCCCAAACGTGTGCCGACCGCAGCCTGAGCGACACATTTGACTTGGATTCTACTCCTGGTGGGCCACAGGGATGGGAGGGCACTGAGGACTCACATTCAGATTTGTTCCCCCTACCATGGGAGACAATTCTCCATTATTGTCAAAAGGGCTTTGTTCAGATCTCAGGTGCGTGAGACAAGAGGGAAACAGAACTCCAGTGCATGCCACTGTGAATGAATGAGGAGAGGAACTGGATGGGTTTGAGGGAAAGGTTGGATAATTTATGTTAGGACCACATTTATCTCCAGCTCATGACTGCTGCCAGGGGCCCGCTGAGGATTTGGATATCCTCACACATTCCAAATACTTGGGACCACAGACCTTCCTGAAGCTACTTCATCCCAGAGTCAGAAGCAGCAGAGTTCCTCAGGATTCCTGTTTCTGTGCCTTTCCAAGGATAAAAGCCTGATCCCATGGCCCAAGTGACTGAACCCCTGGTTGTGGCAGCAGTTCTGTAACATCTGCTGGTCCACCAGACTGGACAGGCCCTTCCAAACCCCTTCACTTTGCCTGGGAGGACTGATGAAAAGTCAGATGCTCTGCTCGGCAGAGCAGTCCCTGGGCAGGTCTAACCTTGCTTTAGGGTGAGACTTGGGCCAGGGAACCCGATAAACTACATCTAACATGGTACCTGACCCTTGGAGCTGCAAATGATCTCCTCCCTTTCCCCTCTCCCTTTTATTTTTAAAAAGTTCACAGGAACATTCATTCCAGCCTCTGAACATAATCACTGAGTTTCATAAAGAACAAGATTCCCACAAGGCCTCATAAAAGTTATTCTCGGTATTACAGTTCTACTTCAAACAGGGGGGAAAAAAAAAGCCATTTTACAATAACCTTGCTGTCACAAAGTGCTTACAGCCAGGGTGTTCACTGGGAATAATCCATAATAAAAAAGGACCCCTTTGGGACTGTCTGTCCAATTGCCACATATAAAACAAAGCAGAAAATAAAGTGTTGGATGTTTAGCTGTACCTCCAGCTACCGACACCCGCAGTGTCAAAAATAAGGGAAGGAATAAAAAGATAGTCTAATTGGATAGCAGTATCTGAAGTCCTGTTCTTAGGGGGTTTTATTTGGTTTACATCACATCTTTTCATTCCAATTTCTTCTCTCTTTTGTGCCTTTTTTTAGTGTTGTGGCATTTTTTTTGTTCGGTTGATTTGTTTGTGTGGAGGGGTTTTGTCTCAAGTTATCACTACTTCCAATGCACTCTGAACAAGTTTGCACTAGTACAGATCCTTTGTAATCCATTATAAATTAAACAAATGAAATCCATGTGGAAATTAGCATGTGCAAATGCTGGGCAGGTGGTGGGGAGCAGGGTAGAGGGACCTTGAACACCAAAGTTAAGAGTCCAAATTAACCCCCACAGTTCAAATCCTCTCAAAATTGATGGCTGTTGTAGCGCTGCAGACAAATGTCATTTTACTTCAATTCTGTGGTTTTTAAAGCAGGCATATATGTAAAGACATGGGCAGCTAAGTCATGGATCTCCAAAAGCCAAATCCATAGAGCACACAAAGGAAAATAAACCCATAAAAGCAATATGAAGATTTTTTTCACACCAGCTGGCAGCTCCATCTTAGATCCACCTCATCCTGACCCTACCTTTTGGTCTTAAAACCAGGTGTTTTTTTCTTTGACATTTTCCAGGCTCTCTAGTTAATCTTCCTTTAGGTGCTTTCAATATCTCTGCTGGACACACCCTCATCTTAACACAGGTCAGCTCGAAGTTGGCACTTGACAGTTACTGTACCAAGTAGAAAAAAAAAGAAGTCACTGATATTTCCCACACTTATTTTCCAGCTTCTGCCTGATGTAGGACTGAGTTAGCACTTATTTTGAACAGGAGGAGGAATCTTAACTGCCTTGGAATCATTTGGAAAGTGTTTAGAACCTTTCAATAAACCAAATGTACAGTAGACACGCTACTTCTTAAACCAGAGGGAGGATGGTTGAATTTTCATTCATCTCTGATGGAAAAGTATCCAGATCAGGATGCGAAAAGAAGCAATAAGGAACAATTTGTTTTATTGTCCTTGGGCCTATCTACTTATTCCTAATAGTGAGACTCTACTGAAATTTAAAAATTATGTCTCATAAATTCTAATTTTTGGTCAAATTTCAAATCTTTCTCTATCTCATTCATTCTATTAGAAATAGCTGGACAAACCTTGTCTAAGTGGAAAATAGCCGTGTGAGATGATGATTTCCAGAAATACAGGAATTCCTCAAGCACTGTGTAATTTAATCTTCAGAATAAAAATTGCCTTTATTTCCCTATTGGAAGATGGTGTAATAGAACGCATATTTCCATAAGCATTATGCTTTAAAAAGAAATTAAGTAAGTTGATGAATATGCTTTTCATTCTTTTTAATAATCAGATTATGATCACACAAGCAGCTTCAGAGTTTGAATGACGATGTAATAATTCACCCATGGCACTGTCAATGACACTTGGCTTTTGGCCTCATGCTTAAACCATGTTAGCTATAAATTACTATTTTATAATTCATGCCTTGTTGCTTAAGAAAGAAATTATTAAAGCATAATAACTGTAAAATTGTATAAAACTGCTGGTTTTATTCACTCAGTTAAGAATTTTCAGCACCCTTCCAATTAATGCTCAGATCAAAAAATGAAGTAAGGGGATAATATGTACTTGAGAATTTAGGATATTCACTACCACTGTCTTCTTAAGAGACCAGAGAACCATACAACACAGAGAAATACAAGACAGGATTTATGGCAGTTCTATAGAAAATAAAAAAAAATTGCTGCCTATAATAGACATCTTTAGTGCTGAATAAACATCAGCCAAAAGATGATATTTAACAGTCTGTTACAGCTTTCTATAGAAAGATTTTCCCTCTGCTTGAGAAATGAAGGCTGTCAGAAAACTGTTAACTTCACAATATGTCTGACCATATCAAGTAAGAAAACAAAAAAAAATCAGACTTTGTGTGAAAACATTTACATTAGAGCAGCCTTGCAAAGTAACTTGGGTTGCTTAGTTTGAGTAAACTATTTTAAATAGTTATCAGCAGGGATTTAAACCTGTAGGACCTGCTGCCCTAATGGGCCAAATCTGCCGTTGGGAGAATTTCTACTCTAGAGCAGACAAATGTGGAATGACCAAATATAAGCAGCAAGGGCTCACAATCTATACAGATGGACAAGGAACAAGAAATTACACCTGAACCCAATTTTAAAGGATGTACCTACAAAAGTGATGCTCTGAAGCTCAGAGTGGGAGGGTGATGTGAAACCACCTTTCTCCAAGTACCTGTTCAGTATTCAACAACACTTTAGTTAAGGAGCACAGGACAGACAGACACGGATGAAAAGAGTGTTCTGCTCTTCTTGGCCTCTCACTTCAGGAGTTCAGCACAAGAGACCAGCAGACTGCCTTCAAACTTCTACATTTCAGTGAATTTTTTCCTCTGGGAAGACACAGTGCTGCTGATGGATTTTTTTTGTTTTTCATAGTGCGGTGCTGTTCTTTTCTCCTTCAGCAAGAGCTAAAAAAGTTCAACATAATGTCAAAATGTCTGACTCTTTCTTCCTCAATTATGTCATCAAATTATTGCAGCTATCAGCAAAGAAACTGTGAAATAAAAACAGTTTGGTTGTCCTGAACACAATTTTCAAAAGACACTTTGCAGCAGTATCTACATCATATTTTGCACCACTGCCTAGGAAATCTTGCTACTGCAGGTGACAGTGACATATTGAACCAGAGAATTCACTAAGATCAGAATGAAAATGAAGAGGACAACAAGGCAGAGCTGCAATTGCAAGCAAACAGAAATAATTTACCCAGTGTTTGACAAAGTCTTCTTGCTCTCTGATCATATTGACATATTACATCATTGTATTTATGCCATTATTCCCAAAATCATTGACCCAGTAATTCTCTGCTCCCTCACTATTTTTTGGCTTGTCTGCATTCCAGAGTGCAGATTAAGCCAAGCTCTCCGTCTTCTGTGACCAAAGCGCAATAAAAAGCAACAACTTGAATTTGAAATATTTATTAGAAGCGTAGAGAACCAGAAGAGAAAAGCGACCGAGGGAAAAGCAGCAGCAAAAGAGCATTGGACAAGGTTACTTAAACTGCCAATTAATGTTCAGAAATAACCTCAGCAATAAGCACAAACATGACAGGCCTGACAAAGAGCAAGGCTGCAGCATTAATGAGGGCTGGATATCAAGTGCAGCAGCCACGTGGGAACTCTGGGCACTGAGAATTTTAGATTTTTCTGCGCTGACAGGCACTGACCCCCCAAGAAAACACTGCATTGGACCTGAGGCCTTGGAAAAGGCTTCCAAAATTGAGTGACAGCACTGGGATTGTGGATATGTAGTTTGAATAGAAGTGTGTGATATCACAGGGTGGAAAACTTAGAGTTTAAGGGTTTAGAATATAGTAATATATATAGAAAGCAAGATGGAGGTTTTAGAGCAGAGGCTGAGTCCTTTTTCACCTTCATGGGTCTGGGTGGGATTTTGTAATTGGGTAGAAAAATCCACATTGTGGGCCACAGGTGGTTGGTTATTGGGTTAAAAGTAAAAATAATTTAGCTGTCATTTCTTAATTGGACAGTTTTTGATTAAAAGGACTTGTAGAGACAGAGATAGGGATCCATTTTTAGTTTGTTAGCTAGAAGTGCTGCAGAACTCACAGTTTCTGAGACTATAATATAGATAAGAATTAATGAACATCTGAGTCCAAACAAGAAACACCATCTCGAGCATTTAATCTCAACTGGCATAAAGAAGATAAACTGCCAGACAGCCAGCAAGCTGATTTTTTTCCCTTAGGATTTCCTATATGGAACAATGTGTTTTTCCTCACTTTTCCTGTGCAGACACTAAACATCCCAGAAAAAGGCTCCGAGTTCAAGGAGGCATCAATTTTGGGCGGGCAGGCCGGGCAGTGGGAGCCAGGCCTGTGTTGGAGGGGGGAGCAAGGCAGGCCAGGCAGTGCATCCTGCCTGGTGACACGAGTGACAGGAGATCCTCTGCACCTTCACAACCCTGCCCTCGCTCTGCTGAACCCTCTCAGCCCCTTGTGCCACCTTTCTCCATTCAGACGAGAAGTTCTTTTGTAGGCGTTTTACAAACGTGCAACAATGAGAAGTACCAGGCCCGACAGGGCCTCGTGCGACTCAGGGCAGAAAGTTCTGGAAGAAATGCAGAAACATCAACCTTTTGTGAGACTGTTTCTTTGTCACTGCAGTGTGGGACTGCTCTGAAATGAGTGCCTGCTGCATCCTGTGGTTTTCACACACCCCACTCCTCTCCAGATGGAAGAGGAAGGAGCCGCTCTTTCCAGTGACACAGTCAACTTTAGATCTGGCTTTTTTTTTTCTCTTAATTGTCTGCCTGATTAATTACACGCCTTTCCCCCCCCACCAACATCATGTCTTTGAACACCGGGCTGAATTGTGACTTTATCTAATGAGCCATAAATTCTGTCTTTTATAATATATCAGTTTCTGCCTCTGGGCTTCTGTTACCTGACACAAACTTGTCCTGTTATTGTTTCTGTGAAGTCCTTCACAGTTTATACTGCACTTTCAACAGCATTTCACCAACTGTCTCCTATTTTAAATAGCTGTCTTCCCTAACAGTATCATTCATAATTTAAATCCCACTTTTTAAAGAATTTCAATTACCACTCTGTGGAAATATTTTCTACACAAAAAGAGAAAATACTTAATAAGCAAAATGAGCTAATTAAAAGATGGTTGTGCTTCATTTTAGAAAAGTAATAAGTGATTTTCAATCTCTGCATTAACTTTTAAAAAAAGACTTAAATTGATGTTTCCCAAGTTCTTTTTCACCTGAAGATATAGCAAGAATTTCAAAAAGCTCAGAGACTTGTCTGTCTTTGAAATCAAAACAGGAAAAATCTTGCCCTGGGGCTCCTAAGTCACTTCTGAAAATGTGACAGCCTTGAAAAGAATACAAATTGCTTCTTAAAGAGCTTCAAGCTGTTGATGGATATAGAGATGGAATTAAAGACAAAGAGGTTAATGACAATTATTATCTCTGAATGTGTTGCTTGGCAAACAGAGAATTTCTTGGTTAAGGATCTTTCTAAAAGCACTCAAGTAATGGATGGAGGTGATGGAACAGAGGAGCACACTTCATTTGAAACACAATTTCAGGTGTAGGAGCCTCTCCCTCTCTCAGAAAGACACTGCTGAATCACTTTGATAATGTTTGCACTTTCCTAGAGGAGTTTGGGAAATAATTCTTATTCTTACTCTTGACATATTTAACTCTTCCAAGATGTTTATACAGGAGAGATGTGCTAGAAAAGCCATGGATCCTCAAAAGCTGCTCCCCTTTGATTTCTGCCCAGATGAAAATAATTTTTCTAATTTTCAAGAAGGATTGGGAGCTTTCCAGAGTTACATGCCCTTGAAACTTTGTTCTAAGGGAAATTTACAACTGGTAAATATCCATTGTTTGGCATGTTTTAAAAATATAATTTATATATTAGATATATTAAGATTATTAAATTTTGTATTTGTAGCTTATGGATTAAAAAACCACCTTTCTTTTCCCCTGGGCCCTCGCCTATCACAAGTTGTATATAAATTAAATCCAAAGTCGTTTCCACATTTTTGGGACACCCCTGGGTCATTCCAAGACTGTCCCAAGAGCACAACTGCAATGCAGTGAGGTGTGCAAACAGAGAGCTCCTCCAGGCAACCACACCCTAATCCTTTTGGGATACTTTGTGAATAAAAAGGAGTGTTAAATACAGGCATTTCAATTTAAAAAAAATTACTTGTAAATTTAAAAAAAATTAATTAAAAAGTACTTGTAAAATGTAACATAGCCACAATACCTAAACTCAAAATCATGTTCTGTATAAAGTTATCTTATTATAATTTTTTACTCTCCATTATCCCTTACAAAAAGGCACAGCAACCCTGTCTCCTGACATCTTATCCAACAATATTCCACATAATCAGTGTGGCAGAATGAGTCCAACACTTACAGTCACTCATGTTTCATATTCAAGAACAAACTTTTAATTAGTTGAGAAGGGTGAACATTCTCTTTGTCTTGGTGTAAAACAAAATTTTCATAAACTGAACTTTATTCTTTCCCTTCCATTGATTTTTTTTAAACAAATAATCTAATTTTATAAAAGACAACAATGAGGGAAAGAGAAAGACGTATATTATTTGATCTAATAGCACAAATTCTCATATCACAGTAAAAGCTGGTGATCAGCTTGAAAAAAGAAAATAACATTTTAAGAAAAAGGTAAAGGCTCAATCTTGATGGATGGACTTTTGAGAAAGGTTCCATTTTTTCTTCCTATGTGTTCCTAAACTCTGTGTTTATAGCAGCTAACCATTTTATTTAATAAATGTATTATATATATTATTATATTTAGATAAAACATTCCTAAATGTGACGGACAGGCTTGTTGTATCTACAAACATCAATTCCCTCCCATTGGTCTCACTGTATTAATATTTATTTCCACTCCACCTGATTTGCAGAAGATAAAGGTGAAAGCAGAACTGACAAGGGGATGATGTCAACAAGAATTTAACCTAATTGTTTTTTCTTAGTATGTATTGTTAAAAAAAAAGTGTCAACCTTGCACATGACCCAATGATAACACAAAATGGCTCCTCCGAGTTTCAAGGATTACAAAAAAAAAAAAAAAGGTATAAAAAGAGAGGAGATCTATCAAAAAAATGAGTTTTAGGCAATTCTATTTCTATCCTCATTCTAGGACTTGTATTCTTTACATCCTGGTTAACAAATCCCCTCACATTTTCTGGCTCCTGAATACTCCTCTTAACACCCATGAAATTCATGACTGTTTCACGTGGATTTGATACACAACTTATATTTTGCATATAAAAGGCAAGGTAAACCTGTAATTTTGGCTACTCCTACACTGGAAACGAGAAGCACAGCAATTGTGTGGAAAAGTGAATTCCCTAATGGACTACAGAGCCACAACCAGTTATTCAAAAAACTTCCTGCTCATTTTTCAGGGAGTAAAAGCAGTGAATATGAAGGGCTCTACCTCCAGGAAGAATAAGTTCAACAAACTGCAAGAGGATAATGACACCAAGAGAGCTGAGGCTACAATTTTCAGCAGCACGTTGAACCAAAAGCAAGGGGAAAACATCCTTTATTTAAATCTACCGTGCTCTAGGTTGGATCTGCAGTCCCACTAAGCAGAACTTAAGGGAATTGATCTCTAGAAGTGCACAGACATTAAAAGGAATGCCAGAATATGTTTCCATGGACAGCTACTTTCCCCATCTAGGAAAGGGAAGGAAATCACTACATGTGAAATTTAAAATGCCCTTAGTGAGATGTCACTTAAGACAACTGCACCACTTAACATCTTGTCTTTTAAGTAGAATATGAAATAAAAAATTTAAATATCAGTGCTTACATGGAAAATGTTTTCGCTTACCATACTGTTATTCCAACAAGAATTCAGATATTCACTGTCTCCCTCTCTTAGCAAACACATCCCCAAACTTTTGGGATTGTCAATATTTTAGAAGCCTCTATCTCACTCCTTAAGCATTCGAAACTGACTGTGAGACTTTTCAATTCGTAAATTCAGGCTGCAGTCACAGCCTGACACAGGCTGCAGCGTCTCATCGGTGCCTCTACAGCTGGAATGTTCAAAGGATTGAAGGACTGATGACAAATGAGGAGAAAATACTGACAGACCCATTTCTGCCATGGGGACATTTCACCAGAGCTGCAATATTTCTGTTTCAATAGCACGTATTGATTGCCAGGCAAAAATTTGTGAAAGACACTATAAAAGATAAAACATATCCTAGATTGGGTGAAAGCCAAGTTCAGGTCCCTTACCTAGAAAGATTTAGAATCATGTGGATTAAATACCCTGCTGTGCCTCGGTCAGAATATCACATTCCAGATCCTTCTGAGTCACGACAAATCTGTATCTCTCACATCGACAGGACCCACAGATTTCTCCAGCCAGTCACCACTTGCAGACCAAAACTTTCAGGTTTTTTCCTAGTTTTATCTGACAAAAAAAAAAAAACCTACAAATTTTCAGAATATGGTGCAAAGCAGAAGAACCCAACTTTCTCAGGATGACCCCATCCTGACATAACCAGCCAGAAATACAAGACTGAATAGATGTAGCAGGTGAACAGAGTTGTTTCCTGGCACAGAGGGCTCAGGCTAAGCAAAGGCGTTTGCTGGGTCAGTTTACAGCACACAAAACATGTGGGAAAAGTGGCAAGAGTAATATTCACAGTCAGCTATGATTCCAGGAAAATATACAGAACTTTAATACAGAAAAATGTTAAAGAGACTGAAGTGTGACTGCTGATCTCTCTATTTTAATCTAAACATTTGCTAGTCGCTAAAGAGTCCTTCAAAATGTGTGGGAGAATTTTCTTTCTAAAATGTTACTGTTGAACCTGGGAATATGATCATTATTCCTCCTGCAGCTCAGGCAATGGGCTGCTGTTGGGTTTTTTACCAGTGAAAGACAAAATGCAGTAAGGGAAGAGATGTTTCCACCCCTTTCCCTTCACAGTGGCCTTTGTGGGCCACAATAAACAGATATTTTTCAAACAATTACACTGCACAGGTACTCCAGAGTAAATTCAGAGCAAGAGCATTTCACCTATGAACACACAAGCATTGCTTTTAGATCTCTACCCAGAGTAATAAGGTTTAAATTCACACAGGAGTTCTGCATTCCAGGCCACATACCCACCCTGAAAAACTTAGGGAGCACCACAAAGCCACAGACATCCTCCCCAAATTCTGTTGCCTTTGAAAGCCATTGGGCTTGAAACAAACAGTTTACAGGTAGTTCAAAAAGATGCCTTGAACTCTGCTGGGTCAGTGTTTCTGCACACAAATTGTCCTTGAGGATTTCATTGCTCCATAAAGTATCTCTGGGACTTTTAAGAACTCTGCACACTCTCCTTTTTACCATCAGGAGAAATGAGGCTTTGCATACTGGATGAGAAATACTGACAAACTGCCTTGGGTTGGAGGGGGAGATCCTTGCACGGGCCTGGAAAATTGAGCAATTTTGAAAATCCGTAGTAACAAACGTTTTGTCTAAATGGAGCAATAGAGAATGCATCTGAGTTGGAGACCCACACAGAGATGAAAATCCCTTCTGCATATAGAAAACAAAGGGAAAAAATCCCACAAGACAGCACATTGCAAAGATCTTTCCAGTATTTGCTCTTCAAAAGCAAAACCTGTCCCAAATTTTTAAAATCACTGTAAATATTGCTTGGATTTTTTTTTAATACACACAATTAAGATACAACTAGAGTTTAAATTCAAACAGTCAATATTTTACTGAACTTTGAGAAGAATCCATTTTTACAACTGACAGATTCAGACATTGAAAATAAATTGGGTTTTGATTAGAAAAACCACATGCTCAGAATTAAATTTATTTTTAAGTTTCTCCTGGAAAGGTTCTGGTGATGGAGCTTTTATCCTCTCTTCACTTACACCCCTGCTTAAAATATATTGTCACCTGCTATTAGACCACAGGCAGAATTCAGTAACTGTGATTTCCCCAGTAATGCAATTCCCTTATTCCTGTGTGCAACTGTATGACTTGAAAATAATTCAAATGCCTGGTGAAGCTCATCTTGAGGGTTTAAATGGGATGAACATTAATAAAATTAATAAAATGGATTGTACATGTACAATGGGATGTTTATAATACATGCACGTAAGCATCTAAAAGAGTAGATAAGACATTAGTTTAAAAGTTTCTGTGCATTAGAGTAGAATTGATGATGAATAGGCCACAGTACTAAAAAAAAAGAAAAAAAACAAGAAGGAAGCTGTGAAAAATATTTGGATAATTTAAATGCATCCAAATTGACAGGACCAGATTCAGTTCACCCAGGGATACACAGGAAACCAGCCAATGCAATCTGTGAGTCATTAAAGCTCATTTCCAAGAGTTTGTTGAAGATATAGAGGGAAGGGATATTTCCAAAGGACTGGTGAAGGGCAAACTTCATGGGTATTCCCAAAATGAGGGAAAGGGCCGAGAAAATTATAGATCAGCCAGCCTGACTTCAATGCTCAGAGAGAGATACCAGAACAAAGCACTTAAGAGTCAATTTAAAAGCACCTACAGGATAGTAAACATGATAAAAAGCAGCTAACATGGATCTGTCAAGAACAAATCTCATCAAAACGATCCAATTTCCTTTCATGACAGGATAATGGGCCTGGCAGATAAGGGGGAGGCATCAGAGACAATCTGTCCTGACTTCAGCACTCGATGCCACCCCTCTGGACACTGTCGTGTGTAAACTGGGAAATTTGGGGTTGATGAAGACAAGAGATGGGCACAAAACTTCATCCACGTGCAGTTTGAGTTCAGCCAGAAAAGCTTTTTAAGCGGAGCTCTAGATGAGGAGGTCTGTCAGAGTCCAGGGCATTCCTTTAGTTGCCCTGGAAGGTCACAGACCTCGGCAGAGGGGTCTGAGACTCGAGAAAGGGAGTCTGGGGTCTGTCCAGGGGAGGTGCCTGGCACAGAGCCCAGGAACACACAGGCTTTGATTTCAGTCCATGAGAAAAACTTCCAACACAGAGAAGAAATACAAGTCACAAAGGTGTGACAGACAGTAGTGTAGTTTATCACCGGGTGGAAAATTTTGTAGCTTTGGGTTCTTAGAATTGGGGAGCAAGATGGAGGATTTAAGGTGGAACCCTGAGTCCTTCTCCTTCTCTCTTGGCATCCATCTTCTGCAGTGACGGTGGCACAAGGTAGTTTAAGGGCATTGGGTAGAGATGACCCCATTAGGATAGGTGATAGGCATTGGCACAGAATTGTAAATAATAAGTAGGAAATTATCTGTATAAGAGGACAGCGACCTCCCATCACGGGGGGAGTCGTCCTGGGCCTGAGCAGCTGTGAACATCTCGGCTGGGCACAGAGAAAATTGTAAGATAAGAATCAATAAACACCCCAGAAACCAAGAAACATCAAGACCTTGAAGACTCCATTTCATTCTCATGTCTGGCTCAAAGCCTGCAGAGGGCAGAGGGCAAAAAAACTCACTCAAACCACCAACAGAACCAACCTGCATCTCGGGAAAAGAAAACCTAACCCGAGAGGGGTCCTGGGCCCACTTCTACACATATTTTCAATTAGTACTTCAGTGGCAGGCTGGAACAAGTACAATGTTCTCTCACAAATGAAGAGACTACATATAATGGATTAAGTGGATAGAATCCAAAGCAGATTTAAAAAAAATAAAACAAAATTTTAAAATTCAGTTTTAGTCATTTCACAAACTCCTACATTAAGGAAGACGCCCAGAACATTATTTTGCAGCAAAACAGTAGAGTAGAATAATTTTCCAGAACCTTTGAAGAGTGCAGGGCTGCTCTGGGGATCCCAGGTACTGCTTTATGCCTTCAGGCAAAAGTCTGCATAAAACCTTTTACTTTTTCTTACACATTCATGTAAAATTAACCAATTTTGTTTAAAGTTAATGAAATGTTTTACTGTCCCGAAATAGTAGCACAGGAAACAGAGAGGGAGAACGACTTGCTTTATTTAAAACCCTTTAAAATAAGTTTCTATTCCTTCATTGTTTCTTTTAGGAATGCCCTAGACTGAAATGTAGTTAGATTTTTCTGAACTGTATTTTTTTTTAAAGTAGTGGTTGTGTCATAGTGAATGATAAAGATGAGAGTTTTCAAAGCCAAAGCAAAAACTAGAATCAATCAGTTTATACGTTGTTATTTATACAGTCAGCCTGTATTGGCACGGCCTAAATTTCCTTCATTTCAAAGTGAATCCAGTCTATCCAGTAATTTTTTTAATTAGGTGCTCACATGTTTAGTTATAGAAAACATTCATTAAAGAAAATGCTTCATAGGTGCTCAGCCAAAGCAGCGCTGATATTGTAATGAGAAATACATTTATCAAGACTACCTTGATATAGCAAACTGCTAAAATACAGAATCTCAAAAAGCATTATAAGCTGATTTCTCAAAAAAATAAAATAAATGAAATAAAGTGGTTGCAATACCTGCTGTTACACCAACTCATTGCAGAACTTGAGCAAGTCACTTCAGCTTTCATTCTATTTAAAAAACAAATGATAATTCTCCCTTAATTTACCCCCTGTGCTGAATAATTAGTTACGTTCTGTGCAATTATTTCAAATTGTATAAATGTGCTCAATATTGTTATTAGCATAACCCAAGCTGGGTAAGATACAGAAAAAAATACCACTGTGTATATTCTACCATATTGAGTTGTTAGGCCTTGAAGTAAATAAAATAATAGTTGGCTAAAAGTGAGATGGAACAGCGAAAGGAGAAGCTGAATTAAGTTCTAAAAAAGGAAACCAGAGAGGATCTAAATAGAGAAATAGAAATGTCAACACAGAACTGACAGGTTGTCAGGGCAGAGGGGAAAAGCAGTGAGCACGACCCAGTGAGCAGGACAACCACACCTGCAGGCCAAAGGCAGCTCATCTGGAAACAGATCAGAACTTTAACCCAGTGTTCAGAGTGACCTCATCGAAATAGGGAATCCCTAAATTCAGGGGTTTGTGGCAAGTTGGAAGCTTAAAATAATTCAGAATTTGCAGAAGCGCAGAGATTCCTTTGGAGCTGCTGCAGAGGGCATGGTGAGTGCACAGGGTGTGAAACATCAGAGCAAAATCCCAGGCACCACAATGCCTGGTAAAATAAACATCATATTTCTGCACCTAACGCTGTTTTTTGGGAGGCTCTCAGGTCACTGCCTTGGCCATTCTTTACTTTTCACTGCCAAAAGATGAGCGGGAAGACAGGGAGAGAGACAAAACCAAATTAAACATCAAATATTTCTGAAAGCGGAAAATTCTGCGGATTTGGGTGCAACTTTCAAGTCTCTTTCCATTGGAATGTTGTGCCAAAAATCTGTTACCGGGGTGCATTGGAGGGTGAATGCTGACAGGTAAATCACATATGCACTCCCCACGTTTGTTGTCATGGATTCTCTTTTTCTGTAATGGCTCTTTTAAACCTGGGTCTCCTGTAATGCATTTTTTGATTTTCACAGGCATGGTAATGTGTTCTGTTCCAAAGTCCTACGGGCCCCAGATACAGCAAGGAGGCTTCCTGCTGGCCAAATAAAAAAGATCAGTAATTGTTCAGCCAACCATGGGATGAAGAATGATCAATCACCAGAGGAGAACAGGGATTTGGAGATTGCATTGCACTACAGCAAATTACTTTTTTAACCATTAGTGAAAACTTCCTGTTTAGCATTGCCAAAGGTGCTTTTTTTTTTTATTTTGCAATCAATAAAATGCTAGCACTTGTTGTCTTTTTTAGCACCTTAAGTAAGCTAGCTTTAAGGCACTTGCCAATATTAAACAGAATTTCTGTAGAGATTTTTTAGATTTTTTTTACTTTGGCAAGTCATGCAGAGAGAATCAGTATTAGTAAAGTTAAAAAATCCTGTTCTCCGAGGGCATGCACAACTGACATGCAGAGGTTTAGAAAAAAATCAACTGGAAGGGGCCTGTGGGTGACCCAGGAATAGATCAACCATCAGTGAGCTTATCCAGCTACATGGGCACCGTTCTCACCCCAGGCCAGGGCTCCAAAAATCCTTGGCAGGCCAAGATAATGAGAGTTTAAACAGAGTGAGGTTTTGAACACCCATGGAGAGTCTATCAGGGCTTGTTTCTGCATTCCTGATTTCCTTCCTCTGGTGGCTTTGCCCTTTCCACCTGTCCATCCCATTAGGGGGACTTGAACACAGCCACAATCTGAGATCTTTACCTGTAGCTCACTGCACTTCACATGAAAAACCAGTCTCCATGGAGAGGAAAATCTGTATACAAAATACATGAAGTTAGCATAGTCTGCAGATGTGCATTACATCTTTGACTTCTCATGGCATTAAGTTGAAGAGTCAAATCTCAACTTATCCTCCCTACAGCACCCTCCAAAACAGGAAACCAAATGGCTTTTTTCTTGCTACCTGGTAAATCACTGAAAGCACTTCTACCCACTCATTCTGCTAACCTGAAGGGTTGTTTAGCTGTGGTTTTCATCAATTTCATTTCATTTCTAACTAATTCCTGGGCTAAAAAACGTGACTTCAGAAAGCAAAGCCTCCATGAACAAAACCCCCAGTCCTTTCTTGCATCAAAAACACCCCTGTGGGGTTTCATTTCCTGGGCACAGGCACTGCAGCAGTTCTGGGGTCAATGGGATGGGTTGTTGTGCTCCCAGTGATGCTCCTGCCAGAGCCACTGTTCTCATCTCCTCACAGCATTAACACTAAAATCCCTAAAATCAAAAATGACAGGAAGCAGCCAAGTCCCAGATCGTATCTTCCAAGGCATTTCTCACAGGAGCTGAGGACAGAACTCAGATTATCCCAGACACTCCAGGGTGTGATTGGCACAGTCCAAGTGTCTCTCCAAGCAAAGCAAATCAAGAGACTGCTAAAATAAAAGTGGAGTAGGAAACAAAGATCTTTACAGGCACTACGCCCTAATCTTAATTATTTTAATTAATATTTTATGGGTTGCAAATGCACAAGGGGGTTTATGCTTTGCCACTTTTGTGTAATCAAGTTTCTTTCACTATTAGCTGATTAATCTCTGTTTTCTCTTTTAGATGATTGCATTTGTTCAGAGTTTTGCTCAAAATGACACATTGTAAGAATAACCTGCTGAAAAAGCTAATCCTTGTTGGTAATTAGCTATAATGACTTCTAAAGGGAATAGAAACAGTAAGTGCAGAGGAAAAAAGGTTATTTTTTTTTCCCCTCCTCAGTATTTCAATCTTAAAGATATAATGCACTAACCCCAAACATTGCTGGCTCATTCGTTAAATCACAGGTGGTTTGTTGTCAATTTGAGACTTCAAATATTGAACGTTTTATCGCTTGTGACATCTGAATTCCTTCAATTATGAAACTGTAAGCTGGCTATATTTAAATTCTCTAACCTTACTGATAGCTGCTCTGCCCACCAAATTCACTTGACAGATCTTTCGGTGCACACAAAAACTTATATCCCCAGGTATAAGTTGCATTTGTACACACACCCCCAAACTTTCTGCCACTTTACATTGAACTAAATGCAAACAGGGCTGTGGAGTAGGAGGTAAAAAAATTTTAAAAAAAATAATGCAGCACTGTCATTATCTCACATCTCTTTGTTAATTTTCCAGGTGTTGTGTGAGACTCTCTCCCCCAGGATGGAAGA
Organism: Cyanoderma ruficeps; assembly: GCA_008694505.1. Classification (NCBI taxonomy): domain Eukaryota; kingdom Metazoa; phylum Chordata; class Aves; order Passeriformes; family Timaliidae; genus Cyanoderma; species Cyanoderma ruficeps. Next base: position 4,290,118 of record VZDJ01000047.1, read on the forward strand.
TTCTCTGTGGAATAAGAGGAGTTCCTTCAGAAACAGGAGCACCAAACACATCATTGGGATGGAGGAAGAAAAACTGGGATTCCACAGCTAAAAGGGTACAGAGATGATCCTTATTTGGGAAACTTTGTGCAACCAGAAGGTTTTGTTGACAAAGTGCTTGCTCTTGGTGGTTGCAGTTTAACCACACCAAGTCCTCAGAACAATAAATGAGGAAACCTTTGGAAAATGGAGGAGCAACAGATAAGGGGTAAGAGATTCTTCATCCATCTGACAGATGTACAGAGAGGAAAAAAGGAGGAGGGAAACAAAGATCACTGCAATGTGAGATCAGAAGAAAACTAACTGCAAAGAGCAGTAAAAAGAGGCTTGTTTGAAGCTCTCAGATCTCCTATCAGTAAGTTTTTAAAACTGAAAGGAAGCCTCTCTTTATTCTCCTCCCTCCCTTCTGGATCAAAATGAGGGTCCTTTGAACAAGAAGTAAAACAGAACTCGTAGACATGGAAGTGTAACAAAGTGATAAAAGGGCTGGGGCCAGAATGAAAGCGTGAAGGGGATCAGAGGATAAAGGAAGAGTCATTTGAAAAGTATCAGGGGAAAAATAAAAAAAGCAAAGATGATCAAATAAGATGGATAAAGTTTAATGTTAAAACTGGACCTTTTGTGTCTATTCCTAGAGTGGTTGTTGCTTAAAATATCAAGGAGCATATTTAGTCCTGATTCTGCTGTGATTAATATTCTCTGTAATTAAAAAAAAAAACCTTCCAGCATTCCTGCACGCAGAGAGAAAATAGTTGTTTTCAGAAGATTTAAAGATGTATTTAGTGCCTTTTGGTATTATCATCTCAGTGTGCAACCATATGCTGCCTTTTGGTACCATGATAAACATCTGCAGCACTGGCTTACCTTAAAGAGAAATATTCAACACATTTTAATCCAACTACTTGGGTAAACAGTTCCTGACTGAAAGTCAATGCAAATAAATGGAACAGTTCCTAGCACATCTTCCTTTTCTCAATATTTTTAATTTAATTAACAAGGTTAGCATTGCAAGGCAGTGTCATTGCATCTTTACAAATTATTTTTGGGTTTGTTTGGTTGGGTATTTTTTAACATCTCCAGATATAGATATTTCCACAGTATTTCAGTACAGAATGCAGCTGTGCAAATCAAATAAGAAAGGAGAAAGGGAGCTACCCAGAATTTGTTGTCTAATAGAGAATGACAAAAGGAGTGAGAAAAGGAAAAAAGAAAACAAAAAGATCACTTAAGGAAATAGACTGATGATACGTGCTGAGGATGGGAGAGAAGGAAAAATCAGGGATCTGGATCCATCTGTTGTTCATCTATCTCCGTGGGGAAGGAAATCCTAAACCCTAACATAGCCCTCTCCTCTCTAACATCTCAGGGCAGAAAGGTCACCCATTTTACCCTTTTTTTCCCAAAAAAATTTCCAGCCTGCATCATTAACTTCTGCCCATTCAAGCAAAAGCTTCACATCCTTTACAATTGTCTCCTTGTAGACAGAAATCTTATTTCTCCCTAAAAGAATACATTAAGTTCAGATACTGTTGGAATTCTGAAGGAAAATTGCTTTTAAATGCAGCAGGGGGTCGCCTGGCCAGTTCAGTTCTGCTGGTTGACCATGACCAGCCAACAGCTGTGACATAACTAGTACCTGCTCTCCCATGCCAGGAAAAATGAGACAATTCTCAATGTTGTCCTGGTTTCAACTGGGCTAGAATTAATTTTCTTCCCAGCAGTTGGTACGGTGCTGTGTTGTAGATTCGGGATGACAATAATGTTGAAAACACGCTGATGTTTAATTGCTGCTAAGCAGTTCTTGCTCTCAATCAAGGAGTTTTGAGTTCCCAAGCTCTGGCAGGGAGGAGATGCCCCAGAAACCAGGAGGGAGCCTGGCCAGGACTGTTGCTTTGAGGTTTTTGTCTTTTGTTTTTTTGTAGAATTTTCTTACGCAGCTTTTCTGAAAACAATATTTATTCTTAAAATGTTTACATACTTCTCCTGTGAGAGAAGAAATGATTGATGGTGATGTCCACCATCCAGGTTGAAGAGGTGGCGACCTGTGCAGCCAATCTCTTGACCTCTGTACATATCTATAAATACTGGAGTGAAATTGAATTTAAAAAGTTTTCTAAACCAGCCGAAGTGTAAGTTTCATTGCAGTGTCCCAGAAATTGGGACACGCCCAGCTTTGGCCTGCAACATCTGGTGACCCCAAATGTGTGAGAACACCAGCCCAAGCAACACAGGACAGCTGCCCAAAGGGACATTCCTCACCATGTCCTGTCCATAAACTGCTCAGGGACAGGCTGGGCTTTTTGTCACAGGATGCTGAGCACTTGTGCAGCGCTTCCTTTCCTTAGGCTTTACTTTTTTTCTCTCTCTTTTTGTTGTCTCTCTTTTCCTCACAATTAATATTATTATATTGTTTGGTTTTATTCCAGCTGTTAAACTGTTCTTATCTCATCCCAAGGGCTTTACCTATTTTCCCAATTCTCCTCCTCCCTCCCAGGAGCTGCTGACTTGTCACCTGGGTTTAAACCACAGCCAAGGAACATCTAAATATACGACAGAAACATGGGGGGGAAAGATGGCTGTGTCACAAAAATCATGAATTTTACATGGCCTGTATAAATAGCTTTTCAGGAAGCTTTCCTAATGAAGTCTCAACTTACACTTGAAAATCAATTATACCTCAGGTGATCTGACAACAGGAAATGAATACTTTTAACTCTTCAGACATTTGATGTTCAAGATCACCCACTTAAATCATTTTTTACTGTCTGTAGAAGAACAAAGTGACAGGACAGAATATAAGTTACACTGATTCTGAATCGTGAATTATTTCAATAGTTGATAAAATTATTTTCTAATATGTAAACATCACATAAAACAAGAGAAACATTTAGACAACTTGGTTTCATTATTTCTTAAATGATGTGTTCTCTCTTGGTATATGATATATTACATGCCTTCTAAAAAATGGTGTAAGTGGAAGACAAAATATTTTGTTTGATTTTGGCTGTGGGTTTTTGGTTTTGGCGAGGGTTTTTTTGTGTTGGCTTGGTTTGAGTTTGTCCTTTTAAACTGAGATTAACAAATACCAAGGCAAACACTTTGGTGTTTTTCATGGTGAATGTTATAGAAATGTACTTAAATTCTATCTAAGATGTGTTAAGAATGAAATCTGAATGGCTACATTTTCACCAAACAGTTTAAAATAACATGCAAAGGACAGATAATTTTTTTAAAAATAATTAGGGAAGGAAACAGAGGTAGTACAAGTAGCAGAGGACTTCCTGAATATTTGTTCTAGACACATTGTGCCTTAAAGAGAAGATGTTCTAAGGTAAGAATTCAGAATCAAGGCCTCAAATATTCACGTTTCAGTGAGTTTTATTCGTATTACAGAAAGATTTATTCAATCCTTCAGCTTTCTGCAATCAGCTGGTAGCAAGAAATCCCTCAAATATATATTCCATTTAAAATTCTTCCACCCTTCAGACTTTTAGCAGTGCACACAAAGCTTCTGTCATGGACGATTTGGATTCCCAGAGCCTCTGTCCTACTCCCTCAACACCAAAATTGAACTTTCATTTATGAACACACTTTCAGAGTGCTCATATATGGCTTATCTTCACTCACAACCATTATCACTTCCACACTAATTTCTATCAGGAACCTACCTTAGAAGTCATCAGGACCTCCAGTTTTATCAGAACTAGATATGAGATACGCCCAGCTTTGGTGTGACTTTTGTCCTGAATGTGTATTTTTGGAGGGCATATGGGTCTAGTGGGAAAAAAAGAAGCTTTTTTTTTGTTTTAAATCACAGAAAGAACTGTATTTAATAGACTGTTTTACAAGAAAATATTGTTGCATTTCAGAAATCTCTCATTTTAATATCTAAAGACTATCCTGTTTCAAATAATCAGCTACGCTCAAATGGAATAAACAAGGAGATCATGTAAAAGGGAAAAAATATTTCTTCTTTTCAACAGCCACTGAATCCCTTGCAGCAAGATTTTCAATTAAGTTTTACACTACATTGCCATCTATAGGATAGCACTTAAATGTAACTTCCCAAAATTAAGCCGTGATTATTTTCTTTATAGCTCTTCCTTGCAATTGGCAGACAGCAAAAAAAGTGGTGTGGTTGTGTGATTCCATGTAAATAACTGATGGCTACTCCATCATTCCAGCACAGCCACTGCTCAAACTGCAAAAGTCTACTTAGGTAATCACCAGGAGATAAAGATAATTCCATTTATTGGCACCAGAGGGGACAGCACATGCACACCACCACAGCCCTCAGAGGTGTTTGGAGTAATGACCAATAATGCAATATTATAATGAGATTTTATATGCTCAACAATAGTCAGAGTGTCTTCTGCTTGGCACTCAAGCAGATTTCATCTTCTGAGCTGTTGGCACTGCATGCTCCACCTGGAGGACCTGCTGGATTCAGATTATCTCAAAAACATGTTTTAGACTAATCCTCCTGTGGTGTTTTCTTCCCTGTTGGCTTTATTCTCCACCTAGTGCAGCATGCATTAATAAATTGTATCTGGTGCTGAAGCCTGCTGATGAATAATCAAAATTAAAGCCATTCTTTTCATGTTTCCTACTCTAAACTTCTTTGTTNTTTTTTTTTTTTTTTTTTGCTTTGCCTTAGGGTTTTCAGCTTTTTTTAGTTATTCTGACTGGGTTATTCTGTGAATTACTGAGTTTCCCATTTTACCAGGCATCATTCATCTTCTTTTGCAGTCAGATTTGCCTAGATAGGCAATTGTTCACAGCCCAGACATGCTGTTACTTGAGTGCCTGTGTCCCAATTCAATTTCTGTGCATCATGATGGAAACATAGCACAGGAAGCAAAACTTATATACAGTTGCTTTAAACTCTTGTTGTAGTAATGCTAGCTGATTCTTTAAGACTCTGTTGTAAAATCCAGTCTTTCTCAGTAGCTTTTTTTATGCATTTCTTCCTATTTCCATTTTTAAAAAAATTGTGCTGTTCAAAATCTTGTTGTGAAGCAAAAAATTACAGCAAGCAAAGAGTAACACATTGGGCCAGTCTCTTTGCACAACCACCTCTACCCACTTCCAATGCATTTGGTTCTGCACAATGCTTGAAACAGAATAAAAGAGCTGCATGTGGCACTAAATTTAACCTTGCAGGCATTTTTATGGCTCTGTAGTAAGAACCCAGATTTCTCTGTATTCAGAGAGGCAAGTCATAAAAATAACCAACAGAGAAATCGAAGTTTGTGGAAACTAGAAGGAGCTTCTGCTCTTGTTTCACTGCAGAAACAGAATAATTTGCAGCGGGCCTTTACTATTTTCTATTTATGACACTGAAGTTCACATTTATATTTGCACTTCACTCCTGCTCTTACTGATCCTCCTCCACAGATTTGAACTTGTAGAAATACAAGCCTTAGAAGGCACTAGAAAGAGCAATATCAGGCTGTGAGGGATAATATGACAATTAATAGCACCTGAGAATCTGTCTTAGGAAGCCAAATTTTTAGTAAAACAAACACTTTTAGGAATAACACGACAAGAGCTGAAAAGATCCATCATTCTTATCCTGCTAAAGATCCACAGCAGGCCTGAGCTGGCCAGGCAATATTATGCAGTTATCTCCCAGCATTAATAGTTTTGCTTCTTGAAGTCTGCCAGACACAATTTCAGCTCTGTGAGCAGGTGTCTGTTCTGTGCATTCAGGTCTATTGCCAATAATATAAAGATTCTCAGCAAGTGCCTCATCAGAACTTCAAAATACACGAGTTCACCACACCTGAGAGATCCAGATGGCAACTCTTTAGTGAAAGTAAACAGGAAAAAACCCTCTGCCTTTATACAATATTAGAGGTGAGCGTTGTTCAATAATTACTTTATAATTAAAGATTTAGTAATGAATGCTAAGAACCTTCCCTAATGATGGCTGGTCCATGTCCAGCAAAATTTTCTAGTTGATCCATGACTGAACGTGACTCAGGAAAGAAGTATCTGCATGCCCACAATGGTGAGCCAATCTTTTGGGTTTATCCTGCAGTTCTTGCAAGGGCTCAGCTGATTTTTCAAAAAGTGTAAAAGGCATTTACATGGGATGAGATCCTATAGAGCTCCCACTGACCTACTTCTTTTTTCCAGCAGCATTCAGAAATATTTAGAGGGATATCTTTCCCCTCTTACTGAACAAGAAAGATATTACCTCTCCTTACCAGGTCTCATTTCACTGAATTCACAGCAGTTTTCAATGAAAGAATTATTACATGAATGCAGGGGCTTAACAGGTACATAACTTCAACCCACATTAACATACTTTCAGCACTCCCACTTGTGAAGCCACCCCAAACTCATGCTGAGAAATTCACTGCCTGTAGTCCTTGTTCCATCACCCCATCATTCCCTAGCTCTGAGGCAGACTAAATTAAATCATGAAATATTAAATTATTACGATTTCCATACATCATTTTAAGCAGACCGTATGGAAGAGGAGTTTATATAAGTCAAAATGGTCAATAATCCCATGAAGAAAAATATTTCAGTTTCTCTCCAGCACTTAAGAAAAATTCACAGCATTTTTGTGCTTCTCTCTCTCTCTGATGTCAAGTAAATGAACATATTGCCAGGCTCCCACAAACAGGTATTGTCAGGTTTGCATGGCTTTGTTATTTCAAAACCAATTGCCTCAAACAAGGCAGAGTGAAGATTACTCATACTCCTGCCTCCTGCTGAGCCTGAAGCTTTAAGAGAGGCTTTTAGTTTTATGTAACACACACACACAAAAAAAAAAAAAAAAAAAGCCAACATATTCTGGAGAGCAGAAAATACATTTTTCCTCACACTCTTATGCAGTAAGTCATGGGGTTAGCTGGATGCTTGTTATGGAACTTTCCAAAACAAAGGCAGGTTTAGACCAAGCAGATGAAAGTTCAGTAAATCAAAAGTGAGTAAGAACAGGGTATTTGGAGATTGAAGTCTTAGAAACTGAACACTGCTATTGCAGAAGCAAACCCTCTTGGGTATTTTGATTCCACACTGAATTACCAATCTGAATGCTGAAATTTTCACTTAGCACACAAAACAGATCTGAACGTTTTGGTTTTTCAAAAGTCCATCAGGAAGAACATTGGTGGAATCAGAAAGGACTGCCCAAAACAACGCAATTTTGTGAGATGAAGGTTGTCTGTGTGTGTGAGACTATTGTGATCAACACCCACAAAATGCAGCCCGAAATGAAAGACTGAATAAACCCAAATGTGTGCTTTGGAATACATTTACATGAATATATTCAGCAGCTGTCCAAAATCAGGCTCTTCCCCACTGCCATGGCACACCTCTTGCTTAAAATAAACAACCTCCCAGCCCCTTCTCCCCTCAAGGAAAACCCCCAGACTCAAAAGTCACAAATTCTTTTCCAGCTGAAGTCATGCCATGGTGGGAGAGCAGCATCTTCCGAACTGACAGTGATGGTAGTACAGGAGAACAGAACCTGCTTTGCCATCTAAATTTGCTATTTTAGGCAGAATCTCTATTGCTAAAGTAGAAATATCTGGCCCACTAACTTCTGGTCCTAACTCATCTGAATTGCAAAGGGTCATGTTAAACCCCCCAAAGGCAGAAAAATCAGTTATATGCAGCATCCAGGATGTTCTCACCCATCACAGAAACCTGACAGGCTGAGGGAAGTCTGTCAAGCCAGGCAGGAAATCAAAAGCAGAAAAATAAAGGGGGATTTCTCATTCAGCACTGGTAAAAACACTTGCAATCCAGAACTTCTTCTAGTGCAAATAGTTCTTAGGACTGCAGGTAAATTTTCTCTGTTATTTCTATATCCAAATGCATGCAAACGCAGCTTCTGCACGTGCAGAGGGGATGTCAAGATGAAAACATTAAAAATCTCCAAGAAGAAACACTGCACAAGAGGCTGGGCTTGTTACCCTGCCGTGGAAAAGCTGTAACGTACAATATGAATCTCTAGTTATGGGATCAGGATAAGGCCTCTTAGTGAGCTCATTTAGCAGTTTTTATGGGGTTCAAACAATGGTTTGCCAGTAATTCCCATCTCAGTCACAATGGCAACAGTGTGGTGATCTGCTCAAGAGACAGAAATTAAAACAATTTATTGTATTAATTAGCATCTTCTCTTCTACACTGAGATGCTTGCTTCAAGTAATCTGACAATTTAATTGAGGACATCATTGATTTTAATTAACATTTTTCTTAGGAGAAAGGCTATTACTGTTGGATGGTGCTGGAAATGAACACTAGGGGGAAAAAAGAATCCCAGTCAAGGAACATTCATTTCTGGCCCCACTGCAAAGTTTTGAAATTCACAGCCTTTACATACATCAAAAACATAGGTGGGGAAATACTAATAAGTCAGAACATCCCAGATTATTTCAGAGATAGGACTCGATCAAAACAGAGTCAGCATGCATAATACCACTTTAATTGGTCTGTGTTCAGATCCAGAACAACTACTGTTTCCTTGCAGTGCTCACCAATTTACTTTTCTTTCATTGACTAGTTTTTCATCGTTTTTGAAATCCTGATATTGAGCTTAACCTTCAGATTGAAATGATTCCTTACTCCAACCCATCTGCTAATGTAAGCAAAAAATGTGTGCCTTAACAAGACCATTTAAAATAACGTGTTTGATTTTTATTTATAAAGCCATTCAAGTTGTGTTGTATAGTAACCATTACCTCTGAAAAAAAGAGAAAAATTTGAATTTAAAAACTGAAGATCAAACTCATATTTGGAGGGGCAGAAAGTCTCTTTCAGGTTTTGTAACAGAAAAAATATACCGGGCCCTGGACCTGGGCATTTTCCAATCTAAGGGTTATTTCATCCTAATTACACATGAAATTAAGAGCATGAAAAGCCTCTCCAGACTACTTGATTGCTTGAAGTTATAAACCAGTTTAAGTGCTTCTCTGGACAGGTGCATACATGAAGAGATGGAAAATTATTCATCCATTAACAAACTAACAAGATCTAAAGATTTTCCCATAGCTTCTTTATAGAATAAAGTACTATTTTTCTGAACCAAAAATACAATGTGGGCCAATACTGAAATTTTGCATTAAAGTCAGTGTGATCTTTCTTAGAGCACCACAAATGCTTTATCTGAATTATTAATGTGGGGACGGTTCAGAACATTGGCAACACTTCTCATAACTATAACAGCTTCAGGATTTCAGAGACTGGGGTGTGGGCATAACATTAAAACACAAACCAGAACAATCTTTTTGTTAAAGAAATAAATTTGACCATATCTATCGTTATTATTGGTAAATTTAGATGGCGTAAAAAAAAAGTCTCTAAGGATATTTATGTGAAGAAGCATAATTGGGTTATTTATTGTGAAGTAAAATTATGGGCTTTACTTCTAGAGTGCATTAATAATTTTAAAAAGGCACTGGAGGAAAGTACAAGCAGTAAGATATTGTTTCCATCTCTACTTCCTGCAGCTTTGAAAATAAATAGCTTTTATTGGGGTTTTCCTGTGTTTGGGTGGTCTTTTTAGATTTAGTTCACACATTACTCCTTTACACAAACTGTCATGTGTTATAATTCTACATAACCTGTGCAAGAAACAGATCTAGGATTTTCCATTACCTGTGCCAGAGTACAAATTACAACATTACACAATGAAACTATCCCACCATCTATAAACTGTATTTAAAGAAACTCTTTAATGAGCCTGAAATGAGAAATATACCTGAGGGGCAAGTCTGGACTAACAGACTCGATCTTGGACAATCACTTAAAGTCCTAGAGCATTTAACCTCAAGAGGCAGTGACCCTTGTAAACCCTGGGAGCTTAAATCAGATTTAAACTAGTCCAAATGAGAACATCCATTTCCAAGTCAACCCCCTTTGTATTCTGTGTAAAATACCAGCATTGGCTGCACACAGTGCAAAAAGGCTCTTTGACTTTTAGGGGTTTTTCTGGGGTTTTTTGTTTGGTTGGTTGGTTTTTCTAGGTTTTGGTTGGTTGGTTGGTTTGGTTTGGTTTGGGGTTTTTTGTTTGTTTGTTTTGTTTTNTGTTTGTTTTGTTTTTAAGTTTTAAAGCTAACCAAATAGGAAATCGGAAATCTTTCCACTGAAAAAAACCCCAAAAAATGAAAAACACATGACCTTTATGCAGGAAGAGTAAAGTCCTGCTTTCCCCCAGGCAGATAAAAGCCAGCTCCACTAAAAGGCACGAGTCAGCAGCAATCTCTGTTAGGATTCAGCAAAGGCAGAGACACCCCAAACTCTAAAACTGTGCAGCAGAATTTCACATGTTTCAGTGGTGCCAACAGCTCATGAGTCAGCCTCCTCCTCCTCACTGGAGTTCCCCATCTCTCCTGTCAGAAAACTGCCGTGGCAAACTGCCACCTGTGCCTCCCCTGCTCCACATCCCTGAAGCTGGGATACCCCCGGGTAGGTTTTGGGAAGAATTTCTGAAGAATGCACCCACACAAAGCTTAGCAGTCTGCATATTCCACTCCGTGATGCACCAGAGGAATCCTTCAGCCTTTCTGACAACAAACCTTGAGAGCATCTCTCTGAGAGTCACTGCAAGAAAGAGTGAGGTTCAAAACCCCACGTCCTGGAGGTGACACTCAGTGGGTGAAGCATTTAAATTTATGGTTAATTCTAATGAGCTTTAACACCACCACTACACCAGAAAGGAAACAGATTAAATCCTGTAGAAAAAAAAAAGCTTTGGTGTGTCTTTCTGAAGGAATCTGGAAATATATCATGGCCTGGTGCCACAATGTCTGGGATAAAGAAGCTGGATCTCAAGCTTCTGGTTCTCGACAAGACTATCACCATTCTTTGTATTTCTAAACAGGTTCTGCAAGCTTCATAACTTCACCTGTAAAATGGAGACACCCTCAACATTTTACCCATCTTTTCTGTTTGTTTGCAATCCTTTTTAAGAGGTATTTTTTTCTTATTCTTTGCCCAGTGCCCTCACACTTTCAAGAATGTTTCAGAGTGTTAGACATTACCATCACCCTGTCAGGAGAAATCTCACTGTAGGCTCTTTATTAAGGGCAGTGAATGATATTGACCCAAAAGCTAACCCAGACCAAGGAACCCCGTTGTATGTGAGATAGGCACAGTGTGTGCTGAGCTGTGCAGCTGGGACTCCCTGGTTCATCTATTGCAGGTTTCATTAAGTTCTTCTTGAGAAGAAACCATCAGGCCAAAGCTGCATTCAGAGCAGAGTGTGCAGATGGCCAGTGCACCCTTCTGGCCACATCCAGCTTTCTGGAACAGGGATACCTGGACATCATGATGATTTGGGCCAGTAGAGTTTGACCGGAAATGAACTGCCAGCAGTGACCAAGGTTTCAGAGCAGTCTCATCCCAAACTGGAGCTCTTCACACTGTTTCCTCTGTACCTGAAGCAGCTCAGTATCAGAGGATCTCGAGTGCTATACAGTTTATTTAAAAATGATTTTTTTCCTAACTGAATCTTGAGTGAGTCATCAATCACTCAGCTATTCTGTGCTGGTTTCCCTCTACTGCAATCTAACATTAAACTTTTGTCTAACCACTTATGACAGTTTTTCAAACATTTTTGAAATGCAGCCCCTTTTGCCTCATCTGTCTTCCTGCCACCCTTCCATTCCCTCCAGCTCTCATCCTCCCCGGCATCACCACTTCATTTCTCCTCCAGAGGAGAACAAAACCAGACTGTAATTACTGTCTGCAACTATTTACTCACTCCCACATCTTAATGGAACCAAACTGCTGATCTCTACACAACCCTAAAATGGATCTCAATACTCAGGTGAAAAAAAAAAATATTTACTGAACTATGCAAACTTTTAACATGCCAGTACTATCCCACACCACTTACTCTGTGCCAAAAACTGAAAAATATTTCAAAACTTAACACCTTTACTGCCATTGCAGCTTTTTTTTTTTTTGGTGTTTTCGTAGTCATATCACTTATATACTTATGAATTAGGCCCTCCAGAGGTAACCATGTTCAAGACAACTTAAGGAAATGCTCATTGAAAAGATGCCCATTTTTAAGACAAATACACTATAAATATATAAAACATCAAAATTACCAACAGAAGTGGGAACTAAAAGTTTGCAGACAGATTCCCTCTTCCAGATCTAGGTAATTAGGTGGAAGTTGTAATAGTCATCTACTTGATAATATTTTCCAGTGGACAGGACACTTAACTAACCTTCTGGCAGATTCTGCTGGTGAAAGTGCTCTCAGATTCACCTCATGCACACCACTAATGAGCTAAATCAGCCCACCAATTTCAACAGCTTAAATCTAACACATTGAAGGAGTTTTAGAGAATATTCTTGTGAACAGCTCCTTTAACAAGCACCCACAGAGAGGTGATGACAGATCACAGTAAAAACTTCCTGGGAGACAGAAGTTGTCTGTGACCTGATTTACCTGGGGATAAAAGTATCTTAATTTGTACCTACAGTATGAATTTACTTCATCAGACCAATTTAATTCATGTCATTTTCAACCAATTTAGAAATTAATCCAGCTTTTCCATTCATAATAGGCCTGTCAGAAACGTCAGTTGAAAACAAAGGTGAAAGAACTGTTTATTTTCCTGTAAATTTTCCTTAGACAAAACCAAAGTGACCATGCCACCCTTTCACCTGAATAGAGCACACGACTGGATAACCAAATACTTCATGTGTAACACAAAGCATCTTCTGCCTTGGTGGGTTATACAAACATTTGTACCAACATGCTGCTCATAGCGAGGAACAAAGCACATTTCTTTGAAGAATTGACTTCCATAAGAGCAACGGATGCTCAGATGGTGGAGCCAGTACAAAAATAAAAAGTCCTCTCCCAGCAGGTCTGAAGTGATGTGTTCAGCTGGTTGGGATGGATGGTGAGCTGGCCTTTGTTGACAATGAAGGCATCAGCTGAAGGCCTTGTGAGGAGGGATGTTAAAAAAGGAAATATCCAGTTGGGTCACGGTGAGAAAAGGACCATGGGTATAGTTATGCTAACAAAGCAATCCCTTATAAGGCAATGTTCTGAACTCTGCGTTAGGATTGGTTGGTAACACACTCCATATATGGAAATGTTTCTAGTGCTCGTTGCTCATTGGTTCCCTGCCCTCAGATAATTTCTCTATAATGTCATGTTTCCCTCAGTGCCGGGTCTTTGAAGGAGCTCTGTACATATGGCTTATTTCTTTGTTTTGCTGTTAAAATCTATTTCTCATTGCTCATTCCTATACATATTCTCTATAGGAAAGCAAAATAAAAGCCAACAGGTCATTACCAAGCTGACTGGGGAGAGATTCCTTCCAGGCACCACGCCTGGCAACTGATTAAGGTCTGTTAAAATTTACCAATAAAATTTAATTGAATATACACTCACTTCTAAAATTTCTTTGGAACTTTTAGGAGTGTATATGCAAACACAGAACAGATTCTGCAGTTTCCTCTCTTCCCAGGAAGGTTTTGTTTTGTGTTTAAAATTGCAGGCAGGCTTACTACAAAGACTACAATTGAGAGACAGACAGTTCTGAAGAGTTATTATATGTGCATTTAATATGTACAAGACAAACATTTATTTCAAGCATTTATTTTCTTTCCCTTATGCAGAATAGGTAGCGCCTTTTTTTTTTTTTTGTCTTTTCACTTCAGCACGTGGCTCTATTAATCTCATTTTAACATTTTCATCTTCTCTGGTTCCAATTCCTACATCACTGCAAGACTGCATCTCATCACACACATCTAATGCATCATTTTAGCTTGAGTCATTAATCTTTGCTTTCCATTCAAAAGATAAGCCATATTTAATAGCTATATCACATAATCTGCATCAAGGTTCTGGAAGAACAATTTGCAAACTTCAGGAAAATACTGTAGCTATACCAAATTTAATTACAGATCCAAATATCATTTTTAAGAGGCCAAAAGTTCTTTGTGCAGCAGCAAGAGCTAGGAATACATTTTAAACAATTTCTGCTTGAGTTTTGGGAGAAATAAAAGAGCACAATCAGTTCCCTCATGTCCCTCTCCCCCAGGCTAGTTAATGTTATCTTTATACAAAAAAAGATAAGGATACAGTTTTAAAAAGACGTTAGCATTGATAAATATTTAGTAACCCAAAAACACCCTCCCTGAAGAGGCAGAAAATTTATAGAAGATTAGATTGCCAAGAGAATAAACGAGTCCTGTGCTGATATCGCACACCTTGAGGCAGGAGTTAACCTGTGACAAGCACCGTGGCTTCGAACATTTCTCCAGCTGCCTGCCACCACTTGCTCACTCCATAATTAGTGACAGCACAGCCTAACCACTACCAAGCACATAAAGGACACTCAGGCATAATAACATCCAAAATCAGGTTACTTTTATACATTGGCATATTTGATAACTTTGTGTTAAACCTTCGTAGACATTTTCTGGAGTGGTCCAACAGCACTGGGTCTCTTCCACCCAATGTTGTTTTAGCTCAACACCACATCACCAGCCACGTTCCAGATTTCTCCAAACAGGATTGAAGCACAGGAAGTGACAGGGAACTCTTTGCTTCTCATCCTGACTCACGAGACCGTTGTGATGTAACTGGTGACTAAACTGAGATTGTAGAGACTGAATATTTTTCCAGAGTTACTGCAATAAGGTTTTTGTGGTGCAGCATTCCTGCCTGACCTTTTCCCCTATGAGAAGGAGGTGGTGACACTCTTTAGAATGATCCTCCAGCCTTTCAGCAAAGATGTGTCACACACTGGAGCTAAAATAAGGGTAACAGGACAAGATTAAAGGAGTGAACCAACTGGTCAACCAGTCCTTATCTGAGGGAGCACATCTAATTATATTCAAAAGACTTCATTAAACTTTGAAAGCTCTTTGCTTCTTAATTTTACTGGAATAAGAACTATAAATAGAATCAGTCATTAAATTAATAGTGCAGGCTCCTTGCAAGAAGAGGATAATATGAGAGCTCATCACAGCACTTCACATCACAACTATGATTTCAGATAAAGAGCTGATCTCGAAAATGCCTCATTTCCTGAAGTAAAATGGCCTTTTTTTTTAGGAGAACTGTTGGTTCCAGTTGTGAATGACCATTGAGGCCTCTTAGAGCAGCACCATTTCCAGAAACTGTTCAATGCTCTGTATGAACTGGAGACACATATAATATAAATCGAAACTAAGAAACACAGCTCTTCAAAGTTCATTGGGACTCCCATAAGTATGTACAAGTGATCAGCTTCAGGAAATCATTATGCTAAATAAAGTGACATTCCAAGCCATGCAGCTGCTTCTCTGATTCCTGAAATCACAAGCTCAAGATGTTTTCACAGCTTTCATTTAATGAATCTTCCTCAACATACAGTTAGACCTAAAGGCTCAAAAATAAAAAGGCAAACAAAAAGCAGTAAAAATTCTCTGGTTTTCTAAAAATCTCATTATGTTTTAAGCCAAGCTTATGAGCTGGAGAATTAAATAGTGAGTTTTGACCTCCTGAGGTTCCTAAAAGCAAAACAGCTTCTAGGAAGAAAACTAGAAACACAATAATACACGAATGTATTTAGATGGTCTGCTCCTTCAGTCTTTCCCACTGGCAGTAAATGTAATAAACATGTTTATTGTCAGCAACTGAAACACATCAATTCAGGAAGACCTCAATTCCACCCTTGCACTCCTTTCCTTTACTGTGTCTAATCAGACAATATATAAACACTATTGCATTCTCCAGAGCCAGGTGGGTCCCGGCTTTTGATTTCTCCTTAGCACTGGATTCACAGTTCCTCTGTACACTCTGTTTTTCTGACATTTTTGTTCTTAACTTCCTTTCTCAAGTTTTTCCTTATTAACTTCCTTTCTCAAGTTTTTCCTTATCTCCCAATGTCAACAGTACATACGTTCAAAATCTTCTCCTTGGAAATATCTGCAAAATTTCCATGTGAAAGAAGTGGCATGTTTTCCCCTTAAAAAGCTGTGTTTTCAACAAACTCCATCACCCCTCTTCATGATTTGACCAGTCCGTTAAAGTCAGGTTGAGACTCGCTGATTTTAACTCCTGCCCCTTAAAGCTTCCAGCTGCAGACAGGAATAGTATCCCCAAAACAGAAATAGCAAAGGGGTCCAGGGATGCAGGATAGAGGTTCAGGGATGCAACAGCCTCGAATAAAATCCAGGGATGACAGCAAAGAGGGGGCCAAGGGCAAAGGGTTATAAATGAGACAACTAGGGCGGGTCTGAGGCCAGGGTCCAATAATAAATAAAATAAATAAAAGGTGGTGCAAAGGGGTAAATATAAACTAAAGGGACTAATGGGGATACAGGGGTTGGGCACTATGGCAAAATGAACCCAATGGGGTTCAAGGGAAGGAAGAACATTCTGGGATGGATGCTTATATGGTAACAGGGCGACACAAACTTAACAAACCAACAGAACAACGAAACCCAAGAAACACGAACGTGTGGCTGCAAAGCCCCATGGGAGGCAGGTTTTCCTCACCATGATCTGGAAGGGATTCTTTCCCCATTTTCCTCTGTCTTTCCAGGGTTGAGGCGCAGCCACCTTAGGGATAAACCCCTGGGCCTCCCCAGCTGACCTCTCAATGCAAACTGCCACCTACAGAGGAGCTCTGAACTTCTAAGGAAACGAGGTGAAAGGCATCCACATAATGGATTATGTGATCCCAGACAGGGAAAGGAGCAGGAGGTATCTCATTAACGCTGTGCACAGTGGTGCTGTGTGTGTTCTGCTGGTGTTTAATACAGTGCAGAGCACTTCATGCATTATGCGAAAAAGCCTCAGGCCTTTGGAAGATTCATCCTGTGAAACAAACAAAATCCTATTAAATGCATCTGTACTGGTAATCTCCCTACATTATAGTAAAATAATCTGTGGAGAAATCAGAGTGCTGATTGTGAGCAAGGCATCCAAAATGAACTATGGGACAAAGCAGAGAGCTGGAATTTTGACATGTAAAGAGTTTTATATCGAGGAGCTCCGAAGAAACAGACAAAAAACCATAATAATANCAACAACAAACCTGCAAATTTATACAGCTCTTAAGACACACTGAAGATTTTTTTAAGAGAACTCATCTTATTTTCTCTAAATTAATTCATCCCAAATTACTGGAGTGCATTGAATCAATACAACCATCATTCCATCCTGTTCTGACAGCTCCTGCCAACAGATGACTTTCCATTTAGTAAAAGCCATAGTCTACTTGGAAAAAACATAGCTAGAATCAAAATTCAAGTATCTCTATCCCGCTACAAATCTGGCTCCTTTTAGAATTACAATGTGCAGTTTTCCAGCTCTTATTCACAATGGATAACTTCCCTCAGTCATTAAAAAATACTTTTTCTAAGCTGTTTCAATGTGATTTCTCAGCTCAGAAACACTGGAGAAGATTTTATTTTATGCCTTGGGATAAAGCTTTCACTAGTCAGGGATTATAACAGCCCCTTAATAATTCCATGCTGATCTTGAGAATTCCAAGCCTATTCCCTGTGTTACTGAGGAATTGTTTAGAAGAACAGCTGAGATTCACTTGATCCCGGTTTACAGAGATGCTGCAAGCACCTCTGTAAACTGTAAAACTGCAAGGCCACACAATTCCTTTCCCTCTCTGCTTTCTTCCCTCCACAATCTCATGCTTAAAAGTATTATTTGACACCAAATAACTCTTAACACCTGCGAATGGAATGCTTGAAATCTGCAGAAAATTGTGTATTTACAGCCAACCATCCCTCAGCTGAAAGGGCTCCTCCAGCTGTTCCAATATTCTTTGTGCCGTGTGTTTACCTTGCAATAACCACTTGGCTGACATACAGCTGGGAATTAATGTTTTGTTCATGGTGGTTCCAATGTGAATTTACTAAAATTCCACAGAAAGCTAAATTGTAATGAATTACAAAGAAGAACGTGGTGGGTTTTCCATTGGTGTGCACTGCAGCTAGTACAAGTCTGCTGGTTTCTAGTGAGATAAATCATGATAGCCTCAATAAGGGAAAGAACAGCTCCCTGTCTGCCAAAACAAACACATCACAAGGATCCCAGCAGTTCCTTCTAGGACTATAAATTATGAAACAACACAATCAACCGAATTTTGGCTGCTGGAATTTGATTACTTCAGGGCACTTGAATCTCGACGTGCGGGTCATTTGATGAAGGTCACGCTTTTTACGTAGGGAAATGTTAACTCTGATATCACCTGGATCTATGACATAGACACAGTTATTGAACAGTAGCAGAATTCTGCACACACACTCAATTACTGTTAAAATCATGGATGGTTTTTCTGCATGATATGCAAAATTACCATTGTTTTTTATAAGGTGAAGTTCTCACAGGAGAACAAGGCCAAATGGAGTTACACACTGGTTGTTGCAGCTTCAAATCCCCTCTTGATTTATTCCCAGAGTGTGTTTAAACGTGTCCCAACATATTNTGTTTAAACGTGTCCCTACATATTATTTTTAGCACTGCCAAGCACAAAGATTTAAAAAAAAAATAATTCAGTGCCCTGCAAAAAAATCATAGTAACTGCCTTAAAAGCCATGAAACTTTGTTTGAAGAAAAGCTGTAAAGTTTCTTCCCTGCCTCCTATTTTCCTGATGCTCTTAGGTGTCCTTGCTTCAGATTTTCAAGGCTTCCTCCAAACAATGGTCAGAAACAATTCCACTGAAAATGAAAGCCAAGATTCTCATGAACTCTGTTGACCACAGAAAACAAAGTGTGGAGAGAAGTATCACAGAACCGTGACAAAGCCTGGCAGCTTTTCAGCTCTGTTTTTCTTCTAATTCCTGATACACTTCAGTGGTAAGCAGCAAACACTTTTGTCCTGGAAACGCATTTCTTTTGTGTGTGAGCTCACCTGAGTCCTCCTGATGGATTTGAATGTTATATACTTGAGGCTAGGTTAACCCTCTCTAAAGAGATCTGTTATTTCTTTCAGGAAAACAATGTCACCTGTCAATGTGGAAGGCAAGGACAGAGAGGATACAAAGCCTTTATGATGAAATAACAAAGCTTCAATATAGGACATTATTTAAGGTAAAACATTCCTCACTTGCCCATTCCAGCAACAGCTGTTACTTAACGTTAGAAAAAACAAAATAAACAGAGTATTTTGGTCTTGGTAAGCAGCAATGAAGTAAAGCCATTCTTATGCAACTGTAGGATGCAGGAACAAACATATCTTCTGAAATCACTTATGCTTTAAAATCAAACCATGCTGATTTAGGGCTTAACCTGCACGAGAGATGGAAAGAGGTTGCCACCGACTTCACTTCAGATTCATTTTGTCTCTTTACTTTAAATCACACAAAACAGAGACAATTACTTACAGAATCAGCACTGACTTATCTCCCAAACAGGTGATTTTAAGAATGATGTGACAACTGAAAAATAAGCCCCTTAATTTCAGGTTCTCTTTATATTTCTAAAAGCCACATGACGTAAAAGCGCACACACCAGACTGTACCAAACATTTCTCCAGAACCTCTCAAACCTGGAGTTGTACCCAGCTGTGAAAGCAAGTGGAACTCCCCAGGGGAGTGATGTGACAAGCACCAGGACCCAGGCATGCAGCTGCTTGGTTTGAAATTGTTTCTCTTGGCACTTCTTCCAAGCTCCTTTTGCTAGCACACCATAGTTAATGCACTGCCTTCCACGGCTCTTTTTTCCACTGCATTTTATGTTCTGCACTGCTGTCACTTCCTTATGAAGAGTCAGATTGTGCACAGAGCAGAAAAGAATTTTATTTTATTACTGAGCCCAAAAGCCAATTACCAGAAGATAATACAGTCATGCAGTCAGGGCAGAAACATCATTTCCTTTCTCTCCATGGGACCGAACGGGTCTTACAAATTTACATTTCATTGATTTGTTTGAAGCTCAGAAATGAATCATCGGGCACAGATCCTCTCTGCAGCACCAGGAGTCTCCTGCTGCAGTGAGTGATGCAGGACACGGCTGTGGTTTCCAGGAGAATTGAAAGCCCTTGACTCAGAGCAAGACCCAGGGTTCTGCCTCCAAGGATTTCTTTTGTTGTGCTTGGTTAAGTCCCTGTGCAAGAGGTGTTCACCCTCTCCACGATAAGAGATGTCCAGATTTGGCTTTGATGCATATCAAAAAAAAATTTAGGATTTTATTATTTTTGTCTTTTCATAGAAAGAACACACTTAAAGATTAAATCCCATATTGGGTTTAAGATTATCAAATTAGCCAAATTAGGACTCTCTTCTAAAAATTGTTCTGATGATATAACCAGACTATTTAAAGAACAAGATGGTGTTTAGTTTTAGTTTGTAAAATACCTCGTAATTTACATAAACACAAATCCATTCTTTTACACAGAAATATCTGAAAGTGTTGCAAAACAAGACCTCTCAACTCACATTATAGATAAAAATTATCAAATTTAAATAAAATAAACAAAACGTAGTTTATGACTCCCCTTTAAGTATACCTCCAAAATATACAAATGCATTTTATTTTTTGAGGCTTCCATCAGCACGACGACTTAGAAAGAGTTTTCCCCTTTTCCAAATGATTTGGTAAGAAATAGCTGGACATTCTTTTATTACGCTTTTTTAAAAATATATTTTCCTCCACTATCAAGACTAAAATGTCTGTAGCACTGATGAGCCTTATGACAATTGTAAATCGTGTTGAAATCTATCTATTCACGAAACAAATGCAACAGTGCTGTAGAACATAAACGTGCCTTTGTTTCAAATGTGGAAACAATATTTCACCAGGCCTAGAAAGAGGGAACTTAACAACCACTTTGGCTCTGTTTATTGCAGCAATCATTTCTATTCTAGACTGAACACTGGCAGAAGAGTTTAGTGGCAAATTGGTTACGTTTCCAGTATGTAAACTGTATTACCAGATGAAGTAGAAAGAACACCCTCTATTAAGGAATTCTGTTTTTTTCAAAACTAGATTCAGCACGACATTAAAAAGCAGAATGAGCTAACACTCAGCTGTGTAACATTGTATTCTCATTTGCACCACTCAGATTGTCTTGGGTTTTTACTGTCATGAATTCAGAAATCCATTTCTGACACCATTTATAAACTCGGGGTTTTTATACACGTGTACACAGCACTGGCAAACATGTGTGTGAAACACTGAGAGAAGAAACAACCATCACTTACCAGACCTCTTCTCCCCTGGATTTGTGCTACAATTGCTCTCTTGATGCTGTGAAAATAAAAGAGAGGGGAATAAATTCAGAAGGAAGAACAATCATTGTACTCTTATCCACTACAAGATGTCCAATATAACAATCCATCAGTGGTGTTATCTGAGAAGTATTGGCATCAGAAGACCTGACCTTAACCTTTTGATTCTGAGGCAATATCTCCTGAGCAATTCAATGTAAATGACATCCATATACACACACAAGTGCATCCACAAAAAAACTGGGAAGTCTTCCCTATGTTTCCATGGCTGTTTACAAATTTTTTACTCTTTAGAGAATAAAAATTGCTCTCTTCAACTGTATTGGGTTCAATGCCATAAGTAGAAATCACCCTAAACATTCAGATGACAGCGGATTTGAACACTTCCCTAGGATTTACATCCTTGATTAGAAGCTGTAAATTACATCATGTGCACATTTAAACATGCAGAAAATAGTGTAGAGTTCAAATTAATCCTTCAGAGTACTATCAGAAATATTATACCTCTAAATACACAGTGAAATTCACAAATGTAGGCCAGAGGCAAAAATTTAGGTAATTTAAAAACCCAAAAAACACCAACAGGGCAGGAGGGCTCGTTTTCTATTTTGCTGTTTCCATCAGCAGTCTGATGATTTTGCTGGCACCCTTCCCATCACTCTGTGAGTACTCAGAGGAGGTCATCTCCCCTCCTCTCTGCTGCTGAATCCTTGAATTCTGCTTCAGCAAACCCTACACGGCATCAGCTCCCTTTTATACTGCAATACACACCTTTAGTTTTCTAACCATAGCCCTTGTCTGAATGACAAGCCATCAGAAACAAGAAAAGCAACATTCCAAAATGTGGACTTCATCATTCAATGGGAACAAAGAGGAGAAAGGTTGTACTGAGACTCAGGAAAGAATTTTATGGGATCAGACAATGTCTTCCCACTGTCAGTCCATAATTTTTACATGACTCACACTGTTTCATGTGTGCCCTCAGGGACCCACAGCTGGCCAGAAGATCTACTCCTTGACTCCCCTCAGTCCTGACCAGCTGTGAATCACATCTCTGCACACTGTGAGCTCTTAAATCTGCCAGCATCAGCCACTTCACCCTGCAGCCTGTTCTGCAGCCACAGATTGTTAATCTCTTGATACCAAGACAGAAAACATGCTGTCATTTGCTGTGGCCAGCTATCAGATATGAATTCTTTTACTGCTTTTTGCAAAAGCTGTCTGCCCTATGCTGTTGATTGCAGTAATTGATTCAAACATCTCATTGAAATATTCAAGTGTAGTCTAGTCTAACCAGCTGATTTGTACCACTGAGCAACCTGGTCCAGTGGGAGGTTGCTCAAAACCTCATTGGAGGTGGGTTGGAGCTAGAGGAGCTTTAAGGTCCTTTCCAACCAAAACTCTTCTAATTCTATGATTTTGAGTTCTGGAAGGCACCTGTGCCTTTCTTTACTGCTGCTTTTTTGTTGGTTTGTTGTTTTTTTTTTTCCTTGGGACATGACAGAGTCACTGGTTCATCAATAAAGGCCTCAGTTCTCAA
The DNA here is from genome assembly GCA_008694505.1 of Cyanoderma ruficeps. NCBI lineage: Eukaryota > Metazoa > Chordata > Aves > Passeriformes > Timaliidae > Cyanoderma > Cyanoderma ruficeps. Next base: position 4,312,871 of record VZDJ01000047.1, read on the forward strand.
GTTTTATGTTCAACAAAATATGGCTCTACCAGGAGGAGGTGTCTTAGCTTGGGTGCAGTAGTCCTGATCCAGTCTTGGCTTGTGTCCTCCCACAAAATGAGAATACTGTTTGCTAGAAGAACAATCCTCCTAAGAAAATACCTGCAGACTGAAGACAACCAAATCCAAAACCACCCTAAACTGGAGGTGTTAACCGTTTGCATCTGAAGTCTGTAAATAAAAATGCAAGGGCAGGTTCTACAAGGTATTGTTTTACAACTTAGAGCAGGGGAGGCAGAAGAGAAACAGAAGTTACAGTTCTGTTGCTAATTGGGAAAGATCTTTGGGCTCCACTTTACATCCTGAACCATCTACAATGTAAATTCCTTAGCTGCTCTCCCAGCAGAGTTCTGAGTGTTTTCCTATACCAGAGTCTCTCCAATAAGAACTCTGAGGGCTGCAATCCCCCTGCTGTTCTTCAGCTGTCAACTCTCCCTTTCTGTACCTTTTGGCTCGAAAAATATTTAAACAATAGCCCGATCCTCACCAGGGCTTTGCTTGGCTAATTGAGCACAATAATGTACATGAGCAGCTTTTTTGTTCTCAGCATTCCCAGGCGAGCTGGGTCAGCTCTAATTACCAGCTAAAACATTTCCATAAGCACAGAATGAAAATGGTATCTGGGCAAGCCTGATCTGCTTATCCTGTTCCTCCTGCAGGCGTGGACAGGAATGGTTTTGAGCACCTATGGTGCAAATATCTACATCTGATCCAGGAATCCAGACTTCCCAGGCAGCACAGGGGAACAGGCAATGCTGCAGGCTGAGGGGGTCACCCTGTCCTAGGGTGCACCTTGAGCTGAGAGGGTTTGCATGACAGAAACTCCTATTTCTCTGCCGGCTGGGGTCTGAGAGCCCACAGCTTTCAGTGCACAGCCTTGCCATCCTCAGCCGCACAAAACCTGCCCCGCCACAGGCAGCCTCGTGTGGCTTCACAAAGCTCAATGCCAGCTCTACACAGGACATTTTAATTATCTAATAAATGGCAAATTCGTTTCAAAAACTGGTTTGGATTGCTTGGCTTAAGAGGAGCTTCCCTCAGAGACCGGTGGGGATGAGCTGAGCAAATCTCACTGTTTCCTTAGCACCAGCACCCCGGTGCTCCTAAACGGCAAAGGCCAGGCTCAAAGAGCATGTGAGTCATGTCTTTATAAAGCTCTGGGCCTGGGGCTGTACTTAACTGCTACTCGAAGAGAATGGTGAGACAAGAACAGAAACTCTGCAAGCTTGTGGCAAAAAAATGTACCAGCAAAGAGAGACTATTCTTTCTAAAAGCCCAAACAAAACATAGATTCTTGTAACTCCTGATGCGGCAGGGGTAGTAAAAGAATTAAAATTTTCATTTGTTGTCCTGAAAGATTTTTTTCATGCTCAGTATGATACATGAGTCTCCAAATATCAAGGACTGCTTCATACCTTTCCTCCTGGTTAACAGTTAATTGAAAGCAAATCCACTTGAATCAAACTTTTATCTTCATTTTAGCTTCTCAAAGCAAACTGTCACTTGCTCATGAAGACAGAAAGAAGGTATCATGAAAGACAAACAAACATACATTGCAATAGATTGAGGCACAGCAAAGACACATTCCATGCAACAAACATTCCATGTACATGTTTGACTGTGGTTGCAATTTGCAGAGAAAGACAATCCTGACATGATATTGCACACTCCTGTATGATTTAACAACACCAGTGATCAAAATTGTCTTTAAAATGAAGTATAGGTATTTAACAGAGTGAAATGAGGAAAGATAGAAAGAGAGTCCCTTTTAAATTCCTAACGTGACATCATGTTTTGCCATTTCTTATCAGCCTACTCTGTGCAGTGCCATAGGAGATTATGTTTTTCTGAATCTACAGAAGCTAAACCAAAACTGCAAACTTTTAATAAGCAACTGGAAGTAGCAGAAAAGCCCCAGTGTCCTGCGGGTCCCTGTGAGCTCCCATGCATCAGCACTTCCCACAAGCCTGCAGTGCTTGGGGGGATGATGCTGTGCTATAAAATATGTTCTGCTTCAAGCAAGAACGTTCCAAGTCATTAAATGCCAGATCTTCCATGCACAAATAAAAGGCTTCTGAATTCTGCTCCTTAGGATAATGGTATTGATGTCCCTTCATGACTGTTTAGAGTAATAGATGCTAAACAGTGAAATCACTCAGTAATCCTGTGCTTTATTCCCCAGTGCCTGTGAGTGCAGATATGTACTGAAACACCTCATTAGCTCCTGGTTATTCTGGTGACTTTTGGATCAGGCTTTGCAGCCTCATGTTCCACAGACTGTTTCCAGGAATGAATCAGTGCAGATCAGATTGGATCTCTCTTCAGTCCTTCCATCAGTCAGGACAGGGACACCAAATCCGACTGAAAATGAGGGACTAAACCAGAGAAACATGGAGGTCTTTTTATTTTCTAGCAAAACAAGCCCTTTTCTCTTATATCTGTTTTCACAGTTCCCTTTGTGTGACAAGATCGTTAAAACAAATAAAAAGCCCCGGCCTTATCAATTGAGCTGTAAATGTTGTCTAAACAGGCATGTCCTTAAGGCTCTGTCTGAGCTCACCAATTCCAACTGTACCAATGAATCTCAAGAAAAACTGTTCTCCTTCAGTAGTTCTTACTAATGTGATTTCATTCCTAAGTAACTTCATAGATGTTTTCTGGGATTTGTGTTTGTTTTCTGTTGCATCCGCCAGTCTCTGATCATCATTAGTGCTAAATCAATAGGTATCACTTTTCTAGGCCAATCACTATCTAAAACAAATGAAATAAAAATTGTATACATTTCCCACAAGATCCTTGTTTCCTTCTCACAGCTTACTGATTCCATTAGCCGTGCCTGCTCAACCATCAAACTTTTATCTAAATCACCCTGTCCATTATTAAACTGAGATACTAATTCAATATTCCCTGCACTTTTAACAGGATTTTTTATTTGCACATAATTTAAATTATGACCGTGATGTTTTTCTCAGAATAATTAAGATGTTCCAAACCAGCATCCATCCCCATCGTCATTTAGACAGCTCTAGTTAGTAATTCCTGGGAAAATATATGGGATTTTTGTTGCAGTCTGGAGAACTATTGTCAAAAGTGTAGACACAAAATCAATATCATCATTATGTGAGCCTATTTTTGACAAACAAATAAAAACACAGACTCAGGTGAGTCAGAGCTGCCATTGACTCTCCTACCCCTGAAAGAGATTATTTTCTTTCAACTTCCTCCCAGGATTTTTCCACAGCCACAGCCTTAAGTAGCAGGTTATCTGCAGGAAAGTCTTTGAAGCTCAGCTCCTCGGGCGAGACTTCTGCTCTGGGAAGGATGTGAGCTCTACCTCACACCATCCTTCCTCCTCAGAAGTCTTCCTCTGCTCCCCAGGTCTCCTGGGGAGCTCCTCACTCAGCACCTTCTCTTGGCCATGAATTTCCCTTTGGACTGAGGCAGTTTTCTTGCTGAAATGTCTGAGATTTCAAAACGTCCTTGTTTCTGTGCTGGATGGAATCCAAAACCTTTGATGTTTTTTCCAGCTAATTAAAAGACAGACAGCCTGCCCCAGAATAACTATCTTTGATAAAAATATAAATTGATCAAAAGAGATTTCTGTCTGGTAAAGGACAGACTATTTCACAGATAGATTTCTTAGATGAGAGAGCTAAAATCATAGAAGAGAGCAGCTTTATTATCATCATTATAACAGAGAAGTAAGAAAGAATACTTATTTTGTGACTCTCTCTTTGTGACAGGATCACCAGACACCCAGAACCCCTTGGCCACCACGAGTTTTCATCCTAATTCCTCCTTGTCTTCAATTAACTGAGTTAGAAAGAGATTTTTTTTATCTCCCAAGAGCAATAAAGAGTTGGAGGTCAGGATCCTTGTTAACAGAGTTGAACAAATATCATGAGTTTTCTGTGCTGCTGACCCGAGGTTACCAGAACCAACCCATCTCCAGTGAAATCCCTCTTCTGAGAGGCCTTTCACTGCCCTGAGGACACTCGTGGAATCCTGTTTGCCAGACAGATCATAAAGCACCAAGTTAAACCCAGTGAAGCCTAGAGGGAAACTCGACATTTAATAAAAATTCAGAGGGATAAGGCACAAAACCTGAGTTAGTTGGATAGTTGACTCCACACTATGTATGTGATGTGGCAGATTTGAGAAAAGCAAATGAAGCCGAACCAGGCAGAGGGAAAAGGTGTGAACCATGCTTGGGAACTGCCACATTAGTGTACTAATAAAGCAAAATAGGGCAATGTCTTACTGCACTATCAGCTGTAAAATGGTTATCAGACAATGAGAGATTTGTGAGGGTCTCATTAGGCGTGTCATAGTTACATTTGCCAACCTTCTTTTCATCCTTGATGCCAACGCAATTAAGGTAACCTTAACACACCACAAACAGAAGGCTTACAAAGTCATCGGGGTTTTTACTTTTTTAAAACTTATCAATTTATAAATTAACTGAATCATTTCACAAACTTTGTTTATCCAGTTTTCTGTGGCCAAATCACTGGTTATGCACATTAATCTCTTCAGACTCTGACTGTCAATTTCTTCATTCCTAGGAGTCTGTCCAGGTAGGATATTTTTTCTCTGGCACTCTTAATGCCATTATTCCTGAACTCAAAGTCACCGCTCCAGAACCTTTCATTTTGTCTCTCCATTTTTACCGTGAGGTAAAATTATTTTTCAACCTGTCCCGCTTCCAAAAATATTTCAGCTTTGAAAAACCTTTCATATTAAAGGCAAAATAGCCTCTCTTAAAATTAGTAACTCCAATGGCTCACAAAGGAATTCTTCTATGGATGAAAACTTGCATAGAAGGACGTGCAAGATCTGTCCCTTGAACTTTAAATAAGAATCTGCCCCAAGAAGGTGGAAAAATGAATATACAAGTCACATTTATTTCTTCTTTTCTGATTCTGTGCAGAACTTCCAGACTTTGTCAGCACTTGATCTTTGTCTCACTCTAAAAAGTACTTTTATAAAAAGGACATACTGACAGCATTTTTCTTATAACTTAGTGATCCTTTTATTAAAGCATTCAACTGCACTGCTTCATTCTGAAGAACTTCAATTAATATGTCTAAATCCTCAGGATTTTTCAAGTGAAACTTGTGGATTAAGAAAGTACCTCGGCACAGAGACTCAGAAAACTGCATTTCTATTCAAACACATTAAAGTAAATTCATTATGTACTTCAAGAATGTTTAGTTTCCACCAAAGGAAAAATATGCAAAAGGAAAAATATGTTTTAAAGGTTCATCAAACCGATGCATTATCCTGATATTTGACAAGAATTGGGCAATTATATCTTGTAGGATATTACACTTTCCCCTCCAGATATTGTCTTTATTTTTCAACAATCACAATGGTAAATAGAGGCGTGGTGTCATGATCCTAAGTTTGTTTTAGGCTTATTTATACATTTTGAAATATAAGTCAGCACCTCTTATTACTATATATTAACCCAATATTTACTTTGGCCCTGGTTCAATACTAGGAGCGTAACCACAGAAAAATGGTGTATTCCTTAACTCCAGCAATACTCGTGGTTTGTACACTTTGGATTTGGAAGACTCAATCAGATTTGAATAGCAGCAACAACCAACACCACAGCAGCTGAGTTTGAAAGATTTCTGTACCATTTCTGTACCAAATCTGATGATGGTTGAGGTTCCTGATGCAGCAGGGCTGAACCCGGGCCCTTCACTGCTTTACTGAGGAGAAGAGAAGGTTCCCTATGGTTGTCTTTGCACAGAAACAGTGATTTTAGCAACAAAGTTGTTGTTTCATTCCTTGGATTTTGTTGAAGAACAAAAGGAAATAAAGGGCCCCTGATTAGTCACGTTTTGCAGTTGGCAAGACACAGTCAAGGTCACTGGTAATTGTCTGTAATTTCCATGCAATAGGTTGAGCACACTGGGATCCCAAAGCATTTCCCAGATATCAGAATCCGTTCTCTAATTTTTTTTTTCCCTAGTATAAATTAGAAAATAATTTCATCAGATAGCTAAAATAATTTTAGGAGGTCATACATCAAGTCACCTAAGGCGATTTAAGTCAACCGGATGAAATGACACTAAAATGAATTCTTCTAGATAAAGAAGCCAAGGGAAATGCCTTTTAGAATGTGAAAATAATCGATATCAAAACAATTAATTATTCTAACAAATTAATCTAGTCAATGGATTGTTTCCATGTGAAATGCATCAGCTTAAAAGTTGAATACTCAAAATTCTCTTTCCAACAGACAGGCTGGTTTAAAAAGGAGTAAGTGGAATTTCTAGCAGCATGAAAGAGCATCTTGAACTAGTCATTAGTTGTTTTTCTCCTTTATTACCTGTTTCTGCTTTTAAGGTTGAGTCACAGTTCTCACTTTTCTTTCTTGGTGAACAATCTGTTAAGAATGTTTTTTCATGTGCAATATAATGAGCATCCCTTTAGCTTGACTCATGGGTTGTCAACGTGCATTTCATTTACACAATTGTAAGCTCACGGTATATGCTCTCAAAAGGAAAATGGGAAGAAAAGGTAAAAAATAAAGTTAAATTCTTACTTTGTTTGAATGTTAGGATGACTTTAAATCAGTAACTGTGAGGTATCTTACTTACTATATTATTTCCTACTGGATTCTAATGTCTAATATATTCTACATGTATAGAACCACTTTTTGTTAGGCTACATGCCACACTGAACTCCTAATGTGGCCTTAGCAGCATAACTATTTCAAACTGGTAAAATATGTCTGAATTAAAAATTCTTTCCCCTAAATGTGGTAGGGGTGGGGGAGCTGCACTTAAATGGGTCATATTAAAAATTCTTCTCTTTATCAGTTTCTACTGATCGGCTTCACAGCAACTGCCTCTGAACTAATTATGAAATTATAAATATTTATAGGATGACCCTAGAAACAAGAGACTGGTTACCTCAGTGCTTAAGTGACTGCTGAACTCATTCCATCCCTGAGGGGAAGAGTCCTGCAATTTATCTGCATCACCTGCTGCATCCACTGCCCAGGATTACACAGAGGCCTTCAAGCAAAACACTGCAAAGTTCACATGCACACAAGAGCAGTTGTGCTTTATGCAAACTGCAAAGTTCATATGCACACAAGAACAGTTGTGTTTTATGCAAAGTTACCAAATGAGGAACTTCCTCCTCCCATCACTCTAATATTGTAGCTACCAGGCCTGTGCAACATGAATTCTTCCTTTTTCACTGGCTTTGATCCATCTGTCTCCTAATTTGCACAGCAGACTCAGACACAGTGCCCTGACTCATCATTTTATAGGATAAATATTTCTCTCTCCACCCCTCCCTGAGAAAAGTGTCTTTGAAAAGGGGTAGTTTTGAGGCAATGGCAAACCGTCTGTAGAGTCAAAGAGAATTTTGTAAATTATTAGGCTTAGTGAAAGAAGAAGATAGTGTAGAATGATCAAATGAAAGTCATTTTACCATGGGGGCTCCCTGAGGGGTTATAAGCACAGACAGTCAGGTTTTGTGGCTCTTCATGGGGTGACAACACCATATTTCATCCTGCTCTCGTGTCCTCAAGACAGAGCAACCCCTGTTCAGCTCCATTTACCACTGCCAGACAAAGGAAAAATTCTGATTCTCAAAACCTCAGTCACTGCAGACTTTTATGCTTTCACATCCCTAGAAGAGCTTGGGGATTCTTTCATCCCTCCTAACTTTTCAAAAGACCTCACTTTAACTTTTGTCTGCACCTACAGAAAAACAGACGTTTGTGAGCAGGATCAAGGCACAACAGGGAACCACTGTAACCCGACTTCAAGTCACGCTCTTGCAGTGAAGCCTTAGAAGCTAAATGCTGAGAATTTCCATCCTTTTGTGAGCTGGAGTTGCACCAGGAAAATTTAATGCAGCTTTTGACTGAAAAACTAGGCAAGTATTCACCTTACACACACACCATACAGAATTTGAACCCATACCACTAAGGCAGTAGGGTTTTTGACTGAATGAATGCAGAATCAGAGCCATATATTATTTTATTTGTGGTAGTAAGAGGACTGGCCTATGTCTATGAAATCTAGCTAAAAGAAGATATACTCCAGCCTCTAAATTCTTAGAACACTTAGCAGTTATTAAATATTAACAGTATTAGGATAAGCAAATTAATGGGATGGAGATAGCCTCTCAAAAGAGGGAAAAAACTTTTTGTTGTCCTTTAGTCATGTGGAAAATTACCTATAAACCAGAAGTCTTGCTTTTATCCTGAAAATTTCCCTGATGTAGACTCTTTCAGAGTGTTAAGAACTGAACTTTCAGCAATTTAACTGTCAATGATTTAAACCCACATGGCAGGGATAGGTAATTTCTATAGACATTCCCTGACTGATGACTAAGGAATAGATAGTAATTTCCTTCGACTATTAGGTCCTCAAAAAACATAATTCTAAAAGCAGAACACATATCACCTGGCTAATTGATATATTCTATCAATAGGGATATAATTGTTCTGTTATTATTTTTTTTTCATTTCAAGTCATTTCCCCCACTAACAATCAGCATTATTAGTCAGCTCTTCCTTTTATAACACAGGCCTGTCTATATTAAACTGGAATGTTGGAGAGAACAATACATTTAGAACTAACACCAGAAGTTACTTGAATAAAAATTAAGTGGTGGGGGAATAAAGGAACTTCCTAAAGCATGAGATGACAACCTTGGCAGGACTATCAGGTAAGCACAAGTTATTGTATTCCCTCATAAAACAAATAGAGTAATATTAGTCCCTAACTAATATTAGCACCACCAGAATCAGTTGTTAAACATTAAAACCTTTCATGCAGCTCACACAAGCCAGGCTGCAGGTTGCTGTGCCCAGGGGCTGAAACTCTTCTGTCCTGGGTGCCCATGATGAGAGTTCCCACACTGGGAGTTTGATGATTTCTGCCTGAACCCATTCTGTCAGCAGAGCAGTTGGTATTTCACACTGGAATTCTGACTGTACTTCAAGGACAAGTCGTCTGATCAAAGGGTGCCACAAATCTTCCCAGTGCATGACAGATAGGAAATGGTAAAGTATTATTTATGTGAATGACCATTACGAATTTGAGATGCTTTTCTAAGCCATTTCATCATTACCCATTCACATTTTAAATAACCCTCAATTCCTGGCATTGCAATTATCCTTCAACTGCAGAATATTATAGCTGAATAGTCTGTGAGACCAGCATGAGCTGCCATATACACCCAGACACCTGTTTGAAGCATTTTTTTAAAATGAATGAAGGAAAGAATAACGAGACAGAACAATCAGGGAGGGAAATAAATCCTTTGCTAAGGTTCTGTGGATCCAAAGCTCGTGTCCTTGGGAGTGAACATGACACTGATCATGAGCACTGTGGTTGATGTTTGTCCTCCAGATAAACAAGCACGCTGCTTCATTCAGCTGTGCACATCAAACATGCATGTAAAATCAGTAATGTTCTTTTATTAAGGGGAAAATCATATGTGAAACATGACTGATTAAAACCCCCCACCAGAGTCACAGTGAATGAGCTCAAGAAAACAAGCGGGAAAAGTCAGAGGTAATATTGTACAAATAAATTTATCTGCGAAATATTTTTCTTCAATATTTTTCTTCAAGGCAATGTTTCTTTACAATCCTGATGTTTGTTCAATCACTCAATATTATCTGAAGAAAATTTCATGGACAGCTGAAAAGGACATTTCTACAAACTAAGTAAACAAAGTCATGCCTTGGAGATCATGACACAAGTTTTTGTGTGATCAATAGTTATGAAAGTGTTGAGGGCTTAAGAACTTCTGCCAAGAATGTCCTTTACTGAACCATTCAATACAGCAGTGAGAAAGGCATTTTCTACCACTGGTAGACCCCTCCAATTAACCAAGCTGAAGAAACTGTTATTTATAGTGGAGTACACAACAATCTTTACCTAAGATAACACAGGCACCAGTGAGCTGCTTGCACTGACTCTTCAGAATTAAGGATTTTAAAAAATCTAATCTTATCTAATGCTAATCTGAAGAGAAAAATGCCTCCACTGAAAAAAACTTTAATTGTACTGATATAAGTGGATGGGACAACAATAACCAATCCTTCAATTTTCACATCTTTTAGATTAACTCCAGTCTGGAAGAGATATCATAACTCATTTCTAGCTACAAAACCTTGGAAGTGGTAAAGAGCCTGTGTATTTTAGTCTAGGTGTTAGGATGTTTCAGAGAATGGGATCACATTGACTGGTATCAACATTAAGAAAGTTTCTGGTTCAAAACGACCAAACTGAAGCTGAAACAAGTTAAAAGTACACACAAACTGACTGAAAAACCATTGCAATAAATCACATCTATTTGACTGAACTGAGTCTTTACTAGACCATTTTTCCTTTGAATCTTTCTGTTTTTAAACTGAGATTATTATGTTTCAGAAAATATCTGAAATTATCAATACAATTTTGCAATAGAGAAATTCACATGAAGTGTAAAACATTTTAACAGATCCAAATATAAAGGGATAACATCTTGGACTCTGAGCAGCCAGAGTGAGGAATATGTTCATACATCAAAGTCAAGGGGAGAAAAGCTCAGATACTGAGACTGTGGAGAAGAATTAATGGGAAAAGGCAGCTCTGTGGAAGAGCTGCAGCTTAGCCTTAAAATCTGCAGGTTGCTCGCTGACTATCATATCCAATCCCTGTGCCAGGTTTGCACTGCTATAAACAACTGCTGATTAATTTCCATTTCTGAATACATTACAAGGCAGGCAGGTTGAGAAGGGTACCTTTCAAGTTTACCCTACAAATAAGGAACCGTGTTTTTGTGCCGTTCTCACATCTTCCTTTTCATCTTTGTTGTTCCTCGTGTTTCTGTAGTTATTTTCATCTTTCTCCCATTATAGCTGTTTAATGATAATGAGACAACACTTGATCCAACCCTAAGTACATCAATGTGGTTTTTTTGTGTGAATATCAAATGCCTGCGCTCACACTACAGAAATACATGGCCCAGGTAACCATGAAAAGACACTAAATTCTTTGATAATAAAGGTGACTTACATTTTTGCTGCTTGTCACCCCAGGAAAGAACAATGAGAAAGGAGAAAGAAGGTTACAGGGTCCAGGAGAAAATTCTTTTCTTCTAGAATGACTAAGCTAGGTGGGAAGGAAAGGATACAAATACTGAATGGAAGGGAATCACTGTCAGGGTATAACCACAGGCACTCATAAGCAGACCAGTGCGTGGCTTTATATGTGGCATAACTGTCTGCATTTAATTCAGAGTCATTTGAGGTCAATGGGAAAAGCCTTGGCGAGTTTTCCAGCATTCAGAGAAGGCTGTGGCTGTGGAGGGAACCACAGTGCCACTGTTGGCACTTTTTCCATGAGAGGTTCATGGGAGGTGTGCCCTTGTTACACAGAACACGTGTCAAAGCTGACAGCTAAGGTCATGTCAGCACATGGCAGAGCTTCAGCCAGCTCACAGAGAAACCAACAGTCAAACTCACCTTCCACTGCAGCTGGGGGACTCCTAATGACACTTTGTTCAGGTCCCTGAATACGTTCTGTAACCTACAGGGACAAGGATTTCTCTGAGCAACAGTGGAACACCCATATGAAGATGAATTCACAAGATTCACTTAAGCTCAAAGAAGATTTAAGTCCATGAAATAATCTCAATTCATGGTAGAGGCTCTCAATGACTGCCCTCTTAAAGTTTGGTATTTCAGTTACAGCTGTATAAAATGCTTATCCCCAGCCTCAGCCAGTTTAAAAGTGGAATTGCTCTCAACTTGACCTGACTTCCTGAATTAGTAGTGGACTGCTTGATATACTTTCAATATCTGCAGACTATTCACTTGCACTGGAGAGGAACAGTCTTGGTCCACTGGCTTATCCTGAAATGTTCTGAGCCTGCCATGCATTGAGTTCAAATTGAGGTCATTTGAGAAGCTCACAGGCTACTTTGGCCCTCACTTGGTTAACTCAATGTCTGGACACAGGAAACTGAGCTTAATGATCTGTTTCTATAGGTGTTTCTCATGCTGGTAATAGCAAATGATGCTTAAAAAGAGAATGCAAACATTTTTCATTTGCAATATATTTTTATATTGTTATCTGTCAGGTCAAAGCGCTAAACTCAGGCCAAATAATTCTGTGCTGTAGAGCTGTGAGCAGGGAGGAATGTTCTCTCAGCCTCCTCCAGGATGCAGAGATGTTAAGAAATTGACTGAATCTATTTTCTGAATTGTTTTAGGTTCTTCTCCCCTCAGTGAGAGTCATGAAGGGGTCAGTTTTTTAATACCATGCAAAGGAACAAAAAGTATTATCCACAGCCGGCAGAAGAGATGGCCAGAAACACAAACTGGGGCTTGCTGAAAACTCTCAATCAAAAATGCTTCACTTCACCAGTAGGACATGAAGACCAGAAACCCTGAGGAGGCAATCAGCACCAAACACTCTCTGTAGCACACAGAAAGGTTCCTCTGGCCCCCAGAACCTCCCCTTTCCCCCAGCTGGTTGGAATCATCATTCTGGCTGATACTGAAGCCTGCAAGTGCTTCCAGAAGAACACTGTCAAATTTGAACTCATGAGTCAGACGGCAGTGAATTAAATGCAAAAATATCATCACATCACAGCAAGGACATTAAATCATAATCAATTAAGTTCGGCTTCCCGTTATTATTTGCTGAATCCTGAAATATGACACACAAGGCTGAGCACAAATGGATCCTCTGTCATCTCTGCTTCACAAGGCCAAACACAGAAAAGCCTCACTCTGCTTTCTGTCAACAGAACTTTTATGATCTAACTTCCAAATGATTTCAAATTTACCCAGTGAATTTAGTTGAAAAAATTCCAGCTAGCTCACAGAACCCTATGCAGCATGTAGCTCAGAAAACTTCCACTTCCAAGTTATAGACCACCATGCAAATGAGAAAAATGAATGACTAACGTTTTACTCAGATTCTTGTGAAATACTCATCTCCTTGAAATGTCACACCAGGGATGAGAAAACAGTGATCACACTTTCCCTCCCCATGTCTATTACAAGTATCAACTTCATCGTGACTTCTCTGGAATAAATAAATGAACTCTACCCTCACAATAATGTGTTCAAGGAGTCCGCTGGTCAGAACCAGAGGCATTTTCAGGTGTACAGGCTGTCAGGTCTCCTAGCAAGACAGAAGAGTGTGCAAGAAGGAAATCACACCTGGACTAAAATCCATGAAGGTTTTTGTCATCATTTGCTATCATCTTTCAGTTCAGGCCCTGCCCTGAGCTGCCTTGAGAGAGAATCTCTCTCTTCACCCATTTTTTGGGTCTGTCATAACTCATAACCCCAGGCAGATCTGTCTCACAACGTAAGAAATTAGATTTGGCAGTGCATGCTCTTCATGCCTCCCCCAATTTTTCACAGCTCTACTGACTGCTCATTTATTAGATCTTTTGACTTACTTGGAGATTTTCATTGTGATTTTACTTATCTCTCAGCATTGAGCAAATAAACTTCCACTGGCATCTGCCGGGTGAGGGGGAAGGGAATGAAATATGGTTGGTTTTATTGCCTATACATAAATTTTACTGGTACTAATCAATAAACCTCTTACTTGCAGCACTCAGGAGTAAACAGCTGAACCATAACAAGTGGCAAAAGGAACACAGAGAAGTGGCATTATTTCTGAAGTTGAAGGTGAGATCGCATGAAATTGTTTTCTTTGGACTATTTGTGCCAAGCTACCACGTACAGGGGATACAACTCTCAGCCATGAAGGACAGGCATAAGTGATCATAATTGAACTGCTTTTTCCTTTTTCAGCCAATCCAGGCACACAGTTTGCAGTACATAACTGATTGACTTTGTCTCAGTGTGTTTCTTGCTACCTTAGATTATGAGTTTGAGAAATCCTAACAGAAATAATTGCCTTTCCAAAGCAGTCTTCCTGCAGGTGAATTGACAAGGTAAAGAATGTCAAAAAAAAAGGGGAAAGCTTCTAAATAGCCAAGTTGCAGCTCTTTCAGAATCAAACTCCACAAGCACAAAATAATCCAACTAAAGTCTACAGGGAAAATAAGCAAAATTTTCAAAAGAGGGTGTAGAGGGGAAGTGTGGCACCAATCCCCATTTAATGATAGCGGAGGCACAGCTTTTGTAATTGTTTTTTTATCTGTTGAATTTAAATATACATTTCAAAAATGGAAGCATTTTAACATGTTTTATAAATAGAGAAGTGAAATGGTGGTATTACACACTTAAAGTTGAAGAGATCATGGATGAAGGTCATTGAAGCAAATAGGAACTGCAAATGTGTAGCCATTAATCATTGCACCAGTATAAAATTTCTTTGGAACCAATGAATTTCAGTTGTATCTCTGGATAAGATAGGGAAACCTCCCTTTCCTACACCGTATTAAAAGCCTGTGCTGGAACGAAGTTGACGAGAAAATGAATTATACAGATCTTTAACTGCAATATGGGACACAATAAACTGAGTCCAATGGAGGTTTCATTATGCTAGAAAAAATAGATAATACCATTATTTCTTTTGCAGCAGTATCAGCAGAACACAGCTTGAAATACTCTTCAGACACCACAAAAAAGACCCCAAAAAATTTATGCTGAGTGCATTAAATGCTATGAAAGGCAACTACTGTGGCAGAGGGACATTATGGCAATTCATGAGTTCAGTTGTGAGAGTTGCCTAAAACAGGGTAAAGCATTTAATACCAGTACAGTAAAGGCACAGGGAAGGATGGGGATTCTCATTATTATGTGATCTGGAAAACTGATGGCCAGAGTGAGACGTTTGTCCCTAATAACTTCTTGGGGTTTGACCATGAATGATGCTTTATCCATCAGATCCCTAACAGCTTTGACAACAAAAGAGGAGGAAAAAAATTGAATACCAACGACAGACTAGAACACAGGAGAAATTTCAAAGGGAAAAATACTACCTTAACATGCCTTTTCTTGTTTTATTAAAACAGCCATGAAAAGTATCATTGTGGTTGCAAAAGAGACTTGCACTGGTAAAAAGGTAAAAACGGTCACCCAGTCAAATCCAGAGTCTGGAATACAACTGTAAAGCCTTGCTCTTATTAGAAACTGAAGATTTTGTGCTGTCAAATTTAGGTCATCTGTCCCTCAGGAACAAAGATAAGATCTCTAATTTGATCCCAGAGTAATCTGCTGGTTTGTCACCCTTCCATCAGAGAGGAAAAAAGACTAATTTGTTCACTGCAGTGAAAAGGGGAAGAGGAGCCTAAATATGAAGTGTTTATTTGGCTGTGCAGCAAGCAAAATAAATGCAACTTTGTTATTTTGACACTAGCCTCAGCTTACTACTTATGGCCAAACCAAATGCTGTATTTAAAGAGGTAATTAAATTAAGTTCATTCCTCGCCAACTGCAGGCCAAATTAGCATCCCTCTGCCATAATGCAGTGCTGAGAGGATACTTAGTTTGCAAAAAATCACTGCTTTGTTTTGTTTCAGGATGTGGTATTTTTATTATTGAATTACTGACTTTAATTTATTAACAGCTCTATTTTCTGCACATTTAGGTTTTAATGCAAAAAAATATTAAATAGTACTGTGTTAAACTGCAGGAAAAATTATTAACACATGAACTCCTGATTATTTATATTTCAGGTGCTGTTTAGAAGGCATTTGTCCAACTTCACTTCTTTTCATGTTATGTTTAGGACATGGCTCAGTTTCTGAGGGTCAGACTCATTTTCAGAGTAATCATTTTCCCACTGTGAGGGACATAATGGGAGACACAGCTTTGGCTTCTATTATCCATGCTTATTTGTCTTGCATTAATATCCAAGATAAATATCAAGATTTAGAAAGCCACCATACCAAGGATCACAGAGGAGCAGCACACGAAGAAATCCATCCTCAAAGTGGAATTTACAGTCTAAATACAGTTTGTATCTTCTTCACCTTTGCAGTATCTCTGCCATCTTGCAGGCATGAGGAACAATCTGCAAGACCCACATTAATCTGTTGAGTACTTCTTGAAGCAATTGTTATCTTTGCTAGACCTGTCTGGACATGGTGGGATTGCTAAGAGGGCATTTTAAAGCACTTTCCTCCCTTTTCCATATTTGAGAGAGTCACTCAAGCCAGGACATTTCCTCTTTTGTTTGATGGACACGAGACCGAAATACTTTTGTACATCACAGTAGTTTAATTCTACTGAACTGCTTTCAAGATATATTTAAATCTCTAAGTATTCTCTACCTAAGCCTAATCCCTTAGCCCTCTGAAAAAACTTGATTCTTGGCAAATAGATATAATTATTTCACGTGCTTCTCTCTGTGAAAACGTAAGTCCACAATTAACTCACATGAACAGGCACAGATCAGAAGAGCTTTTAAGTGGGATTTTCTTACAAATCTTTAGAATAAAAGTTATCACGTGTTGCCAAGCTGTCCTGGACAATTTTGTAAAGAAACTGATGTGAAAGTCGGACTCCCCCACACTGGGTCACAGCCTACTTGTTTCTCCACCTCTGCTGGACTAGGGAAAATACTGTCCACTCGAGAGCACAGTTCAAGAGTTCATGTGCCAGACACTGGTGCTCCCGGAATTTCCTGTCCCATCTCATTCCCTGGCACAAGATTCCTGTCATTTTCAAAAACAAAACAAGGTTTTGGCAGGTATTTCTTGTCCAATCCATAGATGGATACATCAGTGCCATCAGAACAAAGTCTTTACCCCATAGAGAAGATCAGTAGACCATGACTTAGAGGAGAGTTTTGATATAAAATAAACCCTTTTTATTATTAGAAGTATTTTATTTATATGGCATCCTACAGGGATCTCTGAGATTGGGCAGCTGCTCTGGTTGGTTTACTCTTGTATGGCTGTTATTGCACAACTCTTCTCTGGTGCCCTGGTTCAACACAAAAACAGGCATGGTTACTTATCCAGATCATTCCACTATCAAAAACAAATAAAAGATGGTTCTCTAAAGTTTCTCTTGTGTCTGAATTACTGCTTGTATATGCTTTAAAGCCTACCACCCTTTCAGAAACTTTTTCCTCTTGCATTTTTCTTGCAGAATTTCAGAAATAGCTTGCCAAGATTGCACACAACCTGCCATGAAGTTCACAGTATGAAAATAAAGTGATTTTTTTTCTTTGATTGATGGCCAAAGTGCTTTCCCAAGATGTGACTAATGCAGCTACAGAGCAGTGGGGGAAGGCCATTAAGGCTTGTATTGATTTCCTCTGAATTCTGGATAATATATCAACAATCTTTGCTACTTCTACTTGAAATTTTTAATTTAAATAACTGCAACCAAGCAGTCAATCACTGGCTTCCCTTTGAGCTGAGACCATTTTGCATTGATATTTCAGCTGGAATAGAAACCATAAAGCTGCTTTGTGTTATGCACACTATTAATAACATTTAGACGGTGATGATACAGCAAATGTAAACAAGCAAACACTTTGTGGAAGACTTTTGAACGGTTCTGCTGCTCCCTGACAGCTTTGGGCGCTGCAATATCAGGATATAAAGGTGTTTGAAAGGCTCCATTTCGCTCCTGCAGATGAGAAGCAGTTGGGGTCACTCGGCTTCTTCAGCTGAAGAGGAGACAGAGAGGAGACCACACTGGGGCCTGCAGCTTCCTCACGGTGGGCCTGAGAGATTTTAGCCTGCTGGCAGCTGCTAACCTTTTTCCCCAAGGAAAAATTTCTCAAGAAAGTTTCTACTCAAAACAATCTTGATAAAAAACTCTACTTTCTCGCAGCAATCTTTCCCTGGTGGCCTAGTAGTTAAGATTGGGCACTCTCACCACCACGACCTAGGTTTGATTCCTGGACAGAAAACCAGCAAAACACCACCCGGAGAAAGACTGTTTTGAGAAAGGAGAGCTGTTTTGAGAAGAAGATTTCTTGAGAAATTTTTCCTTGGGAAAAAGTTAGCAGCTGCCAGCAGGCTAAAATCTCCCAGGCCTGCACCTCATGAGGGGCAGAGGGGCAGGCACTGATCCCTTCTCTGTGGTGACCCGTGACAGGATCCCAGGGAATGGATGAAGCTGTGTCAGGGGAGGTTTAGTTGCGTGTTAGGGACAGGTTCTTCACCCAGAGAGTGGTGGGGCACTGAACAGGCTCCCCAGGGCAGTGCTCACATCAGCAGCCCCTCAGAGCTCATGGACAGCTCTGGGGCACAGGGTGTGACTCCTGGGGATGTCCTGTGCAGGGCCAGCAGCTGCACTCCAATGGTCCCCAAACATCCTTTCCAGTTCAGGATATTCTGTGATTCTAGAGCAAGAAACCAGGCACCCAAAAGTGCAATTCATCTGCAAGAATGAATATACTGTGGGGCCAGTTTCGCATCAGTGTTGTGAAAGATGAATTTCACTCTGCGGAGTATTGTACTCACTTTTGAATTCTACAGCTTCCACATGAAAACCAAAAAGGAAAAGCATTACTGTACCCATTTATAAGAGTGTCTCCAGGACACAGAATTTCTAAAACTAAGTGGTGTTTCTTTCTCTGTGCCACTTTCAAAGCTGATATGTTTATTATCCTTGATGTACCAAAACAGAAAATGAAAATACATCTCTTAAAATAAAAAAAAAAAATACAACAAACCTCTTTGTTATGCAAACATTGTATGAGGATGTGCACATGTCCTTGACATTTGTTTTGGTGTCATAACCTGCCATTTGCACAACATTACACTCAGTCACACATAATGCTCATGCTGAAGGATGGGTGCCCTTATTAACCTCAAAGTGCTTACAAATTGTAGCTGTTTTCTTTATTAGTTTGTTCAAATCCACTTGAAAAGGCTGCTGAAGGATGTCCTCCAGGAAAACAACCAGCATCCTTTGAGGCAGTGATGGTTTCTTTCCTGTAACACTCTCCTCCCCTGATTTGCATTGAATGCATCCTAACACTCCTGACTTTCTTGTCTCCTTCCTCATAAGTCAACTACTAATTAATCAAATGCTGATTTTAATTGGAAACCTTTTCTCATTAATTTGAAAGATAATTGAGACTTAACTGGAGCATTACTTTCTGGCCTTCCAAAAAAGACTGTGTGACAAAACTCCTGTTTCAAAAAAAGTATCATGTAAAAGCATCATCAACCTCACAGACCTGCTCATGCAGGAAAAAAAAAGAAAAAGAAAAAAACCCACCTCAAGAGCAGTATTTTTTTAAATGCTTCACCAAATCAACAAAAGTGCAATAAAACTGCAACTTGAAGAGCGTTCAAAGTTAAGAATTGCTTGCCAAATTTAATTCACTGTGTTCTGCTGGCATTCTCACAAGTCTGACACAAGCACATGCTCACTGACAACGTTTGCAAACATGCAAGTGCAGAATAACCTCAGGGTTACTCCACTGTGCAACTAGGTACATAAAAAACTGCACTGTGAAGTGGGTTAGTCTGATAACCATGCAATGCATTGTTCTTGTTTCATTTTTAAGCAGAAGTTAAAAAAAATTCTGATTTCCAATTCCCCAAACTCTAATCTAGAGCTGGAGCTGATTGCCACTGCACACCAAGCATCAGTAAGGCATTTAAAGGACTGGCAGTGAAAATTACAGTAATTCTCCCTGCCTGCAAAGAAAAGGCATTAAAATCAATCTGTAGCAAATAAAATGTCAGGTGTCTTCGTAATAAACAAGCAAAATCAAAAAAATCCCAGCTGAAAGTTCATGGAACTTACAAAAATATCGAACTCATTGAGGCCAGAAGATCTGTACTTAACTATTAAGATCATCCAAGTAATTATTCAAATCAGGCCAATGAGTTTAGACACAAAACAGCCGCCCACTCTTTTTCCTGTCTTTCTGCTGTACCAGACCAAACACAATCTCAAGCTTGCTAAACATAATCCCACATTTTGAAGTGATGATTTACAAAATACCAGCAAATGTTGAGCACAGCAGGCTCCCTCTGACCCTTCATCAATTGAGTTCTAGGACCTACATATGTTGAACTTCAACACCTAAAATATTACCAGTGTGGGCCACATAGATGTTGAATGAAAACTCTAAACAGCTACTCTTCAAAAAAAAAAAAAAAATCCAGATTGAAAACACATTAAAAGAATCCTTACTGCAAATTTTCTGTGCTCTCATGAAGCTTTCTGAGCCTATGCAAATCATCTACATAATTGAAAGTACTAATTGACATTCTGATATATGGGAATATGCTCTTTGGTGGAACAGATGTTAAGAGCTTTGTTTCATAATTTGTCAACTTTACTAAATGTCACCGAGTTTGTCTTAAAACTCCGTTTTCTTATTGTGATCCAGAGTCTCTTCCCTGAGCAAAAACTATTTGTTAAACATGTCCCAGGTTTTAAAGCCCGTTTCCTTCTGTAAGTGAAAAATTAAAATATCTGGAGTAATGGACATGGTCAGACTGCAATAAATACAACAAGGGGGTTCTTTGGGTTCTGTATTTTCCTCCTTCAATGGTCATGAGTCAAGATTTGTTCCAGCACTGGAAATACTCAGGCACAGTAGAGCAATGACATCATTTTGAGAGCAGACTGGGCCCATGGGATTTAAGTAGAAAACTACTAAAGCTTTCAGCAACATAATTACGAATTTATATTCAAATTAGGCCTTTTGAAAACTCCATCATTCTTCTGATTACTGGATTCAAGGTAAAGGACATTAAAAAAAATAATCTTTATTATTTTCCTTTAATGGCTTGTTGTTTTCTAGACAAACATACTGAGTGCAGTATAAAGCCAAATTTCTTTATTAAAATGTCAAATGCCATTCTTTTCTAAATTTCCCTGGACAAAAAAAGAAGGTTTTAGAAGAAATATCTGACCATCAATTGGATTTCCAATCATTAAACAAATTGATGAAATAGAGAGCTGAAGAGGAATACTGTACTGCATTGCAGTTTTCTTTCCCTTTCCTAAAACTCACTGTTATTCAGTGGACATAAAATAGCATCCACAGACAAAAAGGCACCAATTCCATATACTGCACTTAGTGAAATAATAAAATTATCTGAACTAAAGGCTACATTGTTATTAAAATGAGACAATACACAGTTCTAATAGCTTCATAACTTTGTGCAGTATTTTGCCAAGCCTAAAACAGAACAGGCACCCATTCCACAACCTAAATTCAAGTAATGAAACATGATGAAATTCAACACAAAAGACAGGTGAAAATATAAAAATATAGAAAAAAATAATAAAATGAATGAGTGAAATCACGATTCTATCAGCATTCATATAAAGCCTCCCAGCACAGTAAATGAGGCTGTGATATTCCCTTTCATAAAATGCAAGTAGGGTTTTTTTGTTTGTTTCATTTTAAAATGTTTTCCTGGCTGAATAGAAAAGGCAGGGCCAAGCAGGACGTATCCAGCAGGCAGAACTGGGCACTGCAGAGTATTTTGATTTTCCTTTCCATGCAGTGAGATTTGTCACCCAAATGAGACTGCCAATCCCATGGCATGGAGAACACCACGGAGAAAGAAGTCATCCAGGTCCCTCTCAATTGCCATGTGAACACAGAGGTACAAGGAAAAGGAAATTGCTGTGCTTTCACCTAAACTCTGACAGTTTCCTCCATAAAACATGTTTTTATTTCAGAAGTTGTGTCAATGTGTATCACAACAGGGCTGCCAGAGAAGCATGTTCTTCCCCTGCAGCTGGATCTCATTGTCCCTGCAGTGGCAAAGGCCTACAGGATGCAGGTGAAGGATCTGCCTCAGATCTGAATGCAGGAGGATGAACCAGACAGCACCACTGACCTTCACTTGCCAAAAATTTACAGATGAAGACCAATAAAATGAATATTTTAAAGGACTCAATTATTTTAAGGAATGTCAAACTGCTCTATTGAAAGGATACAACTCCTATCAACAAAAAAAGCTGTTCAACCAGTTGGAATTTAATTTTTTTCCTTCACATTCCAATATCCTCAGTGTACCGTAATCAATTAAAAAGAAAAGCCCAAAAAAGGCCACAAAAACCCCATAGATGTCAGAATTTTCTTTTCAGAAGTTGTGATAGAACAAAATAGATTCATTAACATTCATATTTTCCTTAACTGAAGTGATACTGGACCATCGAGCTTGTCAATCTGGTGTGCAACAATGTTTTTCAACCAACTATCCCAAATTAATTTATGCTGAGAATGGAGCTCAATGCACCTCATTATAATAGTCTGTGCCATGCAATTCAAAGATAAATACACACATTTTTATCTCTGAGTAGGATAAACCTGGAATAAGCCTCCTAAAATTAATTGGGGTTACTGCAGTCTAACTCTGATGTCACAGATCCGTGTGCGGTCTGGAATTAATACGGAATATTTGCACAATGGTAAATGGATTCCACTGCAGGAAGGGATTCAGATGTTTGTGAACAGCGTGAAAGTTCCTCACCTAAGAAAGAGCTTAAGCAATCACCACCCAAGAAGTGAGGCCATCATTTGGCTGTGTGCATATATTGAATTGTCCCTGCAGAGGAGTCGCTCTTGGCCGAGTGTTGGTCTCCACAGTTTCCATTACGCTACAGAATAATGAGGCTGACTTTGAATCAGGATTTCAGTCTGCCTAGAAGAGTCATGACTGGGTGTTCAAGACCTTGAACTTACAAAAAGAAAAAGTCAGTTATGCCAGGCTTACACAGTAGCCCACAGAGGGCTGCCCTTTTTCAGCACTATCAACAACGAAAGCTTTCGAATGCATAGACTTCAAACTGGCTTACCAAATCTTGCCTATACTGCAGGCTACACCTGAAGAGAGAGTAGCTGCTCTATTTTACCAAAAAAAAAAAAAATAAAGAAGTAATTTACTATGAATTAAACCAAAGCAGAATAGCTGATTAAAAATAAGGAGAGATGATAACACATGTATGTATTCTGTGTAAATGTTAGAATAACTGTTTGTCTCTTCCTGCTCTGTTTAGGTGACTACTGTGTAAAAGTCAATTAATAGCCCTGGCAGGAGGAGTCTCACTTTGTATTTCAGGAATGTGGGACTTTGTGCAGAGCCTGCTCAGCAATATGTGTGATACACCAGAGGAGCACATAAATAACAAGCAGCTGGGACCAGTACAGGTTCCAATGATGCTGATGGCTCCCTTTTCATATGGCTGACAATTTTAATAAAAAAGATTAAATCCCAGAGTGGGTTTAACTTTATCATTCAATATAACTGACACTGCAGGAAGTGCAATATGCAGTTAAGAAGGAAAATTAACTGTGTTCTAGATAGCATATCCATCATGCATGAGCAGTGTAACAACTTGGGGTAATCACCACTGCTTTTTTCATTTAGCTAAAAATAAATATTGGAAACAGAAGCTAATCAACTACACTGTGAAAAAAATATTCTTTCCATCTTAAATCATTCTGACACCCATCTAACTATCAAGATGGGCACGAGACTTGCTCATGGGCAAGTCTCCCCACTAAGGGATGGAAGTAGAAGATTGCTGCTACTGCAAATGACCAAGTCTGGAAGGGCTCTTTTTGAGAGATTCCCTGTGTCTGTGAAAGCTTTCCTGATGGAGGTAAGCAAATAATTTCTGTCTGTTCCAATCTTAACCCATTGGCCACATTAGCTGTAGCATTCTGACACTCTCCCTGCCCATGCACACCGGCAGTTCTGCCTCCAGCAGCCAGGGCAGAATTGCTCACATGGGGCACATTTACCCCTGACCAACCCCACTCGGTGCTGACCCACACAAAGGTGTGTCCCAGGCATGCCACATCCATCCCTCCGCTGAGCTGACACATGGAATTACTCACATGGCTCAACATGCTACTGGGGAGAAGGAGCAGGGGAAACATTTGCATTTCTACATGTGTCTGATGCCTTAAGTTTTACCTTTCATGTATTTCATGTTCTGTGCTGCCCAGGGCTGCAGTTCTGAGCTCACAGTCAGTGTCACTCAGCTCTGCACACAGCAGGGACACAAAACAAATCCTTTCACTGCTGGAGACCAAGGCCAATGAGTACAAGTTACAGGCCCAAAAGCACAAACAAGGGTGGCTGAAGGGAGAAAACAAGAAGGATGGGACTTCATAACCTGGAGCTGTAATTGGACAGTTAAACCCCAATATGCAAATGGACCAAAACTGATAAAAGTGTGAGACCTCGTGACTGTTTGTCCATTTTGTGACCATTTTGGGTCCACCTTGGGTGTAGCCCTGGCCAGGCTCTTGTCCTGCCCAAGGCAGATCCTTAAAGGCCTTTTAATAAATATCTATTTTATTCTCCAGCTCTGTTTAGTCTCTGTTCCAGCTCAGCCTTCCCAAGGCATCATATCCATTATTGTGCTTCAGTTTCCCATCTAATATTATAACTTGGGGCATTTCTCCTTCCCATACTTGGACAATGGGAAAACATATTTTTCTAGTCAATCACCAAACTAATAATATTGAAATGCTTTGTTTGCACATAATGAAAAACTAACTAGAAACAACACTCACCTTTCAAAAGCCTCAACAATTACAATCTAGAGACAACACCCACTGTGTGCTGCAGTAACCTGACAGTTCCTTGGACAGAAGGCTCACTGATTAAATGAATGTTTGATATATAAAGGAAGAGTTCAACACAAAATCTGATAAAAACAGTTTAAGACTTTCAAGTGAGCTAAGATTAGAACTACAGGTTACCCTGGTTACAGCAGCTGGTGAATTTCAAAAGCAGTTTGAATTAGCCTGAATCATTCACTGCGTGCCTTAGCTAACATATGAAAGAAAAAAAAACCTAACAATGAATTATCACTTGGGAAGGCAATTCTGATCTGAACTACTGTTACTAAATGTAAACAAAATTTTAATTAGTTTTTTTCCAATGACTTCAGGTAGTCCTATTACTGATAGTACCTCAATTGTTATTTGCAAATAAGCAGAGGCTTTGCTAAATAAGTTATAGAAGACTTTGTAATTAATTTTGATGTGATCTACTCCTCTTGATAAAACCACTGGGAAATTAACTCAGCTGGATACTACCACAATTATTTGTATTACACTCTCTCTAATCTTCTACAGAAAAATTTACTGTGATAAAATATATGGACTAGGAAGAATTCACAAAGCTGTATTTCAACTAACCATTAAAAATTCAATGAAATACCATGAAACCTACTCAAAAAACTAACTGAGTAATAACACTTAAGAAATTGTCAAGGAATGTAGGAATTGTTCAGTTGAAAGAGATCAAAGAGGGGATTGATCATTTTTCCCAGCAGACTTGCTTCTTCAAGTCCATATTTCCTACTTTCCGAGATATCCTACAGTTTTTCACAACAAGGAGCTACCAGCACCTCCCCAAAGCTGCTTGGGTTCGGGCAGGAGCTTAAAAAGTGGCACTGCTGATCCTGTCTGAGCATTCCCTGCACTGCTTTACGTTGTTAGCAAACCTTATTGATCCTCCAATGCAGTAACCTTCTGATGGCCTAATGGGTTAGGATGGACAGTTCCTAGACAAATAACTTGCACATACAAAATTATGTGCTGGCAACAATTCATCTTTCTTTGCCTCGTATAAAACCCTCTTTGCCTGGTACCTCGTTGAAATAAACTAACCTTTCACTTTTGCGAAGCTAAAAAAGATTTATAGCAGCTGAAATCTGCCTGTAGTCCACATTTTAGCTCCCAAAACAATTTAAATACTTTGCTATACTGGAGGGGTTTTTTTTGTCTAGAGACAGAACATCTTTAAAAGAAAATAAAATCTGACAAAAATAAAGGTTCTAACCAATACAATCAAGCCTGATAAATAGGCAAGGCAAGAAATTTGCTAATATTCTGTACCATAGCTAAGTGGACTTGGAGGTAGAAGTAAAACGTTATTTTCCATTATAGGTTTAATCTGAATCTCATTTTGTTCCTGGGTGAAAAGGAAAGACCAAAAGAAAATAGAAGCGGGGAACCTGGACATATAATTTTGGTAGAAGAATGCAATAATTTTCATCAGAAATATATCTATAGTAAAGTGAAAGTTTTTAGAAGTTATTAGTCCTGCCTGAGATGCAATCTTGATACTGGATGTTTAATGTTTTCCATTTTCTGAGCAAGTATGCTAAAAGTTATTAGATGAAAGGAAAAGCAAATCACAGACCACCGTAAAGTGTTCTTTGAATCAGTTTTTCAAAGTAAAGAGCATTGAAAACTGTAATTTAGCCCTGGGCCTTTAGATTTTCCTAACAAAAGTACCACTATTATAATTTTTTTTTAAATCAGCCATCATTTGCAAGTGAGCAGTTCACTTGATTTATGCCAGTGAATCTACAAAAAAAGGTGAACAATTCGCAAAGATAAATTTCTCTAAATAAACTTTTCACGCACGCTTTTAAGGCCTCAGAATTTATTGCTACAAAATTATAGACACAGAGGGTTTAATGAGCAGATTCATGCTCTTAAATCTGTGTAGGGGGGGAGAAATCAAAGGTACTTAGCATGTTTCTGAGACCTTTTTTTGGTGTAAAATCAGCAGAAAGTGCCCAGTGCTGTGCTGTGCTGACCACCACTGATGTCCCAAAGTGAATCCACAGACACACATCCAACACAGGAATTGTGCTGGGAGTTCCCAGTGCCTCCAAGTTTCAGTGGCAAAAGCCAGAGCTGCAAACATCTGAGATTCCTTTGGGAATTCTCTCTTAGGGAATTAGCTTTTATTACCTCATTATTACAGTATACAATTATTACCTCATTATTACAGTATACAATTTCATTTCTGTATTTTAATATTTTGTCTTTATGACTTTTCTTTTTTCTGTTTTTAATTCCTTTAGCTACACTTACTCCTGCTGCAAAAAAGAATTCACCAGCCTTCATCAAAATTCTGGCCTACAAAGGCAACTTTATGTGTCAAAACCGATATATTATTATTTTCTGAAAAGAGGGAAAACACTGCCCTCTAATAGAAACAAAGAAGGAAAGAAAATTATTTGAGACATTAAAATGTGTCTGCGGAGAACCATTTAAATGACAACAGCGAGAGGGAGCTTTGCTGAAAGGATAATGAGAAAATCACTTAGCAGTTGGTACAAAGAGGGTTTGTATGTATTTCCTCTCTTGCAGCTTTGTGGTTTCCAGAAAACAAGCCACACTTGGAGAATTCAGATGGGAAAACAGCTCAGCTCAGGAACTCTTTGCAATTTCAGGTGATCTTGGTGCAACTGGCCGTGCCTCCACATGCCCTGGTGTAAAGCAAGATATGTTAACATTTCTCTTAAGAATTGTCTTTCCCACAAGACTTGAGTTAAATACAGGCCTGTACACCAGTACCATGCAAATCCTCTGTGGGAAAGCAACGTTTTTTAACTGCTGTGAATATTTGTTTCACTTACCCTGCAACCATCAGCATCAAGCTGTAGATATGATTTGGTTGGAAAAGGTTTCCTGTCACGTTTTGCCGAGGTTTTCATCATTTAGTTTGCTCTTGGACCTTTGTTTCACTGAGGACCTTTCAGAGGATGCAGGATCTGATTTGGAGAGGATTTAAGGGGGTCTTCCATGTAATGTTGTGTAAACTGTATTGATAATAAAAAATCTAATAAGCAAAGAGGGGGATTAAATGGAATAAACTTGGGGCAAGTGGTTTACATAATGGAAGAAATATGCTGTTCTTCAGCCTCAGATTCCTGAAGTATTTCACTGTTATAATTACTTTTTCAGTCTTTTTTAAAGCAAGGAAATGCCATTTTCTCCATATTATAGAGGGGGAAAAAAATCCACTACATGGGAAGATTGCTTGGATGCATCAACATCACTCTGGAGCATTTACTTGAACCTGTGACTCCCACATTAAACTAAATCATAAAATTAAATATCATAGTTATTTTCCTTTCAGCTTCCTTTCTGGTTGTTGAATAATTTGAATTCTCTGCCCTATGGACAAGAGTCCCCTCTCCTCGCAGTAATATTGCTTTGTCTTTTTCTGAGGATTGACAAGATGTGGGAGCTGCATGAAAAATTTACTTATGAAGTTAGTCCAACAGTATCAAAAATACTTTTGCGTGACTACAGTGAAACAACAGAGCACGGGAGTTTATAGAACCATCACCTGAACACTTCCCATCACCGTTAAATTCACGTCTCAAAATAGAAAAGAATTTCCGTGGGGTAAAATATCCTCTATTGACTAACATTTTCATGGCAGGGAACCGTGGAGCTCAGAAGGGAATAGTCTGTTGCTGTTGGTTTCTAATGGGTGTTTATTATCCCCAGGTGTGCTGCAGGTGATAAATGATTTTACCTGCTGCAAAAGAGCAATTGCAGAAATGTCCATCTCATTGTTTTTTATCGGAGATACACCACTAAAGTGTAAATATCCAAGTATTTGTAGGGGAGGACACTTTGGAATCAATAAGGAATAGACTCAGTCGCCTTAAGAGCAATATAATTTGGAGTTTAGAAGTTATACCTTTTGTGAACTGACAGACTTTTCCTTACTGGTAATTTGAGTTACAGAATAGCTTCATCTTTCAGATGAGTTGTTTTGGAAACATCTTGTCACAGAAAGAACTATTCTATCTGTGCTGAAAATAGACCACCCAATCTGGGCTGAGTATGCCACAGGCATTACAAACTGCGGCTCATCTAGCAGTGACTCCAGCTTTAGAATCACACTGATTTAAAATTGTTTTGGCTGAGATGACATGGCTCAAGTCTGTGTAATTCCGTGCATATTCGTGAGGCCACTTCTCTGCAGGTGAGGTCCAACTTCCTCTCTCAGCTCTGCCAGTGTTTTTGTACCTGCAAAGAGACCTGCAGCTGCCTAGGAGTTTCCATGCTGTTAACAAAATCATGTGTGTCAAAGATAAAATTCTCATTTTCCAATGAAGGAGGGAAGGAATAACTCCAAACCCCGGAGCTCAGACACCGTGGTGTTCATCTTGCACATTAACAGTACAGGTTCAGGCTATTAATCTGGAGCAGCAATTAAAATGTGAGGCTCCCATATGAGGAATTTTAAGTATTTTAAGTGCTGGGTGCCTGGCTGTTCTCAGGCAGACAATTTTCTGTCTCCTTTTCTTTGTTGATAATGGCCATTTTGTGAATGTCTTTTCCTATCTCTCATTTTGACCAGGTCTTCCATTCTGCATCTGTCCAAAGTCTGGGATCAGGAAAGATTCAGTTTAGGGCATTCAGCAATTTTCAAACAGAAAACCTCTAAATCTTTTACAGAACATTCCCAGGTGATTCTACTTGTGAACATTTATTACCCTGAAGGCTTCCACTTCACTGAATTTCAAAAGTCTTTTGCAAGCAGATGAGGTGCTGAAAACATTCAGATAAAGGTTACAAGAACCCTCCATAATATGAAGTGTCAGGCAGCCTAAGAATAAGAATTGCTACTACTTCTTCCAACAAAAATTACCCAGGATAGCTCTGTAATAACGATGGCATTAGAGAACATGAATGTCCTCAATTCCCAGATGGACTGTTGTCCTGTAACCTACAGATTTGCCTGGGATAATTCCCCTTTTTGCTGAGCCCTAGCAGCTATCATTTCAGCCCCAAGAATTTCAGAAAACAGCACCTCCAGCTCTACACAGAGGCCCCTGACCCAGCTGCTGCTTCATCACATATCACAGACTAATATCAGTTAAACCAGCATGATTCCTGAAGTGTAACCTCATTAATTACCAACCCTGCATAATACTTTGTGCAGGTTTCAGGTCATCATCACAATAACCGGGAAAAGAATATTGTAAATATTGTAAAAGAATATTGTATAGCCAGACCTGAGGCATCCACAGCACTATTTCCAAGTGTGAGTCATCATTCCTCTTTAAATTCAGTTCCAGGGGTTCAGATCTCAGTCAGGACGTGTCTTTTCAACCAGGAGTCAAAAGTCCTAAACCCCCCACCAGTTTTAAGCTGTGAAATTCCTCTGACTCCTGTGGAGCAGTATTTGCCATTAAGTGATGTGAATGATATCAGAATTGGACACCACCTCTCTGAACACTCAGACCTGCTCCTCTCCTGTATCTCAGCTCCTGCTGGCTGTCTGAGCTTCCCCTCACAGCAATTCAGCTGCAGTAGGTACTGCAAAAGCAACGTGTTGCTTTGCCATCACATTTCTTTTCCCCCTATTTTGTCCCTCTTTAATGGAATCATTCATTTTCCTGAGGTTACTTTTTCAGTGTTAAAAAATGAACATAAAAACCCCTGCCTAATTAATCTTCCAACCCTCTTTCTTCATTTCACCAATCACTAATTTTTCAGAGCCACAGTTTCTTAAGCAGCTTATGTAAACCAAATCATCATTATGTTTGTGTCTCCTCCTTCTCAAAAACCTTGTAGTATAACCCCGATAAATACTCCCCATCTCATTTCTTTCTTCCATATTTCCATCTCAATAAAACAATAGAAGAAACAAAGTCACTAGCAAATAAAGACAACAATGTATTCTCAGCCTCTGATAGCCTTGTCACTATTTTCTCAAACATTTCTTGAATTGCCAGCTGGATTTCTCTGTTTTTAAATTCTGCATATCTATTTGTTCCCTCCTAGACTTGACCTTCCATCTAACATTTGGTCTTTGAAAACATGCAGAAGCAAATGGAAAATAGCCTGGATATTCATCTCTGGCTCCTGTGGAGTTTCAGCAAAAGCAAAGTCAGTTACCTCTAGTGAAAATTGCCAAATCCACAACATTCTGAGAGCACATTTCCTACATGTTTCTAAAATACTGCAATGCAATATTTTGCTTTGCACTTTTTCTTGGTGAGAGAAACTATTTGTACAGCTCTTCCTTTCATCTCAACCAAAGAAAATCATGTGTCTAGTACTTGTCATATGTACATGGCCATACTGGCAGGAAAACTTGCATAAAACACATTTGCTTGTTTTATCTAAATAATCCCATTACCTGCCAGCAAATAGCGTAAACAATGCAATGCACAGAAACAGATATCAAACTGGATTTGAGTCAGTAAGCTAAGGAGGAAAACACTAACTTATGTCTCAGAGTATGGGAAATATAATCCTACCGGGTATGTTTAAGTCTTATTTCGTTCACATCAAAGCCTGGTTGCAGGGAGAGCTCATTCCATTTTCCTGGGAACCAATCTAAGGATGGGACATTCACAGCAAAACAGGTGGCTGAAGACAGCTGGCAGAGACTAAATACCCAGCTTTAAGGCAACTTAAGCATAATGACACGAATCCTCCAATTTCTAACTTTGTTGCTGGCTTTTCAACACTTTAATATTGAGAATATTAAAGAGGAGCAGGTTAGAAGGATAAAGTGCCTCTAAACCAGTAACACCCACTCAACTGGATCAGTGTGGAAGGAAAGCGCCCAGTAGTTTTCCAGTCTTGTCCAAATCTGTCTAGATTTGGATTCTCAACCCATTTTATAAGTTTGTCTTAAAGTCAAATGTTCTTTCCTCTTCCCCCAACCACGTCTTGGGAGGAAATCACAGAACATGCTGAGTCGGAAGGGACCTGTGAGGATGATGGAGTGCAGCTGCCAGGCAGGACAGGCAATCCCAGCCTGAGCCTGGGAGAATTCCCCAGGTACAAAAAGGCACCTGTCCTGATGCCTTGGGAAGGCTGACCTGGAACAGAGACTGCACAGAGCTGGAGAATAAAGTCGATATTTATTAAAAGGCCTTTAGGATACACCTTGGGCAGGACCAGGCCTGACCAGGGCTACACCCAAGGTGGTCAAAAAATGCCTGACCGATCACCAGGTCTCACACTTTGATCAGTTTTTGGTCCATTTGTATATTGGGTTTAATCGTCCAATTACATCTTCAGAATATGAAGTCCCAGCCTTCTTTTTTCTCTTTTCAGTCCACCATAGTTTACGCTTTTGGACCTGAAAATTGTCCCAGTTGTCCTTGGTGTGCAGCAGGAGAAGGATTTGTTTTGTGTCCCTGCTGTGTGCAGAGCTGAGTGACACTGACTGTGAGCTCAGAACTGCAGCCCTGGGCAGCACAGAACCTGAAATACACAAAACCTCAAACTTAAGGCATCAGTCCCAGGTACAGAACCTGGCACTGGTTCCTCTTAGAATTCACCCAGCTG
This sequence comes from Cyanoderma ruficeps, assembly GCA_008694505.1. Classification (NCBI taxonomy): domain Eukaryota; kingdom Metazoa; phylum Chordata; class Aves; order Passeriformes; family Timaliidae; genus Cyanoderma; species Cyanoderma ruficeps. The sequence continues at coordinate 4,344,910 of VZDJ01000047.1, forward strand.
GTGATCTCCAGGCCTCTCTGCAGGGCCTCTCTGCCCTCCACGGAATCGACAGCTCCTCCCAATTTAGTCTTGTCACAAACTTAGTGTTCCTTCCAGTCCTGTGTCAATGTCATTAAAGAAATCATTTCTGACTTCAAAGCACAGCGAGGCAAAGAGGAACTGGGCATCCGTAGGCACCTCAGAGTGGGAGGTGATTTCAAAGGAAGAGAAACAAGAGGATTAAAAAAAGTGTAAAGAACAAAGGAAGGAGAATGTGGAAGGGAGAACCAATAGAGGCCTTCAATAACTGAATAAAAACTGAGCCATGTAGACTGGGATTAGTAGATTAGTCTGGTGAAAATTAACCTGGAGATCTGTGTCACTTCCTACCCATACCACTTATTACCCAGTCTTCCTTTGTACAGCATGTTTGTGGCACCAGCTTTTGTTCCAGACTAGCACTTAGTGACAACAGATTCAAGAGACAAGTCTGCACATTACAGGAGACACACAGGTACACAGGAGACAAACTGAAATGGCAGCACTGTGCTTCTATGGAAGGATGTAACACGTGGCACTGAAAAATCCCTCTGGCCAAACAGCTTTCACTGAAATTCTGCTAAAAAAGCGTTGTGCTTCTGAAGGGTTTGACTTATAAAAAAGAAATTATATGTAAGCTGCAGGCAACATTCCACGTCCCTTACTCTAAGCCCAGAACTCAGTAACAAAGGTGGTTGAGTAGCTCACAATGCGAACCAAGTTTTAATTATATTTAAATTCTCGACACTATTTAAATACAAATACCAACATAATGAGTCCATCACAGAGCAGAGATAAAAACTGCAGTCCCCAAATTACCAAGAGCATAAGCATGAGGCTGAGATAGTCAAAGGAGCAATGCATACTTAGCACAATAGCCTGTTACGGGTTTCACACCTCAAACACTTTCATGGATCCCATTAGACTACTGTGAATGGAGACAAACATTAAAATGTATTCGCTGCCCTTCTGTAGTTTTAATTCAATCCAGGCACGAGTTGAATATGAATTTGTGAAAATCAGTTTTCACCTTGTGTTATGAGAATGAATTTTGAAAAAGGTCTTTTTGTGAAAGGCCCCATCCTTGCAGAAAAAACTGTGAAATAGAGCTGAGCACAAAGGTGAGTGGATAATAGAAATGCCTTTGAGACAGCAAAGAATGAACAAAAGGGGCTAATGTTCTGTAAATAGTGTATTTTGAGTTTTGCACAGCACTTCACATGGAAACAGGAAAAAACTATGCTTCTGTGTAGTCCTAGCTCTCATTCCCAGTTCATTCCTACCCCTCAGGCCACATCACTGCAGGTACAATCAAATAAACTGGGGACAGGATTGTTTTCCCTGGAAGAATTGCTGAAATCACTTTGCAGAGGTGTGCACCACTGAGTGCACTGGGGCTTAACAAGCAGTGTTAAAACTGTAGTGCCTGATACAACAGCCCACTGACTTCATGGTGCTTCTCACTGGGACCAGAGTGCAGCTGCGGTTTGTCACCTGTGCACCTTCCCAAGGCACTTGGCAGGCTCTAAATTTTACCATCAAATGATCTGAACCTTCCTCACAGTGGCCAGGAATGGAAAACTCCCAGAGAAACTGGAGTCTGGCTGGATTGTAATGAGTTTCCTTAAACGGGAGTGAGAACAACCAAAGGACATGCTGCCAGATCCGAGGGAATTGTAGGGTTCCAGGACTTGTCAGAGGTGGGGAACAAATCCTGTTGTGTGATGAAGGGAGGATGGACAGCGAGGGGTAAACAGGGAGGAGCTGACTGGTGTGTAGCCCTGGTTCGTGCCTGAGGTGTTTTGGTTTTCTGAAATTCCTCTCCCAGAGAATTTTCTGAAAACAGAAGTGTTTTTGTAACTGTAACTTGGTTATTCATTCCTTTTCCTAGGAGGGACTTCTTGATGTCCCTCTGCTCTGACCAATGTAATTGAAGAAGTTTGTCTTTGTTTCACCGATCAAATTGGTCTGTTTAAAATAGTATAAAAGGGAGACACATCCCAAGAATAAAGGAGTCATTTTCAGCCTGAGTCTTGGAGTCTTTGTCGTTGTGGTGTAAAACAGCATCAGACTGGCATTCTTTAAGGATGGCATTCTTTAAGGAAGCCTGTGGTAGGTGGAAGACATTGAGTTTCAAATCCATTCTCATATATATCCCAGAGCATTTCCCTTATCTTTTCCTATATCTTAGAGCAAGGCTCATCAGGCTTTTTGATCACATACCACCCAAATGACCATATTCTGTCACTTCACAACACAATTTGAAAAAACATTTCAGCATCTCAAACAACGAGGAGGAGGAAGATGTTAATAAAAATAGAGATGTCAGGAAGAAATCCCTGGGCATTGTGGCAGTGTGAAGGGATTTTATCAGTTCATCAGGTTAATCCAATTTAGCTGGTTATTCTTGCAAAAGTAATCCAATTTATCTGCTCGGCCCTGACAAAAAAAAAATATAAAAGGAAAAGAAAAAAACTGCTTCCAATTGATAAAACATATTGTATAATACTGTAAGCTTCCTGGAAATTCCAGAGTAAAGGGTTTTTTAAGACTGCTTTCCAGAATAGTTGCACAGAAACTTCTCGGATAAGTTGAGGTAAATTACATTTTTTTAATATACATGTAAACTGTGACTCCCCATTAGGGGAGACAGTAAATGCTACAGGGAAAGATAGTATCAGAATTTTTATTATGTTACAGGAGTTTCTTTTCTGCTCGCCCCTCCAACTGACCCTGAGAGTAGATTAATGACATATACTTCTGACCAAAACAAATCAGTGAGTCCCTTTTTTCGTTTTCTCTCAATATATGCCACAGCTCTATAACAGATTTTGTCAACAACAACCAACCAAGTTTGGCTTTTTTCTGCTAGCTTAGTTTTCACACCAAAAAGCCAATTTTGCAAAGCAATTCTTGAGCTCTCAGAGAGCCGTTTGCTATTTTAAAAAGCACAGAGCAAAATTTTTAGAGCCAGCCCAGACAGAAGGGATTTTTCTCCCCCTTCCCATCTCCGCTGGTTCATTAAAACCACATTTTATCTGCTGGGCTCTACGCCTGTGCCACACAGTATTGCTGTTACAGAGATCCTTGCATGGATGCTTGTAGAGGGGATGTGTAGAGGTGCTGTTAAATAAATTTCCATGGATGTTGGAGGTGATGCCTCCCTGTCAGCCCAGCACCGTGTCTCAGCTCAGGACACAGCTGGAAATCACCACAGCCAGGGTGGTGAAATGGCTCTGCACCTTCCCAGTGCACCTTTTGCTGATCAAGGCAGATTATCCCCCCTGTTTAAATAAATCCCAGCAATGGGACTGTGTAAACACATCTGGTTTAATGCAGGAGAAGCAAACATCAGTATTTGTTTCCTCCTTATTTTCATTGCCATGGTCATAACTTTTAATTCTAAAAGTTGTGAAATGGACACCCACATGGAAGTATTCTGCAGTGTCTGAAATCTGGTTTGAGATCACGAAAATCAAACCAAGACACGTAAAAAATATTTCTGCGTGTTCTCCTGATAGATTTATACATTACTCAATCTCCTCTGTAAGGAGCAACCTCTGCCCTTCTCATCAGGCTGGAAATTGCTGAATATTTCTGACAGGCCACATACATGTGAGTCATGCTGCTTCTCAAGCATCTGTAATAATCCAATCTTGAACCAGCACTAAAGGCAGGCCAGCAGTGCCTGGTCCTGCTGGTTGCAAGATCAGCAGCCAGGCTGATGGGCACAGAGTTTCTGTGGGAGAAAATCTGCAGCTGGTGGCTGCCCTGGTATTCTCTGATTGCTGAACTGGGAAATCACAGGAATCTCCTCCTCTCGCTCTATGGCACAAATCAAACCAGCCACAACACCCTGTACAATTCACACCAGGACACAGGCTAAGGAATATCCAGGCAAAAGTTTATGGATTTTTTTTTCTCCCAACTTGTGCACCGTTATTCCTTTAGTCCTTTGTCATGACTCCATTACTCCAGTACTTTAGTTGGATTCCATTAAAATTCAGTGCCAGGCTACAGAGGGCTGAAATGTGAATTTGCATACTAACAACACAAAGTTCTACAGTCAGAAATATCAAAGACATATTGAACTAATCTCTGAAGGGAAGAACTTCTGATTCTACTCGATATTTCCTAAAAAATGTGAACAAACTACCAATTATAATGGATTCCTGACTGACAGATAAAATCAGTCTGCTTGTAAGTAATTTGAGCGTGTCTAAGCTCAAGGAGCAACTTGTATGACATTAAATTTCATTGCATTAGCTAAATGAAGATAAACATAAAATGAAGAATGATGAAATTAAGGCAGAACTTACATACAGCTGTCCCCTCCACCAGCTAGACCATCGTGTGTGGGTGTATTCTGAGTGTGGAAAAAACAATCTCCTTTCCTTTCAACTGACAATGTGTAAGACTCTCATCTGAAGAGGCAGCTGGCCTGTCTCTCTCCTGTTTTGATAACTCATACAGCTCATGGGCACGGTGTTTTTCACCTGTTCTGGAGTGAGTTTTATCCAGACTAAATGTTTCCTTTCTCCTTTCATCCGTTCCCTTTCCACTCTTTGTTAACATTTCAAAATATTACATTTACCGCTGGAATTAGAGAGCCTGTCTTGTCCAACATTTTGCTCCTGCAGTTGCTGTACCATTGAAACCTTTCAGGTGCTTTGAATCAGGTGGCATCATCCACTGGGCACCAGGAACAGCACAGGCAGTCCCAGAAATGCACTTGTTAGGCAGTTCCCTTTATGCTTCCATGAAAGCCTGACAGGAAATGCAATGTGCGGTGAAACAGGAGCTGAGTTTTGTGTCTAAATTCCCAATTACAGGAATTAAGGCTCTCTCCGTGTGGAGAGACCCTTACAAAACAGCTCGTGCAGTGCTGTTCTGCTCACGGAGAGCCCAAATCCCACTATTCCCAGTGCTCAGCAGGGGGATGCAGCCAGCAGCACCAGCACAGCACCTGGAGAGCACCGTGGGAGGCTCCTCCCTGCTCTCCTCCTGCTCTGGATTGTGCAGGTTTAGTGTAAGTTCCCCCCAGAAGGACAAATCTGTGCTGCTGTGCCACCCGAGCGCGGCAGGTTCCAAACCAACTGCTTGAAAACGGGGAGATGGAAACTACAGAGTATTCTTTTGAAAGAACACACCTTGCTGGCTGGTGGTCTTGTGAAGAGAGGAAACCTCACAGGCTGTTATTCCTGTGTTACAAAGTTTGGGAAGGCTCTGGGTGCTGGAGTTAAAAGCCCCAAAGTCAGGAATTAAGGCATTGCTCTGCAGTCTGTTAGGGCTTGTCATTTCCCCAGTAAGATGTGAAGCCTGTCTGCCACTGCATGTGGCTTGGAGTGCTCTGCCAGCTCAAAGCTTAACAGACACACCTGGTGGCACAAAGTCTCCATCAAAAATATGTCAAATGAAAGAAGGAAAAAAAATAATTATGGCACCAACACCTCAATCAACAAAATTCAGCATCATTTATACACATCAAAATATGAAACTAGATTCCTTCACGACTCAGTTTTCCCTCCTGTTCATATCAGTTCTTTATCTGGTGGTGTAAAGTCGCAAGTAATATCCTTTACATTTGGCATTTTGTTTTATTTCCTCTTGTCTGAGCATTGCACCTTCAGGTATTTCAATTATATATGAAAGATGGGTCTCTTCCTTTTGCTCCACTGTAGATGTTTTCCATTTGCCATTTGAACTGTGTAAATGCATGTTGTCAACTTTGCTTAACTTCAAAAGCTACTTCTGATCTGTCTTAACAGACCTTTTGGGTTTTAACCAGCTAATTTTTTTTTAATCTGCCTGGTATTCTTTAGTCTACTTGAGACATATAATTTAAGATTCCACAAACCTCAGCTAAAAGCTCATGTTCCATCCATGGAGTGTTATTTTAAAATTAGCTGGTTGACAACCTCCACCTCACACGTCAGAGGTCACCTAAAGAGGCAACTGAGCACACGGACAACCTGGACAGGATGGTTCTCTTTGAAACCCCTCCAGAGGAAACTACACCTGCTGCCACCCGTGCTACAGCTCTAAGCTGTTCATTGAACAAACAGAGATAAGTTCATATTTTCACCACACTCTCCAAAGTACAGTAATAAAAATAGGTGATGATGAAATGTTGAATAAAAAACAAATTCTGTTTGATAAGAAAAATGTCCCCTTGAGAGAAAATGTAATCCTGTGATCATAAATCTGCAGCTGGAGATGAGTGAAAATAAGCAACCTCAGGTCAGGGAACTGCACAGAGGTGGAGGTGGTGTAGATCATCTTATAATTTAGAGGCAATGGTTGCAAAGTGCTTACCTCTGATGGGGAGAATTATTTACAGCAAGTGCAGAGAATAATCCAGTGATATGTGAGGCTCTGCAGTTACATAAAAGAGAGAGATTACCCTTTGATCCAAATTTCTGTGCTCTCTTATAGCCCTCATTACAGACCTTGATCAACCAAGCCCGCTGCACTGCTGCCAGATGAAAAGAGATGAGAGTGATTCTCTCTCCCCTCCTCAGCAGCTTATCTGTGGGAGCTGTGGAATTATTTGAATGATGGAACACAGGGCTGTACAAAAAAATGGAGGATCACTGTTCCTTGGTGATTCCTCCTTGGAGAATGAATGCAGGGAGTTCTGTTACGGAAAACCACAACCATTGGAGAGCAATTTTTCATCCTGAAGTAAGAAATATGAATATACAAATGTACTTTTCACTTCTTGCCTTATGCTTATTTTGTTCACAAATCATTGTTAGTCAAGTACCTTTCTTAAATGGATCCCTTTCCTACCACAAGTATAACCCAGGAGTCGTGTAGAGGCATCTGTGGAACAAGGTCTCCATGGACTCACTCTTCTCAGTCTCAATAAATAGACATTTACATTAAGCCTGATGATACTGCATGAGAAGGAAGATGAAAAAGAACCAAAAAACAAAACCACATCAAAATCTGAAGTCGTGACTCTGCAGAATATATTCTACCAGAGGAGCAGGTTGTATTCACTTCCTGTTCTGATCATCTTGTGGTGCTAGAAAAAGTTTTCTTGCGGAGTTTAGCCAGTGCCATTCCACCATCTGGGGGTTGAATTCTCTCTTGCACGACCTGGTTTCTCTTCCTAAACAAAGTGGCATCAAGTGAGGTGGAGTTTTCCAGTGCAGTTTCCCTCCAATCCCTGACATCATCTCCCCTGAGGTGTCCCCTGTGACCCCGAGCACACCAACCTCCCCCCTTGGTCTCTTTATGGTTGATAATCTGAGCTTTATGTGTTTTTACTCATAACAGGAAAGCCTTTCTGAAACTTGCTATTACTGCACTAATGTGATTTTTATGATGGCAGGCAAACAATTCAGTGGAGCTACACAGGAAATGGATGGATAGGGACAGCTTTCCCTTGGAACACTCTGGATTTTCTAATTTGTGTTGATTCACACACTGCTCATACACAAAAAAAGAGGAACCTCCTGAATTCTCACTATAAAGGTGGAGAGCTACTGATTTCTTTTTTACAGGAACTGCAGCTGCAGGGAAAACTGCCATCGATAAAATGATATATGATCATTTATGCAGCAGAAATAACTAATAGAGCTGAGACTGCACAAAAGTGCAATATTCATCTTACAGGAAGCATTTTTCAGTGAGACTGTATGCAAATCAGCTTTTATGCTGCTGAAGATTCTGATTAAACTTATAATTTAGGTTTTTAATTGAACTTTTTTATTGGATTTTTCACAATAATTCTGCCTCATTTGTATAAATAATTAACTGCTGTAAAATAAGTTGCCAAAATAAATTCATAAATTCCACGGTGATGCTTTTATTTTTTTTTAAATTCTGGAGAATTTCTGCAGCATACAAACACTGAGCACCCTATGTCTGGCTTTTCCTGTCTTCCACACAGGTAATCCTGACAAATCTGTGTACAAAAGCAGGATATAACAAAATACATCTTTAAAAGGTGAGATTTCTTTCTTCCTTTTTTTTTTTTTAAAGAGATGAGCAGATACAGATACATTTAAAAAATTACAGTCATGAGGATGATTGTTGTCCTGCAGAATAGGTACCTTTAATAGTGAGGAATATGTGACTGCTTTACTGTGTAGGCCTTAAGTATAAAGTTAGGGCCACTTTACACCAGGCTTTGGAAAGATAAAAGGCAGCACTGCTGTACAAATTTAAGATTCAAACTTCATTTTTTTTTCCCCTTTTTAACAAGAAGATGGCTCCAAGTTAACTGCTTACCTAGAAATACTGAATTTATTTACAGCACTTTAATTCCAGAAAATCCCATTAGCCTCAATGAACTAATTCTACTTTTAAGCTGGTGTGATTTAGGTCGAATTCTGAATCACTGACTCTTAAATTCCAACTTTAAGGAATTTAATATTTCTCTACATCCAGCAAAATCCAGCTTTACTCCCTACTGTACCCAGTATTTTCACAGATCTGGGTTTTAAGAACTCCATTAATCTTGTTCCCTGGCATCCCTAATGCTGTATATTCTTTCTGTAGTAAGACAGACATCCAGCTGCTCGTTCATAACTTATTTACATTACCAAAATTAAAACACAGCCCATAAACTGCTAAATGAAAATTTCAGCAAGGCTGAGATACAAAGTGCTGGGCTTTGGCAGGGAGAGGACGCAGCAGAATGCAGGGAAGAGTCGGTGGGTTTAACGTTGCACCCCTTGCAGAAATGTCTCTGATTTCCAGCAAATTCAGAGTTTTCTAGAAGGAGGCAAACAACAAACAACTGAGCTCTGTTACTCTGCTGATGCTGTTTTACACCACAATGACACAGACTCAAGACTCAGAAGGCTGAAGATGACTCCTTTATTCTTGGGATGTGTCTCCCTTTTATACTATTTTACACAGATCGATCTGATTGGTGAAACAAAGACAAACCTCTTCACTCACATAGGTCAGAGCAGAGGGACATCAAGAAGTCCCTCCTAGGGAAAGGAATGAATAACAAAGTTTCAGTTTCAAAAACGTTTCTCCTGTTTGCAGAAAATTCTCTGGTAAAAGAATTTCAGAAAACCCAAACACCTCAGGCACAAAACCAGGGCTACACTCTGCACAGACAAAAGAAGAGGAGGAAAAAACCATCCCAACCCAAAAGGAAGTTTGGTTGTTTTTTTTTTTTTTTTTCCCATAAACTGTTTCAAGCCTCCAGGGTGGAATCACTACAGCAAGTTTTGAATGATGTATGAAATGAAAAGTTCCTGCCCAGCCAGCTGAGAGAGAATTTGCAGGCGGCGCTTTGCCATTGTTTATATGCTCTGCTGTTTGATGTAGTATTTAGCCAAGTCAGAACCACAAAAGCAGCTTTTTTGTGGATGGGGAATGAGCCTTTCTGAGAACTGAAAGTGTAAAAGCAAAGTCTGCCCTGCAGTCTGTGGGGGGAGCACAGAACTTCAGAATTTAATCTGCGTTTGTGCAAAAAAGAAAACTGATAAGCAAGCAAAATAGGTTTAATCTAAAACTAGACAAAATATTAATATCATTCAAGGAACACTAAAAGATAATAAATAGCTCGTATTTCATGTGATTTTTAGAATCCGATTGTATTACATTTATTTTGTCAATATAAACAAATGCAGTCTTTCAGATATAAAAAATGGAGACAGACAGTAATTTAGGAATGTGAAAGAATTCATTATTTACCAAAGAGAGTGTGCAGGTTCCTTGATTGTTTAGTCTTTTATCCATAAAAACGCTGTTCAATAAGCACACAACTGACCTCATTTTGACTTAGAGACTTTTAATTTAAAACGTATTTCAAGCCTACTTCAAAGTTTTCTCATTTAACTATTTCAGAAGTTCTAGGGATCAGAAACCTGTTATATAACCCCAACAATTTCAAGCAAATCTTTTTATTCTTTTAATTTTTAACTCTGATTCAAAAAGTTTAAGAAAACCGGTTTAGCAAAGAACAATATAATTCCAAAAATAATAAAAGACATATGAAAGAGGTACTATCACTGTGCAACACCATAAACAGTTAACCACAATATTATTTTCACAGAACATATCATTATCTAAGCTCATCAGACAGTAAAAAAACTTCCACAGAGACATTCCAGTAATGACCAAAATCACCAAAAAACCCAGACATGTTTCACTCCCTGGACAAAATGCAGGGAGAGGTTTTGCTTTCATTGGTGGTTTTTCCACCAAATTCACCGTGCTCATCATTTCAATTGACACGTACAAAGGCAAGCCCATGAACTGATAATTGAAATCTCATTATCTGCTTTCTAAGATATACAGTAAATATCTAAATTAAAGCTGCACAAATTGACCGGCCCTCAGTTTGTTCCTTCTATGGCAGACAAAGTAATTTCTACACAAAAATTCTTTCTGAAGAATATTTGTAATTAATAATAAAGGTATCATTTGCTTCTTTCTCTTTTTTTCCTGAATAAATCATAAAGAACTATTTCAATTTATTTGCCAGAAACTTCGAAATTTGAAATGAAAATTTTTGCCCGTGAGATTTGAACTTGATCTGTGTAGGCTCCCCTTTAAAAAAAATTATCCCCAACTCCCACTGGAAGAAATTAAATCACCTCTAGTCTATTCAGACAGCATTTTTATTTAGCAGGTCATAACCAAGATGGACTGAAAGGGCAGCTACTGTTAAACTGGTACTTATATAAACTTCCAAAAAAAGTCTATTATTTCAATTGATATTTCTGCTATGGAATGATTTCATCTTCTCCTCTCTTGACCTCCTACATGTTCAAGTGCAATAGTCTTTCAAATAGCTGTGGTGACACATTGGAAAAGGCAGAGCTGCCCAGCATTATTAGAACTCAGCAGAGTACATAAATATAGTTTCAGAAGCTTTTATTTCACACTCTCACGGTCATCAGAAATGCTTAGAAATAATAATTTAGAAGTGTTTTATCAATGTTTTGGTTGTCTGGGACCCAGTGAAATGGAGATATATTTGAAATGACAGTGGATTACTGCAAGGTGAGCAAAATATTTTGGAAAAAGGTTCCATAGGAAATTTGGTGCAGTCCATGTGCTTTAAACATGACTGTCAGTTATTCAAAATGTCATCTGTACAACCAGAGTGCCTCAAGCTCTGGATTAGCAGCTGATTCATTCATTGTAATTTCTCTAAATGCCAGAAGCCATTCATGATCTTTGTTGTCCAAATACATTCTGTCACAGCAAAGCCCAGCAAACAGCCAATATTTTATGTTCTCTTTGATGGAGCTTTACTTTCCTGTTAGTGTACCTCATTTTAACCTTTGTTAATTGTTCTAGTGTCATTTTTTTCAGTTATTGAAACGAGTCAGATTTCAAAAGTATATTAATAAAAGAATTTTTTCAGTCCTTTCAAGCTGCTTCCAGATTAAAGCCCCTTAGAGATAATTCCTCTGCAAAAGACCTTTTTTTATGCAGGTCTGAACCAAATTATGAGGGGTACGTGTGTCATGTAAAGAAACTACCATTACTGAGGGGTAACGGCATTTAAATACATTCTACATTTATGCCACACCTTTATTATGAGCTCAGAATTATTAAAAAAAATAATTTTTTATTTTAATGCTGCACAGTGCTGGTGGTATGGATACTAGATCCAGAGTGGATTTGTTTTCTGCTCCGTGGAGCATTCCCAGCCTTTCAGCAAGAGCCTGCAAGGTCCAGGCAGCCAGGAACTGACCAGGCCCAGGGCTGCTGTGCTGGAGGGAAGAGAATGCATCCTGCCAGCAAGAATCAGGATTACTTCAGGATGGAAAAATAAAAGATTTCCCTTTGCAGAGCCGTTAGTTAGGTGAGATGGGGTGGGGCAACCTCCATTCAATATTGGAACTTTCAATGGTATTGATAACTCTTAGAATATTAGAAAGACAATTATACAGCATATTTTTACCTGCCTATTGGGGATTGAGAGAGATGGGGAAGACTGACTGGTGACCAGAATCCAAATTTACTGTGAGTTACATATGCTTATATACCATCCTAGGAAGGTTAGTAATTTTTTACTACAATGATTGCATCAATCATCACATAAACAAGCATTTTGCAACGTCTCTTGCTCGCAGAAGTGGATTGAATCTCCTTTCCCGCCAGCCAGACTCAATTCAATCTTCAAAGTTCTGTTTGTTCTTGCCAAGGCATCCCGATTATCGGGTTTCTTATGCAAATCAGGCCCAAAGTACTCTCTGTCCTGTGTGCCCCAAGACCGGCCAATCTCCTGTGAGTAAAGGATCTCCAGCCCAGGTGTGACCAAGGAACTTGTTTTGTGACACCACAGGTCTTAAAATACAGACCAGGTTTAGCACCAGGGATTGGGAATGTGAGAGTTGCTCCAGTTGTGTTCCTCAGTAACATCAACAGAGCTTATGAGCTGCTCATCATTCAAGTGAACAAAACCAAATAAAAAGCGCCGAGCTGGCATTCAGTTTTTAAATATCAGATAATTACAACAATCTCTGCTTCTGATTTAAAAAAAAAATAAAATTGGTCCCAGATACCTCAAGAATAAATAAATATATACACTAAGCTACTTACAGGGAAAAGAGGTAACTGATTAGGAAGAGGTGCCTGCATAGAAAGGTGGCTTATCATAAAAATCAGCTGGACTGTAAAAGCTGACAATAGCACCTTCAGTGTAGCAGTTCAGAACCACAAGCAGCAAAACCTTCAAGTTCTGCTGTACGTGGATGTACAACTCAACATCCATGCTGGCAATGACGAAAATGCCTAATTCTGCCCATCAGTTTACACCAGCTTCCAAGGAATCAGGCCAGGTGCACACAGAGTTGGACATTGCAACCATAAAATCTCTATTTGTCCTCAATCTGAGGACAGCCACGTGCAAATATGATTTAAGACAGAATGTTGTTTTTTTTCCTTTCTGCAAAACTTTCTCCTCTGATTATTATCTGAAACTGATTCTAATGTTTCCCAGAACACAAATACACATATATTTACTCGGGAGTTATCACATCACAGACATCCTGAAAATAAGAAGGAAAGCTTAAATCAAAAGGGAGAACTAGCACTGGAAAATATCACTTAGTTTTCCAGCAATTTAACAGAATCTGTTGTTGTTCAGAGGGTGCAGCAGCAAAACACAAATTACCTTTCCTGAAGGGAGCTGGCAGAAATGTTCAATTGTCTGTAACTCAAGAAATGGAAGTACAAACATCAAAAAGATGAGACAAGTGTTCAAAGATATGTGGGCTCGTAAAGAACAACCCATGCCTCATGCTGGATTTCTAATTCTTCAGTTCTTTCCAACAAATTGAGACCCAAATGCTCTTGTTTACCTTTTACATGAGAACAAACTATACCTCCGCCTGCATAAATCAACTTGGAGAAAACTTTGGGGAAGCATTCTGGCTCATTTCAGCACTGTCACCCACCTGCACAGTCTAGCAGAAGCTTTTCAAGTCAGTGTGCAGGGTACACCAAAGACACTCCTGAAGCAATCCCAGGGAGAATATGCACTTAATATCTGTTCACCAAAGAATGATTATTCTTAGTGAGCTCTAGGCACAGCACATTCCTTTCCTGGAATGCATTATGAAAACATATATAAATATTACATCAGTGCGTGAATCAAAATCTCTACATCTAAAAAAACATAAGAAAAGCCACCTTCCAGTTCAAGGGAACACCAAACTTTCTCAAAAGAAGGACAACTATATTTGAAATTTTCCAGAATCTAGGACAAAGGAATTCACTCACCCGGCTGCTGCTTTTGAGTGTTCTCTCAAAATTCTTAATGAAATAATTTATTTGATAATGATGAAACAAAGAGAACTGGTAACAACACGACCCCTCACAGTCTGTCCCTACACTTCACGTCTGACAAGGCTGCATTTGTTCTCCTGAATTCAGTGCAGCAACACCGACACCTGCTCCTTTCCTCTTTTGGGAATTACCACATGGGAACAGCTGCTGGAGAGGCATGAGATGATTAAACTGAGGATAAGTGGGATAAAGGTGCCTCCAATGACTCCTTCTGATATGAGCAGCTTCACTGTGACCCCACGCAGCATTCTCCAATTCAAAAGATTGGCCAATTGTCTTACAAGGAATGAGTTTTACAAAATCCATCAGCAGAAATGCAAAATGACAGTCTGGTTTAACGCACTCTCTCCATCACTCTTCTCCTTGCACTGTCTTCATGAGGTGACAAGCATCAAAATACCCACCCGAGCTGTGGGACAGGATGGAAAGTCCTTGAGAGCAGGTGGAGAACCTCTGGAGACAAACACCCAGACATCAACCCTTCTGATCAGCGCATGTGAACAGATGATTTGTATCATATGATTTCTACCTTTGGGTTTTTTTTTTACTTGGCACTGAATTTATTGTTTGAATGCATGGTAAAGATAAAGGCAGAAGCATCAGAAACGTTGGAGCAAACAAAATCCATCCTTGGGAACTATTTTCACTGAGATCCATTCCGCTTTACACACAGATGATACAATAAAACAATAGTGGGAACCTCTTTTCAAACAGGGATAATTAAAGAGAACGCAGCAATTCAAGGTCTCATTCCTGTCCTCCTTTGTGTAACCTTGAGCCCTGTGGTTCAGCTCTCAAGGAAATGCAGGGAGAGGAGCCAGCCTGGCATTCGTAATGTCACATTTTGTTCCTGCTGTGGTGCTGCTGTAACTCCCAGGGCCTGCTCGGCTCTTGCAGCACAACGGGCAGAGAGTTCTCGGTGCGGTTCTGGAAGTTTTGCTTGCCATACTGTACTTTTTAATCAGAGCTGGTTTTTTTAGTCCTTAGAAAATTAATTAAATTAAAAATGCCACGCTTGAATGTGTCGTGTATCAATTTTGAAGACTTAATTATAAGAGGGAATTAAGCTTTGATTAAGGTTTTCTTCTGAGCGCCGTAGCTGTCATTCTCCTTTGTCTTAAAATAAGAGAATCTTTTTGGCTCGGTCCACAAAAGTGTCACTCTATTATTTATTCCTGACAACACTGTCTAGAAGTCAGCCTGGTCTGGAGGCAAACACTGCAGGTTCCGTGGTCATTTTCTGCATTCTGCATCCTCAGAGAGTCATGGCATTACAGTCTCCTTGTAAAAACTGGGAGAAAAAAAAACCAGCACAAGGTGGCAATAACAAAACATTGAGAATCACATAGTTTGGATCAATTTGTTGAGGGAAGGTGACATTTGAAAAGGAAACCTTTTGTTGTGCTACCAGAAAATTCCTACTGGGTTTTTTGAGCTTTCAGGCATGATAAAAGCGTGGGCAAGTTGCGGAGACTCTTGTACCTAAATTTATAGAGACAAAAATCTAGTAAAACCGAGTTAACAATAAAGTAAACCAGGAAATTTCAGAATCAGAACTCTGAAAAACACAGAACTAACTAACTCTAGCTAGAATTGGGGTGGATGGGGGTGAGGGTTGCACTTCTGAACTCTACAGTTAACCTGCTTCACTCATTTGAGGTATTTCCATGAAAGCAAAGCACATACAAGCAGGTACTATGTTCTCAGGAACTTTTTGAAAGCCTTCAACCCTCAACCCTCATTAACCAGAATTAAAATGCAGCAGCAATAGAGGCTCAGTTTGAACAGTGACTTAATAGGGAGGGAAGCAACACCCACAGAACAGGACCATTTCCACATAATGCACATGCCAATCATCCTCCTGGACAGATTCCTATCACTCACAGTCCTGCCAGGGATGTACATTAACTTTAATCTGGAAACGAGGTGCTACATTTAATTCCAAAATCATTAACGGCTGCCCCTGCGTTAATGCAAATTAGAGAGAGCCATAGTTTGGCAGAGGAAATGAAATCTGACTGATGCAAGGCAGAAACAGGCAGAGCTTCTGTTATTATTTGTATTATTACAGCAAAGAAAGGGCCCGACTACAGAATTTAGAAAATGGAAATGAAGGTTGCATTTGAATAGACCTGTATCGTTGCAGACAATGCTTGCCTGAGAGAATAACTAGGGTGAGAAAAGAGGAGTAAAAGCAAGTACTCTTCATTTTACAGATAGGACCAAAAGCAAAGAATTCAGTGGTTTCATCCCACACAAATATAGACAGACTAACTGAAACACCTTGGCTGAGAGAACAGAAGGTTGAAGCTTTTTCTTTATTCAGGGGGAAGAGCTGTGTACAGCTATGTAGAAATGCCACACGTTTGTCTGTTCATTATTCAGGAAGCCTTAGGCAGAAGCATGACTACTTTGTGTCTCATTAAATATCAGAAGTTAGGTGGGATAAATCCAACCCAGGGAGGTCTGGAGACTTGCCCTGGGTCAGACAGGGTGATTCAGCAAAGCAAAGAAATGAATCAAAAAACTGCAAGTCCTGGACCACTTCCAAGGCCTGGTCCAAAGGCATTTCTGACACCATTAGTGAGATACATAAAACTGAATTCTGAAACACCCTTGCCTAAATGAAGCCTCAGACAGTTTGGTGAAACCTGGACACGCTGAGAATTCCAAACATACCCTGCACCTTTCTGAAAAACTCCCACAGGGAGCAATTACAATGGAACATGGCTCCTGTGGTCTTGTAGCCCCCAGGTAATTGCAAAGTGCCTCAGAGCACAGACACAGCTTGCATTCATTTTTACATTTGTGTATTGCCATGTGTAAACCCTCAGGGCTCAGCTTACCAAAGGGAGGTTGCTCACCAGGAGGCAGGTCAAGCCCTCAGGAAGGGTGCAAACATCCATTTGGACTCTGTTATTTCTGCCTGGACTTGTTTAACCAGGGGAAACTCCATGGGAAATGAAGAAAATAATGAAGTGCTACTGCTCACCCCAAGCCTGCTGTCTCTGAGGTGCTTTGAAGGGATGATTGATGTCTGAAAGAAGGAGCTGACACTGTCTGTCATTGATGCCTGTCTTATTTCTCCTCCATCACTGTTCCTTGGAGAGAGCATAGGCAAGGTTAACTCTACAACTGCAGAGAGATCATGGAAACACGGGAGGAGGAAGTCAAAAACAAAAATAAACTCACCATAAGAGTCAAAGATTGTCTGAATGCAACCTAGCTAAATGCTGATTTATGCACTTCAGTGTCCAACCTATTTGCCTTCTCAGAGCAATGGACAAAGTCCCACACTGAATCTGCTCAGGAGCATTCACTGTCTCATTGGTCCACTCATATATCAATAAGAACATTTTGAGTTCACACTGAACTCCTAATTCTAGGAATCGCTAAAATTAGAAGATGCTTCACCTAAACCCACCAAACAAAACTCATAAACAATTTCACTTCAGAAACAAACTCTTTAGTACTTCAGAGAATGGTGACAGACAATTCTCATTAATGCTCGTGGCTGAGGGAGGGAATTAACCAGCTGAAGGTCAGGTCTGTATCGAACTGAACAGCCACTGCAAATGACCCACAATTCTCCCAGCCAAACGCTCCATATTCCAGCCAAGCAGAGGGAATGATTACAGTATAGAAAGCTGACGACAGAAATGGCTTTGCAATATTTATATTTAACAACCCCAAATAAAAAATAACACACAGAGTACAATGCTTCGTTTGCCATTCTGTGCATGCCCTCCCCAGAGCAGCCCACAACAGCACAGGAATGCAGGATGCACCAGATCACAGCACAAGATTGTTGTGTCAAGAGCAGAACCCTGCCTGCATTTCAATGATGGGGAAAGTGTGCCTTGGTGTAATTTGTATTATAATTTTTCAAGGTTGTTGAGTGCTTCTGGATCCTTCTGAAGGAGAAGCGCTATGCAAACATTGATAAATTATTTTGCTATATATATGCAGTTGGAATTTAGTACTAGAGGGAGGTAGGCCATGGAGTCCAGTTAAAAGTCTTGGAATTCAGAAGCAAATGATTTTTAGGGTTTTTTTTTTCTTTGAGCAAATTAACCAAGTGGGAGAGCCATAAAATCATTAAATCATTCTAATTTTTTTTTATTTAGAAATATATTATTCCTGAATGAAGGCTTTGAGGAAAACTGATTTGAATACAGTGAGCTACATTGCTTTTAAAATAAATAAACAAGCACAAAACTTAAAATAACCCATGGTATCAGTGTTTGCTCAATCTTCTTAAGTAACTTCCAGATTGTTTTGATGTGTGCACCTTCTCAGGCAAATTTTGGGTTTCCCAACACACTGTCACACATAGAGCACAGTTGAGATTCTCCACGCTGAAATCAATTCTGAGCTGAAGGGCACAGAAAGAGGTATGAATTATGTACCCACTTAGTGTCACTTCTGCTTCTGGCTTTATGTTTTTAAATCTGTACTAAACACATTCAACGAAACGTGTTTCAAAATGCCAGGTGAAACCAGATGGAGCAGCACCTTGGGCAGGCTTTGGAAATATTTATTCAATGGAAAATGAAGAGAAGTGTAGTGGTTCAGCTTCTTAACCCAATTATTCTAGCGTGCTGTCAACAGAAGCCATCACTATATGCCCCAGAAGAAAGTAAAAAACCCCAATTTTGCCAAAAAGATACAACTAGAACTTCAGGATAGTAAAAAAACCCAACTTTGTCAAAGAAACAACTAGAACTTCAGGATAGTAAAAACCCCAATTTTGCCAAAAATACAACTAGAACTTCGGGATAGTAAAAAACCCAACTTTGTCGAAGATACAACTAGAACTTCAGGATAGTAAAAAAACCCAACTTTGTCACAGATAGAACAAGAACTTCAGGATCCCTAGCAGGCAGGGATGTGCACTGTCAAAGGCAAAGGCCAAGGCAGGTAATGGTACCTGCACTCTCTGCACTTTCTCTTACATTTTCAGGGGTCATGGGCAAATTTCCTACTCTGTGACTGTTTCCCCATCCATTCAAATAGGTCGTGGAGAGCTTTATTTAAGTCTTTGTTGAAAATACCTTTTTAATCAACCCAAATCTGGTTTCATGCAAATATTTTAGTATTCCAACAAACATTTGCTGAATATCATCGCTGTAATTTCAAACCCTGTTTTTTCCCTGCCTTGAAAGAAATACGACAAGACCATTCCCTTTTGAGAGACATTTCATATATTTTTCTCACTTTCCTGGCTCCTTCAAGGTACTACATTATTCATTTCAGTATTTATCTATTTTGCTTTCTCATTTTTATATTGTCCTTCACTCCCTCCAGCCACATGGGACTCACATTTATCAGGTTCTCACACACGCATTTACATCTTAGTCAAACAGATTTCGGGTGCATAATGCCCTAAAATACACCCAAATTCCTTCTACGAGCACAAAGTTTATGTGAAACCTTATTGCAGCACTGGGGGTAACGCTGCTCTTATTTTAACCATGAACATTTGCATTCTCCAATCCAGTTATCCTGGGGGATTTTAATGCCTCCCCTCACCTTCCCAACTTTGTTTCGATGTGATGAGACACCATTTTGCAGGCAGGCATTATGTATTCCACTGGCTCCAGCATTAATTTTTCTTGCTGTCAATGAGACCTCTACGAATTAAAGGGTTATGCAGAAACTAAGCCGTAACAGCAGACACAGGCATGACTTTCAGATACCACAAAGAAAATAAATGAAACCATCCAGCACTTCTGGCAACTTGATAACACAACACATCCACCCCGACCAAGGTATGGAACTTGAAATTTCTTTATCCAGCAGTGCTTTTTCATGCAAAGCCAGGCACATCACAGCCATACACTGTGCAGATGACAGGTCATTGCTAATTAAACCATGGCCTGTTAGCAGTCATAAACACAACAGAAATAGATTTGGAGTTCAGTGAAACTGGCTGGAGTATACAACACACTCCCAAACGTGGAGCCCACCAAAAACTAAATGTTTTAAGCCACCTATTTGTTCAACACAGGAGAAAAAAAAATAAAAATAAAAGCCAACTTTGCCTTAAAATATTTTAAAAAAAAGAAGTGAAAACACATCTTTTTTTGTAAGGAGATGTTCTGAAAAGTAAGGGCCTTTGTGTGAATTTTTTGTCACTGAATTGGCACTGTGGCTCGCTCACAGAAGCAGAGGTGGTTTTAGAGATCTTGGTCAGTTGTGATTTTTCCCTTGTGGCCACCTGGAGTATTAGTGAGGTGACTTCCCCAGGTCAGAACAGGGGACGTGCATGGGTCTGACATTTTGTCTATTGAAAAAGAATAATGAAATAAAAATCGCCTTAGTTTTTATTACAGAATACCAGTTCGTGATAATGCCCATTCCTTGTGATCTGAACTCTGCCTTTTCCCAAGGGATTTGCTTTAAGCATACTCATAGCTTGCTTTAGTTAAAGGAAACATCATGGTATACAAGAAAAGTATATATAATATGTTACTGACCTTTACCTTAACCTTTCTGAGCTCTGTTTTCCCCACTGTTTTTCATTCTGTACAACTGTGCAGCACTTCAGTTCACACCACCCCTGAGTTTTTCCTCTTTACTTTGTAGGCTTGAGTTTAAATAAAATATTTAAACATTTGAAATGATATATAGCAACCTTACTGGGGCTCTCTGTAAAAATGGTAGATTTATCACACAAAAAAACCATGACACTGGATGCCAGAAAGCATCAGCTACAATCAGACAGAGAACTGCAGCTCCTGGGTAGTTGGCAATAGAGGAAAAGTAATGGCACTGTAACATGGAAGCTGAGCTTCGTGCTACTCTGCAACAATATATTAATCATCTGTTATGGAGCAGAGAATGAGAATTGGATTTGAGTTTTCAATACCTAAATATGACAAGTTCCCTTTTCAGTCAAACTCACAAAAAAAAACCCCAACCTATCTAGAGCTCAGAAAGGAGATTGGTCTTCAAGTAAATGCTTTTCGTTTTGTTATATCTCTAGTAAACTCTGACAAACCAAAAGAAAGATGTTTTAAATGTTCCTATATTGCAATACATGGCATTACAATAGAACACATCCTTTATTTCGGTGTTGTTTCATGGTTCCAAGAAAGAAGATTTTTATTATTGAGGGAAAGGACCAATAAATCCCATCCCTTGCTTAAGAAGTCAAAACCTCTCAATGAGTATATTTGTATATTTTTAACCTATGAAGTGGGCAATGGTCCCAGTTGCCTTTCACCCTCATTTGCTAAACATATGAAGAGAAACTTAATTGTCTTTTAAGATGCACCTTTTTCTGCTACAGTGGGTAAGGGTTTGTAAACCTGTTTAGGAGTGTAGAATAAACACAGAGAGAAAACTTGTACCAAGTATCCAGGACAGCTATGAAAATCTCAGCTACCTATTACCAGCTGTGGCTTGCAGATATGCCACCTTAATTTGGGAATATTTACCAAAACTTTTCTTCATTTCAGTGTCCCTGTAGGGTGCCAGTAAGAATTACTTTTACCAGCAGTACTCCAAGCTACACTCATTTTTCATTTTTATTACAAATAATACTCACTAAACACCAATTTGCAGAGTTTTTATTAGGACTGGGAACTGTAGGACAGTGGTATTTCAGCAGAAGATAATTTCTGTAACACAGAAATGGAGGGGCCATTCCCAACAGTCCTGCTGGGAATGTGCCTTCAGTTTGGTTTGGAAAAGCTCACACACACTCGGTGTAAAATAGGCTTTGCTACAGAAAAAACTCTCTTTGCAAAATAGAGGGACGAGGAAGAAAGAAAACTACAGGAAATCAGAGAACTCAGTCATACTGTCAGCAGAGAGAGGAATGAAATCCAGAACTGCTGTCTCACAGTCCAGTGCCTTTTCTAGAACTAACTCCATTGATTTTGATGCCTTGGGAAGGCTGAGCTGGAACAGAGACTAAACAGAGCTGGAGAATAAAGTAGATATTGATTAAAAGGCCTTTAAGGATCCACCTTGGGCAGGACAAGAGCCTGGCCAGGGCTACACCCAAGGTGGACCCAAAATGGTCACAAAATGGACAAACGGTCACCAGGTCTCACACTTTGATCAGTTTTGGTCCATTTGCATTTTGGGGTTTAATTGTCCAATTCCAGCTCCAGGCTGTGAGATCCCATCCTTCTTGTTCCTCCCTTCAGCCACCCTTGTTTGTGCTTTTGGGCCTGAAAGTTGTCCTTGGTGTGCAGCAGGAAAAGGATTTGTTTTGTGTCCCTGCTGTGTGCAGAGCTGAGTGACACTGACTGTGAGCTCAGAACTGCCCCCCTGGGCAGCACAGAACCTGAAATACATCAAAGATAAAACTTAAGGCATCAATTTATCTCCTTGTGAGATGCACACCACCATTCGTCTCCCACGCTCCTGTGTTTGGCTGCTGTTCTCTGCTCTGTCCTTCTCGCATGTGTGGAATACATGGAGAGACTGATGTCTCTACACACTCTGCTGCCATATGGCTCAACACAGCTTAAACATTTAGGGTGTTGTTATAAATAAAAATAATCATTTAAATCTTACTGATTAACAGATTAAGGCTGCTGTGGTACAAGGGTCTGAAAACAGATTGCATTTTTTGTGGAATAAATCTGTTTGAGTCCTTGGCCTTTAGGGACCTTTTCTATTCTTTTTTTTTCTTTCTTTCTTTTTCTTTAATCAGCACCATTTAGCATTTTCTCAGCTTTTAATGCTCAGTTGTTTAGCCATGCATGACACGCTTCCAATGGTAAGCTAGCATAACAGCACATGTTTTTCCTGCTCATTTGGATTGTAAATATTTGTACTGCTTGCTATCAAGAGCTTTGCAATTCTGTACCAGGCTGCATATATATATTTTTAAAGACACTATAAATAGAACTAGACACTGCATTTATACATAAATATATTTAAATAAAAATGGCAAAACAATCCATGTACAATAAGGAATAGTTTAATTTTCAGGCATGGGCTAGCCTTGAAATTGAAAGATTTAGGATGTTTGTGGTTCAGGTGCCCACATTAAAACATTAACTTTCATTGGCAGTGGCAGAAGCTGGCAGATGTTATTTTGCTTGTGCTAACTCAATAAACGCAGGTCAAACCCAGTTAATAAATCAGCCATCACTGAGTGTCAAGCAGTTCTGTTACTCAGAGAGACGACAGGTGAGGAACCTGCCTTGTGCTTATCTGTCACTCAGACACATTTCTCCACCTGCCATCCTCAGAACACAGAGGGAAAATAGGGTTTCTTTCCTCTTTTGGTGTCACCAAGGAGGAGACACTCCAGCTGTTGCTCACATCACAACAGGATTGATCCAGCCCGTTTTTAGGGGGACTCAGCCTGTTCAGAAGACTGGCACTGGGGGCATGTTCTGACAGCAAAACTCCTTGGGCAGCACGAGGGAATCTCACCCTTACAGGAGGGTTTCCTTCAGCATCTAAATGACAACTGGTAGGTAACAATGATTTTAACCAAAATGGCCTCGTAAAAAATGTACTTACACAAATCTCTATATTAACAACTAATACATTTATTACCCACCTCTCTCATTTTCAATCCCCATCTCCCGTGGTGGACAAGTGACAGCACTGATACAGAGACTAATTCACCTCCTCAAAGGCACATTTCTGTTCTAATAGGACACGAAATAAAGATGTTTGACTCCAGTCAGGAGGCAGCAGAAATCAAAAGGTTTATTTACAATTCATTCAGCCCTTTTATAACACGCTGCACTAAAAGACACGTTATTGGTCCATAGGGCTGACACCTCTCCATTGGCTCAGGGACAGAAATAGCAACAACACCTGTTGTTATGGGAAAGGAATATTGTTTACACAAGGTTGTTTTGGGAAAAAGAAAAACTGTTGAAAAGTTTCCTTTGGGAAGAGCTCAGCAATTCTCAGGCTCAGAAAATATTGGGTCTACACATCTCCTCTACATGACCAGGATGACTTCTGGGAGTACTGACTGGAGTAGAATTTATGATGGTTTCTGCCGACTTCTCAATCATCCCTCCTCAATACTCATGTTTGGTTTTTTTCCTGGACTGAAGTGAGGCACGATGGATTTCTCCATGGTTAAATATGGAAACTGTGTGGTCCTGACCTCACGTGTAAGATTCACACCTGGCCCTTTTTCTCATGATTTACTGGGAATGGAATCAGACCGGGTAACTGCTGATCACCCCCCACTGAGGGCCAAATCATTATGGTAGAATTACATGCCGATTCTTAAAATCAAATAAATGTTTTGGCAAGAAATCACAGAACTCTCTGATCAGTGACCTGCATTATTTCCGTCATCAGCTCTACTGATTGCACAGGTTCTGTCATGTGTCTGGATTTTTATTGAATAATATTTCTACTGGACAGATTTGGAGGATATAATCATGTCTACAGTCCCTGGGACTGCTGAGGCACAGAAAACAAAGGCAGACTCTGGACAGCAAAATGGGGGTGGTTCAGGAGAAGGGCATAAAAATATGAAACCAGAGTTATTTATAGGTTCAAAAATGAACTTCCCAATGGAGATGAGTGGGCAGTTAATCCCTCTCCAGCTGTTTGGGGTTTTTTGCTAATCATTAGCTATATAAAATGTCATTTATTAGCTATATGCTTCTCTCAGGTTTCATGATTATTTTTCATTATAAGCTAATTTTACATTGCTGTTATGTGACTGAAAATTTAAACTGTATCAAAGTTCACCATTGGACATAACAATAAGGTGTTCACAGCAAAATAAATGTGCAAAAAAAATCAGAAATATCCTGATGGTCTCTAAATTTTTATTTAGTCTCTCAAATAGCAAGAATTATTTTTAAAAGATTGGTGTGGCTCTTAGCAGAATTGCACATTTCCATTAACAACTCTTCCAGCACAGTGACCTGGTTGACAGACCAGTTGAGATAATGAAGTCTGAGATAATTAAAAGACAAACATTTTCAAATAGTCAAAAAGAACGTTTTCAGGCAATTTTGTTTCCTTGTTGCTCTGAAATAGATTTTTAGCATGGCAGTGCCGTCCTTCACATGTTACCTCAGCCTCCTTTCCTGCACCATTCCCTGGAAGCTTTGCTGCTCCCTCGGGATGGCCTGGCAGGTCCTCAAATCCCACAAACGTTGTTTGTGACTGCCAGATGGGACTCGCTCTGTCACAGACTGAGTCTCTGAGGCTCTTTTTGAAGCCTACAATGCTTTGAGTCCGTTTTTATGTGCAGTCATCCCAGAGGAAAATCTTCAAATTGTTGTCAGGACAGTGACAGTCCTTTGTGATGCTACAAAGCCCTAAACTTTGTCTAGCAGGGACAGGATCCTTCATGTGTGTGAGTATTTTT
Source organism: Cyanoderma ruficeps (assembly GCA_008694505.1). Taxonomy (NCBI): domain Eukaryota; kingdom Metazoa; phylum Chordata; class Aves; order Passeriformes; family Timaliidae; genus Cyanoderma; species Cyanoderma ruficeps. Next base: position 4,370,030 of record VZDJ01000047.1, read on the forward strand.
TTCTGCCATCCCAGTCCCATTCTGCGTCAATGAAGAGAGAATACACAGCTAACAGTGAGAAAATATTGTTTTTCTCTTCCTCCTTTCATATTTTTTCAAGCAAAAGTTAAGCACAGTACTTCTCTTCCAAGTTAAAGTGGCTTCAATAGTTAATAAGAATACAAAATTACTGAAGGAAATGCATAACATGTCCAAGGAAAAAAAGCAAGTTGCCACTGTTACGTATTTCTCATTCAGTAACAACACAGGTTTTACAAAATGCAGTCAAGGAAACTTTTCACGTTTCTTATAGCCTGAAACAGTTTACTGCAAATATAGTATGGGAATATCCTAAATATAGGAAGAGAAGACATCATCGTGTGGTTGTTTTAATTAGGACCTTGAAAGCCCAAGTAGTGGAATTTTAAGACTATGTGCTGACATTTTAGGCCTGTGGCATAATGAATATTTAAACAATCCTGTGAATCACCTGCCTAGAATTAGAATTACAGCCTTTATTATGACCGGTGATATTCTTATTAGCATGGCTTTAGACAGTGCAATTTTCAACAGCTTTATGCCATAAAAGGCTGCTCTGTTAGGTGTGTGTGAGCCTCGATTTCACATGAAGAATCGCAGATATTTAAGAAATTACCTCGTAGCAGTTGCCACCCCGCGTGAGATCGCAGCCGCACATTTCCTCTGCAAAATTTGCTCGAAAAATCACACCTTGAGGAGAGGCAGATGCAGAGAGAAAACACACACACTCTGAAAGGGGATTAATGTACATACAACATTCAAATGGCTCCTTGGCAATAGCCAGGGCAAATAAATATCTGTAATAAATCATGCATGGCCCACATCCCTCTCTCTGTGTAAGGCCGCAGCAAACGAGGCCCTGAAGTAGAAAAGTGGAGAGTGCACTGTTACTGCACTAATTAATATTTAGTAAACTGTATTCTGCCATCCATCTTTCATCCTGTGAAGTTCCTGTCCTTGTTGCCCAGGACATCCTGGACTCCAGGGATGGATTAGTACACTGGGAAATGTTTGCTGGCGTTAATTGTAGGGTTCATTAATAGCTCGGAGCCCAGCCTTGATTGCTGATTGGGTTTCTGCTGCTCAAATTCTCTGAAAAGTTGGTTTATAGCCTCTAAAGTCCACTGAAAAGAAAGAATTCAGAATAAGTTCCAAGACAAGAGATAGGAGTTGTTACATGGATTTACATTGTAAGAGGAATTAATGTTGCAGCTAAATACACAAGTTAAAGAATAATTTTTATTCCCAGCATTCTCCAGGAACGCTGCTGTCTTTCCCTTTCTCCTCTTCACTGAATCTATTCAAGCTGAGATTTACTGCTTCAGACCCACAAAATACGAAGGTAGAAGAATGCTTTTTATTTCTCTGTCTTATATTCAATTTTAATATAATTCTGGGCAGTGACAGCAGCTCTTGAGCTTTAGCCTCAAGATTTTGGCAGTGCTTTTATTAGTAAAATTGCTGCTTCCCCTTCTGAATATAGACTTCTGCTAGTGTAGTTTCTTATATAGTGAAGCAGTAACTTTTCTCTGAGTACTTATTTATAAAGCTGTTGTTTAGTCTCTCCAAGTCTGTCCATTTACACCACAGTCTCTCACCTCAGTCTTGAGGATTTTAAAATATGTTTAATATCACTTTTTAGCACATCATCCTCGCAGCTTTAACACAGTGGCTGAGGAAGGGCAATTCTCAGAACAAAATGAACCCGAAGCACCCATTTATGAAAAGCAAAATTATGCCAGCCATACTTCATCACTGGCAATTAAGCATAATTTCTGATGCCAGAAATAGGAGCAAAGAGATTTAAAGGCAGACAAAGAGAACTGGCTTCATTTCCTAGGCAGATATGGTACACTTTGAAAAATTTACTTTTAAAATTACAGGCCCTTTGCCTGGATAGTTAAACCTGAGTCCAGAAACACAAATCCAGCCAGGATTTCAGAGTACTCTCCTTAACCCCTCCTTTGCTTTGGAGGCTGCTGCTTCTATCTAACATGTCAAACAGAGTAGGGTGAAAAAAGGGTGAAAAAAGTTACTTTTTCCCATAATTTATTCTAAAATCCTTTTGCCTGTTACTGAATCTTGCTTGTCATCTCTTCTTGTCCATTAAACACACTCCAACACTGCTACAGGAAGTTCTCACAGTTCGTGGGGCTGCCTAAAATCAGTAGCTCAGACTGCTCTGAAATACTACAGTCCTAATGGCTAAGCCCCTTTTAGCACCAAAAACAAAATAAAATAAATAAAATAGAAAATTAAATTTAAAAATAAAATAAAATAAAAAATAAAATAAACTAAAATAAAAACTCAAATAAAATAANTCTTCCTTAACAGATGCACTGAGGTCCATCAGCACGGGAGTGGCAGCAAGCAGCGCTCGGAGCTCTCGGAGTTTGCACCTAATGGCAAAACCCTGAGGCATGAAATGGAAGTCCCAGCCCTGGGCTGCCCTGCTAAGTGCTGCCTCACAGGCCCACTGGAATCGGATCATTTGGGGAAATGGCAGAACTTTGGGAGCTGCTGAAGCAGAGAATCTCTAAGGCTACAGCCTCTGTCCCAGCTGAAAAATCTGTTCATCCTCTCTGCACTCTAATGCCAGAGTGAGTTACCACGTGAAATCCATTGCTTATCTTAACACATTATCAATACTCCCTTATTTTTATAATAAACAGTTCCCTTGAACTGCTGCTAGTGTGGCCTCATCTTTCTGTCCCTATAATTGGGACATTCCAGCCTCAGAGATCACATTTATGCTGTAAAACCTTCATTTTAAGGGCATTCATAAGCATAAAGCTAATGAAGCAAAGGTGGCAAAGAGAAAAGGAACAAATGGCAGGAAGAGAAGGATATTCCTGTTCCTACTTATTGCACTTCACTGCTGACAGTCACTGAGAAGTTTGGAAATGGAGTTTAAGGAATAATCACGTTCTTGACCGTGCTGTGCCACCAACAAAACATTTAGAAATATTAGGGAAGGCCAATTTGCAATATATTCCAGTGTATGTAATTATGTGCCAAGAATTGTTAGTATTAACAGAAGCCTGACCCTTCTTACCTGTAGCTTTACCCCTGTGGTAAAGGCAGAGATGGTGGAAGGATGGGAAATGTCACTTCAAACTGACATGAGCTCTGCTTGACCTTGAAAAATTACAATAATTAGTGTGCATACACATACATATGTCAGCAAAAGCTTTGCATGTCTAACTATGTTCGAAATATAAATAGCAATACTGAAAAATTGACACACCAGCCTCAGAAACCCGTATGTGCCTTCTGCTCAACTGTGACAACACGGGACATAAAGATGCACAAATTTAGAGCACCATCTGGAAAATCCCATTAAAAATATTCTTGGATGTTAAGTCCTTAGCAAGCAATGAAAGTGCTAATAAAAAGCACAAATTTATTATTGTATATAAGAAAATAGAGCATATTCAGAAAGACTTGTTAAGGCACCTCGACAGGGGCAGAATAATTAATATGAATTACTGGTTTGTAATCTCTTTGTGTCACAGTCGTGGTTCCAACTCACAGCATTTCTGCTTCTTTAGGCAGCACATAACTGATGATCTGATTTGTTCCCAGTTCTTTGTCTCTTGCTCCTTTCCTGACAACTTCTGGACTTCAGGTATTTATTAATTAATTGAGTTCTTTCATTTAATAATATCTTTAAAGTTATCCCTATCCTGTTCCAGAACTAAAATACATTTTTCATGGATAAGAAGCCTGCAAAATAAAAGAACATACTGTGGCTAGGTATTGTTTTTAAATCTGTGGTTGAATAACACCTTTATGGTCACCCATCAGGGACAGATACAACCACTTCTGAAAGAAACACAGATTTATTTTTTTCCTGAAAATGGAACTGTATTGTCAAGGGTATGCAATGACACTTGAGTCCATAGGAAATATCAATACATTTGATACATCCAGGGCTTGTTTTCAAGAATTGTTTCTGGGTTCCTGAGGATTTGTAAAATAAAAAACACAGCTGTTCTTTTATATTATTCACTTAATATTGAGGCATTGAGGTGAGTGAATTTTCTTTTAAGTACTTGTGTGATTGGTTTCTTAAATTTCTTATTTGAAGTTTTAATATGGTTGGGGTTTGGGGATTTTTTTTTCTAGCATGCTTTTATATTTGATGCTTGATATTCTCCATTTGGTGAATGATTTTTAAAAGGTTTTCTGTTGAAAAAAAAGAGTCATCTAAGGTAAAGGACTGGAAAGGTTATTGTGTAACTTAGATGACAACCATAAACCATTAACAGAATATATTAAAAAACAAAGTAGGTGAAATGAAAGGTGTTTAACCAGCCCAAGCAGTGGGATTTCTTTAAAATGCATTAAAAAAAATCTATATAAAATGAGTACAGCACCAGAAATTAATATCAACTAAGAACAGACAAAAGGGCTCCATTCATCCACTAATCCAGCCTCCAAGATTAATCTAGCTACCTCTCATCTCCTCTGACTTTAATTAAATCCCTCTGTGTAGTTTCTTGAGTTGGTAAATCTTTTGGAATTCGTTCCACACTCCTGTTTGCAAGACTGTTTTACTTCTAACCCTGGCGAGGATGGCTGAGAGCCTGGCACCTAGTATATCTCCTCATTCACTGCCATGTTTAAACAGGCTGTTAAAAATATTCTTCATGGCCAACAACAGAGTTTAAATATATTTCTAAATCCAGTAATGGAGGATTGCAGTCAGACCAGTCACTGTGAAAAGACCATGTCCTGTAAGCTGTTTAATTGTCCTATAAGAACGCAAATAATTTAAAATGTTCCCACCCCAAAACAGTCCTGTAAATCATTTCACAATGCTTTATCACACTGAAGTACTCTCCAATTTCCCTCCAAGCATGTAAACCATTTCCATCCATTATTCTTCTGCTTTATGGGACTCTGTAATTTCTTTTAAAGAAGTTGGTTGAATTTCAAATTGGAGCCAACATAAATCTGTCACGTGTTTATATCAGTGGGTACAGAAGCATTGAAGCATAGAGAAGCATAGAAATGCATAGAAAGCACAGAAAATTCCTAATGCAGTGATTGTCCTCTGGCCATAGTAAATGTCTACTCTGCCTCTGCACTTTGGTTTATTCCTCCTTTCCTCTGTTTCCTTTTGTGCAACACAAGAGGGAAGTTCTTATCAGCTGGGCTACCCTTGCCACTCTTTTCCTGATGTGCAGCAGAGCAGCTGACCTCATGCTAAAATCATCAAATCCAGACAGGTATGGCTGAATCCCTCTCTGTAGGACCATTCCACCTCCATAAATAATGGGAACAACCAGCAGCTCTGTAGGGAGCAGCAGCCCCGGGGAAAGGCTGCACTGCATCCCCATAGCCAGGAGCAAATAATGGGAACAACCAGCAGCTCGAAAAGCTGCACTGCATCCCCACAGCCAGGTGTGAGCAATAGGAGCAACCAGCAGCTCTGTAGGGAGCAGAAGCCCCCAGGACAGGCTGCACTGCATCCCCACAGCCAGGTGATGATAATGGGAACAAGCAGCAGCTCTGTAGGGAACAGCAGCCCCAGGACAGGCTGCACTGCATCCCCACAGCCAGGAGCAGATAATGGGAACAAGCAGCAGCTCTGTAGGGAGCAGAAGCCCCCAGGACAGGCTGCACTGCATCCCCACAGCCAGGTGTGAGCAATGCCAAGCTGCCTCCGCCGCCTGAGCCTGCAGACACCCCACAGACATGGGGAGTGCTGTGATCGTCTCTCCAGCAGCTCCTCCTGAGCAGGGAGCAGAAGGCAGGAGCCTTCTGTGTCTTTGGGAGATTGCCCTGTGCTCGCAGAACAGAATCACCTCTGGCTGTGAGTGCCCCGCTCCGGCTCCTCGCCCTCCCTGGGTCTGTCAGGAGCAGGCACGCACCGAGAGCTCTCCAAGGCTATTGATTGTGACATGCCTGCCATTTCCTTAGCAAAATAACTCGCCTGTTTCCTACATAGAACCCTGGCAAGGGAACATTTACCATCTGGCTCTTAAACAAGGGGCAAGGAGCAATGCCAAGACATATTGTTCTGCTCGAATATGTCAGCGATCCTTTCATCTTCGGGTGGTGTTTGGTAAGCTGCCTTGACTAGCAGAACAGCATCTCTGCTGTTTGCTCCCTGCCTTTGAAACAGCAAAACTGAAAGCTCTGTGTCCTATGTTGCACCCTCTCTACAGTAGTCAAGGTAAATAAATATCCTGCCATCTGCACCTTCCACAGCAAAATAAATGAAAAAAAAAATTAAAAGAAAAAAAAAATAAGCTAACGCAGCCTGGCATATTTCCAGGCAGCTAAAACATTGATGGCCTTGGTGAAAGGGGAGAGGAAAAAAAGTGGGAAAGGTTTTAAGATTAACCAACAGCGAATGAGCAGTTTTTGAGCCAGTTCTGTCAAGTCCAAGGAAAAAGATCACGCTCCAGCTCTGGATAGAGTGGTGCCCTGGATGGCACGGAATGAGTTCTTGCATTATTTTCTGCTAAGGGGTTAATGGTCAAAGGCAATGCTCCCCTGAGGGAAAGTCCAACAGGAACCACCCCTGGGATGCCCCAGGAGCTGCAGGACAGCCCCACACCCTGCTCAAAGCCTGCTGCTCCCCGCATCCATTTCTGTGTGCAAATGCAGAACACTGAGACCTTCCAAACAACCCAGGTTTGTCCCACCAGTGGCACTGCCCTGTGGAGGTCCAGTGGCCTGGCCAGTGAGTGAGCTGGCCATGGCTGGGGTCAACACTTTTGTTTTCCAAATTGTCACTGACACATCGAAGGGGGGAAGATGAAAGGCGTAGGACTCAACTGGTACCATCAAAAAGAAAAACAAACTTTAAATTGTGGCTCAGACTGAGAATGGTGTGCTAGCTCTGAAGGTGGAAAACGTGGAATCTATTTGAATGAGAGCATACTCTTGAAGTACAATTCCCTCTGTTTTGTTATGGAGCTGAAGGAACCATGTGGAGCAAGTCTGATCACATCTTCTTGGCCACAAAATGTCTAGAAGAGAGAAATAATTTTATTTCATGCAAAGGCTTGGGACATGCTCTCTGATCACATCTTCTAAGCCACAAAATGTCTAGAAGAGAGAAATAATTTTATTTCACGCAAAGGCTTGGGACTCAGAACCCATTCTAAAAAAAAAGCTCAGTTTGGAGTATTCTTCAGTCAGAATTTGACTCCCATTTGTTTCCTACACACATCCTTGGTGACCACCTGGTATCACATGGAACAATGTGTGCATTTGTTCCAAAAGGTGAGCAAACTAAGCATTGACCCAGAAGCTCTGCAACGCCACAGGAATTTCTAAAAGAGGAGGAAGTGTTCAAATCTCATGCTGAGAATATAACAGCCACATCTTTTACCCAAGGAAAGGAACCAGCTCTAATGGCAGAGAACTTAGTTAAAGCAAGAAGGAAAAAAAAATAAAAAATAGGAAACACAGACGTTCCATCTGGTTTCCCAGCTGCTTCTGTAAAGAAAAATCTCTCCCTGTTGAAAATTACAAAATTGTTGTTGTAGTGCAGCTCTTTCAGGGAAAAAAAAGCACAAGAATTCTTGACTGAAAAGGCCTTTCAGTAATGGCAGAAGTCAAGTTTTGTCTTGCACTTGTTACATTATTTGCATGTGAGACATTTTCCTAAATTACACATGAGAGACTAAATAAGACTGGAGGAATTGTAGGAATACACTATAAGCAAAGTCATAACTTAAAGTAAAAGAATAAAGGAAACACAGGCCAAGGAGCTGTTTCTCTAAAGAAAAAAAATATTTTATTTCCCTGAGTTTAAAATCTGTGAAGGAATTTCAGCTGCCCATGACCCTGAAGCAGGGAAAGATCATGGAACATAACAATTTTGACTGGTCAAAAACCAAATATTTTGGAAAATCTTGTCTTAATAAAGATATTTAATAGTGTGGGTTTACTCAGAGGGAAGCCATCTCTTTCCTCCAGCCTCCTCCTCACAGAGAGGGGACAAAGTGGTGTGATGTCCTTCCCACAGGCTGCTCCTGCAGCTCCTTCCAAACCTTCCTGCACTACTTCTGTCCCTTTCTGGTCTCCTGTGAGCCCCTGCTGAGCTCTCTAGGGTCCTGTCCCCTCCAGCCCTGGACCCTCTTGTCCCAAGCTCCAGACAAGCCCCAGAGGAGGATGCAGACATTTGTGCATAGAGCCATTCCTGGCCTGTCCTTTCTCCTAAGTGCAGCTAACAGGCAATCTGCAAGTTCCCATAAGCTAACGAGCAATTTACCAGTTCTCACATGAAGGTGTTTAGAGAATGAGAAGTTCCTTTAACACAACAATCTATTCTGAGGGTGAAAAACAAACGCACCTGAAATAACAAGGGGTTTGTCCCATGAGAATCAGTAAAGAAAATATGGAAACAATCAGAGAATAGATTTGATAGACAAGTAAAATGTCTTTTACTAACCAATAGAATAATTAACAAGAAAGCCATTCATTAACCAATTAGAAGTTGCCTTTGAGGTTTGTAAAAACTGTATAGAGGACAGCATGGAGCCATAATAAACAAGAGCCTTCTGAAAACTTGATACTGTGTCACTTCATGTGTCTTGACCGTCTCTACAAGAACAAAGCAGAATTCTTTTTGCTCACTGCAAAACAGCCCTTGATGTGCCAGAAATGACAGGTAAAATGAAAATTCCCTTTTCTCTGTAGAAGCCTGATTGCAAATGCTGCTTTTCTGTAAAGCATAAGAATCCTTTAAATTTTTGGTTTGGCGATTTCAGAAGGCACATGAGAAACAGCTTCCTGAATTAATAAACTCTCATTTTATGTCTTGAAAAAGATCAATAAATAAACAAGAGCCACAAAAAAACAACCAAACAAAAAACCCCAAACTAAAAACTCTACAGGCTTTAAAAGAGATGAAACTTGTAAGATTTTATAGCAAGTTTCATATAAGATTCTCTAAATGGAGCAATATGTCCTTCCTATAGGTCTTTAGAATCATTATGTTAGACTCCAAGTGCACGACTGTAATTTTCTATTAACTTTTATGGGATGCTGAAAAAAAAGTCTAAGGAAAATTAATTTCTTAGTAAGTTCCATGATTATTTCTTGAGGCAGATTGTAGTAGTATTCTAAATAATGTATCATTTGTATAGCACATTTCACCTTCAAAGAACTTTACAACTATTAGGCAATATTTAATCTTTGCTAAGTAGAAACATCAGTGCTTTCCAGAGAAACAATATGAGCTTTATCATCACCTCGGAAGTGCATTTAGAATAATGCCTGGCTATTCTGAATTTCAGCATTTCAGTTTCCTGGGGCTAAAATCATGGCAGGAATCTAAACTTTGTCCAAAATTCAGAACTTTCAGACACGGAAAATTAAAGGTGTGCGTACAACTACGTACAAGCTACTGGGCATAAATGAAGTTTCCAAGAGATGGAGAGAGGCAGAAAAGTTACGGGGTGTTGCCTTGAGTTTTCTGCCTTCTGTTTTTGTGCTGCGGTTTCTCAGGCAGCTTCATGCAAACGTGTATTTTTAGAATGTTTACATACTTCTCCTCTGAGGGAAGTATGATTGATGGTCATGTCCACCATCCAGGTTAAGGAGGTGGTGACGTGAGTAGCCAATCTCTTGACCTCTGCACATATGTATTTAAATGGAGTCAGATTTTCGAGACAAAGAGGTGTTCCCTTGATCTGCTGCCATGTGCCTGCTCATCTTTCTGTCCCTGAAGTGGGACACTCCCAGCCTCAGAGATTCACAACAGGGCTTGCTCAAAGCCCCTGATCCAACCTCTGGGTTGTTAGCATGAAGGAAGGACATGTGAAAAAGTGTTGACTGAATTTGTCTGTGTCCCATAGAGTTCCCATTTAAATCAAAGGTGAAATTGACTCCAAAGGCAGATGGAGCACACAAATAGTGCACGTAAAAAATGAGAAACGTTTCTCTTATGAGCACTGCTAATACTTTATAATGGTGGCTGTTGTGCCTGAAGCTTATTTCTCCCCGCAGAATGTATTCCCCAATATTTATATCCGTTTATATTCACAAGGATTAGGAACAGTGGAGCTGTCTCAACCAGTTAGTAAAATCTCCCGTGCAAAAGCTGAATGTTACTGGAGCTGAATTATGGACCACGACCCTCAAAATCTCCAGGGAGCAGTTCTCCCAAAGGCACTTCCATGTTGCCTTGAGTTTTCTGTCTTTTGTCTTTCTGTAGAACTTTCAGCGCAGCCTTAATGTAAATAATGTCTATTTTTAGAATGTTTACATACTTCTCCTGTAAGAGAAGAAATGATTGATGGTGGTGTCCACCATCCAGGTCAAAGGGGTGGAGACCTGTGTAGCCAATCCCTTGACCTCTGTACATATGTATAAAAACTGGAGTCAGATAAAATTAAAATTGGAGAGTTTTCTACAACAGCTGTCTCCTGAGCCTCTCTCGAGTGTTCCTAAATTGGGACACGCCCAGCTTCACCCCGCGACACTTCCACACAGCCAACCTGGAGTGGGCCAGCTCCAAAGGGAAACCGCTTCCCAAAACAATAAACAATGCAAAACATGATGGTCCAAACCAGTGCCTGGCTTACTGCCACCAACTTGCCTCAGGGATAAATTATTCCATTTTGTCTAAATTAATTTGCTCTAATGTCTTGAGGTTACGTGATTTTATGTGTGTTTTTATGAAACTCCACATATAACCTTCACTAATCAAAAAAAAAAAACCTTAAAATGGAGCACACTGAGAAAGAGTCTGAGTTTAAAATTCTTTCTGGTTTTACAATAACCTCAAAAAATAAGCAAATAACCAGATCCATTATCTGAATAACCAGATTTAGAGCATATTTTTACACTTAATTCTATATAGATCAACACCTGTTTTGCTAATAGTTTATTGCTCAGTTGTACTAATTCCTGGAAGATAATTGCATGAAAAATTGTCAGGCTATGTAACAGACGTGATTTAAAACCAACTGTGACATGAACATGAGGAAAACGAAGTGCCTTTAATCTTAATGAAATTTAATTAAAAATTATGAGATAAAAATACTTTTTTAACATTATTATATAATGCCATGGGTTTGGTAATTGTGCAGATACATTTGTAAATGTGTTAATAAATTCTGTAGGGAGGGTATTGCCATGGCTGGTTGATCTGAGCCTAGGGAGAGGACTTTCCTTTTGAAATCAGCAGTTTTGTTATAGACTTCTTTGGAAACAGGTACTCTTCCTATATTATTCATAACAATTGATACACTAATGCCCAGAAAAAGCGAGAGGGACCTGACATGATGTGCAAGTATTACCTTTGTGCTCCAGAAGGTGATACAAGGCTTTGAAAGGAAAATATATCTTTGTTGCTTCAAAACCTGTTTGAAGCCTTTTTAGCGTTCAGCTATAAATCTGAGCAGAATTTCTCTGTGTCAGTTGCAGAACAATCCGGCACCACTAAATCTGCTGAGCTGTCAGAGTGGTCAATTGGGCCCATACTTTCAGCATAATGTTGTGAGGAAAGGAAATTTTTGTGATTCTATTGTGTTCATTTGTCAGACAGTGAGTGCTTAAGGGCCCATTACTAAGATGTTAGAAAATCCAGGCAGGCACTACATCAGATGGGAAAGCAGCTTCCAGTTTTCTGCTGTTTTGAAACCACCTGGTTCAGGTGGACGAGGCTGTGCCACTGCTGGGTGACAGGGCAGAATTGTCAGGAGCAGCCCATTGGTGGGTGGTTACCTTTCAAGCATTGCAGCCTGCTGATGACAGGAGAAAATTGGGTCAATCTGCCGCTGTTTTCAACTTGATGAACGGCAGGTTCTTCACTGGTAGCCACAATTCAAAAGAAAAGCAGAAGAAAATATAATTTCTGGTACCAAGATGTTTTCAAAGAAATTTTCTAAGTGACCTTCATCATCAAAAGTACTCTGGAGAAGAGGCACAGGGGTGTCACTCGAAGCCCTCTTCACCTTTCCAGGGGAGGCTTGGTGAAAGCAGTCCCAGCAAGGCAGCATTTCAGAAGATGAAATGCTGACAGTGTCATCCCCTCCTGGGGTCTCAAGTTCCCCTCTCTTGTGACAATTTGTACATTGATACTGAAAATTGGCCTGATTCGCTAAGAAAATTGGGCAAGAAAGATGGGAAATCCCAGCTGGCCGTGGAGAGCCCTTCTCTCTGCAAGAGACTTTCCCTTCACTAGGCCACTGTACACTGAGAAACAGCTTTTGTGAAAGCCCTTTTTACAGAAAAGGAAACATTTCATAGAACAGGAGAGACATTGGAAGTGTTTACCTTCCTTCAGGGAGAGCATTAAAACACCAGAATGTCTCTGCTCTGCATTGACACCAGTTAATCAGTTCCTCTTGAGTTCCCACCATGTGCATATAATGCAGTGCAATCCTGTATTTCCAGTGCATTTCCCGTGGTTTCTCACCACGAGCTGCCCAGTGACATGTTGGACATACGCAACAGACAAAAACGTGTTCTGGTGCTGACCTTCTTCCTGGGGTGAGCTTCCCTCTGCGGGCAGTGGGGACTGTTCCAGCAGGATGAGCTCTCTGATTCAGCTGAGCTAAAGCACAGGCTCCCCAGGGCAGTGCTCACAGCACCAGGCCTGGCACAGCTCAAGAAGCACTTGGACAATGCTCTCAGGCACAGGGTGAGAGTCTTGGGGCTGTCCTGTGCAGGGCCAGGGGTTGGACTCGATGATCCTTGTGGGTCCCTTTCACCTCAGTTGGTTCTGTGGTTCTCTGACCTACCTTTGCCACGTTTACCTCCATTACAATCAAAGCAGTGGAGTACACAGGACTGCAGCAGAGTTATCACCATGGCAAAGCATGGCCATGAAGAGTTAGGGGATCAAGGAACAGAGAATTTTGTGTTTTCTCTTCTCTTTGTGGCAAGAGAATGCAGCCCACGCAAAGCGCTGCTGAAGGCTCCAAATGTTCTGGAACAGTGTCTGCTGCCAGACTAGGAAAGTGTTTAATGCAGAGATCCTTTTCTAGTGAAAGATAAAGGCCAAGTTAGGAGTTCATGTTCATAAAGCACATTAATATCACAGGCCTTTATTGCATTATGAGCTAATTCAGTTTCACACTCAGGCTATTTGAGTAAATCTAGCTTTCTATTTTCATCTACTGCTGTTTAATAAGAGTTTGAAGCAGAAAACGATGGCAAATCATTTTCTAATTTTTTAATTTACCTCTAAGATTGTTCTGATAACCACATTGGCTTGGACATAAATGACAATAAATGCAGATTGGCATCCAGAAAAAGGATAGACAGTTCTCTAACCACTGTAATTAATATTGCTAGGCTGCATACTTTAAGGTCCCTGTGTTTCTCAGAGTTGTGGTGTGCTAGCTAAAATCTGTTCAGTCAGGCTGATTTTGGCTTTCATCCACATATATTAATTTTGCCCAGAAGCTTTCCAGAAACTTAATTAAGCTGGCAGGTTGCATTCTCTTATGGTCCATCTTGAGCACAGTCTCATTTTTAAGGCTTGAGTTAGAGAACATATTCATTTGGGCTGCCTACTTAAAACTCTTAGAGAAAAAAATAAAAAAAGGTTAAAAAAAAATGAAAGAAGCCATCTTCCCTTAAAGCATGATTATTTAATTTTCCATGAAAAAGCCGGGTTGTTTGTACTGAAGTGTTTTAAATGCACTCCTTTTTCTGAAAGTGAAGGTGCAGGTTTTGCAGTAAACAACTGGTCAGCTCCTCAGAGGGTGCACACACTCTGCTGGTTCCATCCTTCAGAAATACAGTTCACTCTCTGACATTCTGTGATATACTCACACCTTGACTGCTTAACTACTGGCTTAAGCCTCCTAACTCTTCCAATAAGTCATGAAAACTTTTTTTTTTAATTTACTTCTAAGCACAGTGAGAGGATCAACCTGAACCAAGACTTCAGGTTCAGACACTTGGCACAGTGAGGACTCAGAGCTGACCCCTAATTCCATGCAGGAAAAGAAGGAAATTCTAAAACACTGGAACATATGTTTAATTCAGTCTCCAATCCTGTGCCTATGCTTTAATTCAGTGACGAGGGTCTTTCAACTATGTAACTTCCTAAACTTCTATTCTGGGTTTCCTGACCTAAGTTCTCTTTTGCCCTAAAAGATTGCAAATACAGAGCTGGGTAATTTTCATAACCATTTAGGCCAGTCACAGAACCAGTGCAGAGGTCCTGTGGTCTGTGTGACCTGCTGGACCATGGGCTGTGGTCTGTGGCAGAACAGGGTCCTCTAAGGAACTGTAATTAAATAGCTGCAAATGAAAATTGATGTCCTTAAGAAGGCCTACTAGCCAACAGGAAAAACTCAGATGTAATCCAAGATAGAAATAATTTACTTTTTTACCCAGGAAAATTAACAAAAATATTGATAATCTTTGAATTCTTGAAGTCCCACCTTGAATTTTCCCAAAAAGAGGGTGAAAAAAGGGCCAGAAATGGCCAAAGCAGAAATGGTCACTGAGCTCCATGTCAGTTTGCCTCAGTAAGAATTAATTGATCAGCCTCTGCAAATATTTAGCTTATGTTAGCATCCCCATATGGGCAGAATTGTCTGTAGGAGCACGTCCTTGCATGACTGTGGTAAACAGAAACTCCTGCTGTGAAACTGAGCACCAGCATTGTCTCACCTACCAGCCTACTGCTAACGGCTGCAGAATAAATTATTGGAAAAGATTTGAAATCAGCTAATTCAGTGAGAGGTTGATGGCAATTATTGTAGCTTCCCCATGCAGAACACATGCCATCAAACAGAGAATAGATCAAAACAAGGAAGCCCTTTGGTTTTCTTTCCCAAGAAGTCCCAAGCCACCTATGTGCAAATGACATATTCTCTATTCTGCCTACAGAGGGCTTAACTGCAAGAAACTTATTCCCTACCCAAAGATCAAATTAAGTCTATTCAGGAAACAAAGTTAGAAACTGAATTTCAAATAATTTAATTACACTATGTAATTGCTTTACAGAATCCATAAAGTATTCATTAAACAATAGTAATTCCTACCTGATTCCCACCATGACACACATCACGCCTTTGAAACATAAAAATCCTCAAATTCTTTCTTTTACTGATCTAATGAAAATGTTAAATTACACTAGCGAAGAGCCAGCTGAGCAATTGAAACAACCATATCAAACAGATGATTTGGGATGATACAATAAGTTTCAAGGTGGGAAAACATTATTAAACAAATTGCTAGGGCATGAATGCAGCGCCCGGTGGTTAAACTCAGTGAGTCATAAAGGATTCTAACTATGATTTCAGTGTTATTAATGTGCTCATACAGCTCTCCAAAACAATCAGTGAAATAGGGGGTGAATTTTTGCAGACAACTGCTCTGCAACAGAAGGAAGTCTCACGTTGTCATTCAGTTATCACATGCCCTTAGAGAATTGCAGCTCCTATCTGTCATTTAGAAAGCTGCACAAAAAGAAAAAAGGATAAGCCTGCATCATCTTCAGCTGCTATTTCGTTGTTCTAGTTCATTGGGCATTTAATTAAGATTTGGAAAGCCGGGCTGCATTCCGCCATCCCACTGGAAATGCAGCTTGGACTTCAAGGGCTGTCCCTTTAGGCCACCAAAGTTCACACTGGCCACAACCCCTCACAGCCAGAGGGATGATGGGCAGGGGGATCTGTGCAGAAAGACCCTCCCCAGAGGGCGTAGATTTCTTCACTGAGTGGATTTCTTCACCAAGAGGGTTTAAATATTGACCTCCGTGGACTGACAGTGTACTTCCCACCTCCTATTTGGCAGGTTCACATTTAAAATCAAATCCCTTGGTTGGGATCCTAAAGCATTTCACATCTGTGCTGCTTGAACTTCACACTCCAGTGACAGTGTCATCCCCTGCTGGGGGCCCGAGTCCCCCTCTCTTGTGACCATTGTACATTGATACTAAAAATTGGGTTGATGGGTGAGAAAGAATCAGAATGATCAGGTTGGAAGACACCTCTGAGATCATCGAATCCAACCCAGCCCCAACACCTCAACTAAACCAAAACACCGAGTGCCACATCCAGTCTTTAAACACATCCAGGGATGGTGACTCCACCACCTCCCCGGGCAGATCATTCCAGTGCCCAACAGAAATTCCTGCAGAAACACCTCGGGAATTCCTGCAGAAAAAACCCAAATGGAAACAAATGTGAAAAAGAAAGAAAATCTATATAATCTGCAAAACTGAAGAAAAAAGACAAACTGAAAAAAGTAAAAAATGATAAAACATAATTACAAACTGATTTCACCAAAAAAGCCAAAAATGGACAAAAAATGCCAAGGAAACACCATGATGGAAAAACATGCCACAAGGCAAGCAAGAAAAGCCAAGTTACATAAGAAAAACATTAAAAATGCAAAAATCCCTCTCAACATTGCAAAAATACCCACAACGAAAACACAAAGAAGCCAATAATAACACCAAAACTCACCACAAAACAAACCAGTGAAACACAACTAAAATGGAAGAGCTGTGGAATAAAAACCCACCAAAGGAGCCTGCCAAGAACACAAAGTACAAATGCCAAAACCGATTGAGGATCTTTCCTGTTTCCTTTCCATTTTGATTCCCCAGGCTCGCCCTGGGTCTGCTCAGCTCCGTGACCACCCACAGCCACACAGGCTCCTGTGCCACTGAGGATTTTTTTCCTGTTGTAGCAAAACAACCTTTAACTGCTATTTTTACACAGCCTGGACAGCAGGAATGGCTGACTCAAGGACACACATATAAATCTGTGGAGTCTGAGCCCAGAAAAAAAACAACAAGAAATAATTGAACGAACATTCAGACTCAACCAAACCAGACTCACCGTGGAGCAAACCAAGACTGCTACTGATTATCAAAGATGTTCAGCCAGCCTGAGGACAACTTTTTGGAGGCAATCTGCCCCAGCAGAGGCTGTCTGCATCTTCCTGGCAAGCTGAAAACTATATGGTTTGTTTTCCAAAGAAAGGGGGCTGGCAATAAGCAAAAAAAAAAGTGTTTGGAAGATTTCGTTTGCCACAAAACATCTCGATTTTCATAAAATTCTCTGGATTCTATGTTTTTAGTTAGAGGCTGGACTTGAAACCCTGTTCCCTGCATCTGTATCAGAGGACAGGCAATAGATGTTACTGCAATATAAATGATAAATAACAGTAACAGGAAAGATGTCAGTGCTGCAGCATATTCTTAAATATTTCTGTATGCTGCAGGACAGGAATACACAAGCATTTAGCAAATCCCAGAAGAAAAAATTTCTAGTACATAAGAAATCAGTATAATATGTTTATCATGCAATTTGCCTCAGTAAATTAGCCAAACTATGAGAAAAAAAAATTATTATTTAAATCAAGACTGTTGCTTTTCCATTTGTGTTTCTTCACCCCATTTATTTTGGTTATTTCATATCTTTGCAAATCTCTTCCTAATTATGCAGACTCACAATCTGACTGAAATCACGAAACACAGAAAGTGTCTATTACTAATGATGTGAAAGATTGTTTTCTCTCTATATTTGTGGTCCAATTCCCTATGCAAATTCCCTTCAGCACGTCTGGGAAGATGCATTTGCCCAAGTGGTTGTGCCATTACTTGTTCTGCAGACAGATTTGTGCTGCAGCACAAACGTGCTGCAATCTACATCAGTGATCTGCTCTGTTTCGAAGGATCAGTTTGGAAAACGTAGTTCATGGGCTGCTTAACTCTAAGATCTTTTGAATTAAATAATTCACCAGGAATTCGATTACAAGCAGAGCACCACCTTCTCTTGGCATAAGGCTTTCACAGGGACTTCAGGAAGTTGCAGAACACAACCATTTGCAAATTAATGTAGCCAGCATTGATTTCTTACCTGTGAGAGCAGGTCAGCAGCAACGTTTTGTGTGTATGAAGCTGAAATATATTTTACTTTCTGCTTTGTGTCAGGACTAACACTGAACTTCTCACGAGTTAGTGGGCACTGATCACAGGATCAGTTTACTGAGGCCAACGTTGCCTGGGAAGGAGTGATCTGTAGCCCAACATCCCAGAGCCCACAGCACCAAGGGAAGGAGAAGTGGCTGAGTTTTCCTAGAGAAAAGTGAGGCTAAACCACTGCAATTCCTGCAGACTGCTAGCAAGCTCAGGGTTAATTAAGATGACTGATTCATTGCAGGTTTTTTGATCGGTGTATCTTGTTGTATATAAAAGCCTAAGGAGAATTTTCGCCCTGTGTTGCCCCATGTCAGCTCAATAGCAGACTCTTATTGGAGTGTTTCAAAACTCCCAGAAGGACAAGAAAAATATCAAGAGTTTGGCCCTGAAATTTAGCAGTTGTTGCATTTTGCTGCCATCTACCATTACAGTACAAATGGAACAGCTTATCTGTACAAATTGCTAAAATGTACTTTTACACGGTGTATCAAAATCCTCAGGTTTCCACAGCATTGGCTGGGCCAAAAACTATTGCAATCTCCTTCCCTTCACTCACAGCTCTCCCAAATGCCTCCTCAGAAAGTCAAGACACTAGGCACAAAAGGATTTCTCCAGACTTCCAAATCCTTTTTTTAAGTGAGGCAGAACTACTTCAGCATCACCTCAAAACCTGCCACAGATCAGCAGGCAAATGCTGACAGGGCTGATACTCCCTGATTTGGAGGGGATTCAAGCAGGTCATTTAAGGCACCGTGGTTCAGATCCCACAGAGAGGCCATATAACCATCCATCACCACTGGCTGATTCCTACAGGCTGATTGAGACCTCCAGCAGGCATGTAATCATGAGCTGATTGCCTGTTCCAGGATTTATTTCGGCTGCTGTGTACCAGGATCAAAAATCCATGGTCTGAGCAAAGAAACATTCAGCTGTAGCTCTCAGGCTTTAACTCCTGCCAGCAGCTGAGGTTCAGAGGCTTTCAGTCCCCCAGCCCCAGCCACGTACAGGCTGTCTCTGTTTATTGAGGGTTCTTAGTTTAGAGACTTCCTCCTGCCACCAGCAGCCAATAATCTCTCTGCCAGAGTTTTGGTCATGCTCCGCTTCCCCTGGACCGTGTTCCCAGCCTGCAAGCTTCTGCTGTGACAAGAAATCCTTAATTCCAACATTGGATGACTAAACACAGCTACAAAACACTAAATGAATGCAGAGAAGTTTGTCACTTCAGTTTGGATGATAAACTCTTGAGGTTAGATGTTTATTTCAATTTTAGAAGCCTCTCCTGGCATTGTGTTGTTTCAGAAAAGCATCTGCTGTCCCTGAGACCTCTCAAAAAAAACCTCAAGGCATCTTCTACCCAGTTGGAAATCTTTAAATACTCACATCAACTGCATGCCATCTTCTAAATTAAGGAGAGTGAACAAACTGAGCAATTCAAAATAATTAATGAGGGGTTTGCTGCCTGTCATTCAGCAGAGGAGCCTGGTCAAAGTGCCTGACTTACACGCAGCTATTTGCATGTGCATCTTCCCCAGACTGATTTTCTCTGTTCATCTCTCCTCTTTGAACATACTTGTGGTCAGAACACCTCTACAAGGGTAGGAGCAGAACTATTTCTAGGATAGCCTCCTGTTATTCTGATTTACTGGACAACAAAATTAAAAAAAGAAAAAAGATAATAATAAAAAAACCCCAGATGGTTCCAAGAATCTGCATCTTGCATGCATAAACTCCAGTGTTAGCAAAAAATTAGACTCGTCCTTAAGGGCTTAACACAAAAGCATTCTGAAAGGAGCCCAGAGCTGACCAGAAAAACTCAGTTTTGCTAATCCTAATGCAGTGCACTAACCACGAGATTTTATCTTTTGAATTCACCTTGCAGAGTCCAGGATTTGATTTTCAGAGGGGAGCCTTTCCCAGCTGTACTTTTCTGCTGGAAATTTGGTTCCATCAGGTTAGATCAGTGACTTGGAGGTTTAACAGAGCAAGAAAGACAATATCTCAGGGAAAACTTCAAGGGATCTTCCGGACATGAGTCAGGAGAATAAACCCTTTCCCCATCCTATTACACAGAGCCTGACAAGGAGATGTTGAGATTGCAATTCAGGGGAAATGGCAGCGCAGTCTGATTCCTCCCTAAAGCTTTAGTGATTTTCT
Organism: Cyanoderma ruficeps; assembly: GCA_008694505.1. Classification (NCBI taxonomy): domain Eukaryota; kingdom Metazoa; phylum Chordata; class Aves; order Passeriformes; family Timaliidae; genus Cyanoderma; species Cyanoderma ruficeps. The sequence continues at coordinate 4,390,071 of VZDJ01000047.1, forward strand.
TCTGCAGAAATCATTGATCAAGGTCCCTGAGATTAGCAAGAGGAGCATTCACAGGAATGGGGCTGTCTGTCCACATCAGGGCAGATGGCCCTCAATGAATTTAATAGGAATTTAAATAGGAATTAATTTAAATGGGATTAGCTGTGAGATTGCATTGTCCCATTTTATTAATACTTCATAAACTTCAATCACCCGGACAAAACGTAAGTTTACAGAAGCCACAGTAGAAGTAGAACTTCCCTGAAGCATTTTAAACACCAGGATTTAGGCAGGTTTGTTTATGGAGAACTTAAATTAGGAGGTTCACTGACCCTGAAACTGCACATGAAAGATCAATACTGATCACACAGGGCAGAATTCAAAGTGATAAGGGGCTGACATGCCCTCCATTCAACGGTAAGGATGTCTAAGAAGCCTAACTCCTCAGACCTATAGATAAACAGATGTATTTTATGGTATCATTTATATATGTGTGTGTATATAAATATAGCTTTATTATATATATCATGCTCCTAAAATTAGAAAAGAAAACAGAAAAATTATACCCAAATAAACAACAGGGAGCATTTCAAATTAAGTTAGATTCTTCCAGCACCTGACCTTGAGGTAGAGTGGTTGTTTAACAGTGAAATCTTCAGGTATAATAGATTTTAAATTAATGTTTTTTCTTCTGCTGACTATACTGTGCAGCAAATCCACAGGTACATTCCATAGGTTTACCCATTCTCACCAGTGCTGTTTGCAGGGCATTTAGATGCAGCTGTGGGGATATACTGGGTATCAGCATGACTGCCAGCCTATAGAAAAGACCTCAGGAAGTAGATGGCACCTCAAATTAACAAGTGAGGTGCCTGAAACTGCTGCTCAGACTTCAGGGAGAGAAGTGGGAAACTCTCAGGGTCTAAAATTTGGCTATTACACAACAGATAAATCACTCTGCGTAAAAATTTCCAGGGCTGCTAACTATCCACTGACAAATTTATTGTGTACATACAACACGTGCAATGTGTATGCAAATACTTAATTAAATACACAAAAACATATGTACTAATTAATACACACATACATATGTGTAGCAGAGTTTCTGAGAGAAGGAAGGCACGATCTTTATTTAAAATGAAATATTGAACTACCCAGCTGAGGCCTGCCTGGCTGAGCCTTGGCCTTGAAGGCCCTGAGGCCTGTTGTGCAGGTGAAATCACTTGTGGCGCAGCAGAAATTAAATGTTAAGGTATTATTATCAGATAGTGAGTTTTCCAGAGGTCACTGAGAGCAATTATTAGTGGGCTCATTTTAGCCACCTTAAGAGTAAGATAAACAAGGTGTGTTTGCATTTTTCTCTCGCCGTATGCCAACAAAACTGTCACTGTAACTATAAACTATATAGAACTGTATATAAACTGCCATCTTAAACAGAATAAACAGGGAACGTGTGATTAACCATATTGGTCAAGTCATATATTGCTCTCGGCTCAACATCTCTTTATTTTAAGAATTCCCTACTTCACGTACGTGCCTATGTATGTGTGTGAATCTCCATAAAAATGCAATGAACATACAGAGAACTAGGGATGCTGGCTGGTTAAAGCAAGAACTCAGAAAATGCGAACACTTTGATGATCAACTTAAAATGGACATCCTGGAATTTTTTTACCACTATATGTCATCTATCAAATATTTCATTTCTTTCCCAACCAACACATGAACCTGCTAAAGATGATGATTCATAAATTCTGCTTCAAATTACCCTACATTCCAGGAAATGTTTTCCTTTACACGTTCCCCGGTACTTGGGACTATGTGTTTTTAAACACGAGGTTCTGTGATGCTTCCAAATTCAGAAATTCAAGGAGCTCATCATGCAAATGAAGAATCATCTCATAACTAATCCTGCTGTACCTTATTATAAAATATAATCAAAATAGACAGAGTATAATATTAAATACAAATTACTGTTAGAATAGTATGAATGCTAAGAAATAACTTCCATATAGATTTAAAGTTGTATAATACTAGAGGAGCCGTTATCAAGCCTCAGAAATACTTAATTACAGATATTTGGCAGAATTTGCATTATGTTATCATCACATTATAATGTGGCAATTGGGATCCAACATTTTCAGACGTACTATAAAATATAGGGGAGTTTTGTGAAAAAATCTATACAATCAGGTTCCTCCTACCTGATAGGGGAAAGAAGAACTGAGTAAGAACACTGTGGCAAAGTTTAATTGAAATCTTGTTAATACTTCAATGCATCATGGTTTGATTCATTCAATTTGAAGCAGATAAAATTTAAGACATTATGATTTTTAAATTAATAAAATAATCTTCAATCTCCACTGCAAGCTGCCTCTTTATCTGCTACTTTTCATTTTATAAAGCTGTAGTCTCCATGGGTATGGAGATGCTGTAGAAAAGTTAACAATCAGGATTCATCTCTCTCTCTGGAGATACTTATCTGGTCTGTCTCATGGAATTTTATATAATTTTTTAACTGTGCATAGATAAACTTGGCTCACAGCAAAATCATCATAATCACAGCATCCTTTTGAAAAGTTCTCTAATTTGTTTATTGACAAGGAACTGCTTGGCCTAATTATAAATTATTATCCCCCGGGGTAGAAGGTTAGCAGCAGGCATGTGTACAAATGGCCACTTTCCTGCTGCATCAATTAACACAAAAACACAGACTTTCATCATCTCTGAGAGCCTGCAGCATCTCATATCGTGGTCATATCTGGATTTAAAAGGTCTTGCCTTTGCGAGCCATATAGTTGTTGAAAAATAGGTATCATTCTTTTTGATTCTATAAAGAAAGAGCTAAAACTCTGTGTAGAGGTGGACTTTGACTATTTCTGGTGTCAGAGGAGCTCTTGGTGCCCCTCAGAGGGTGGGAACCCTCAGCTCTGAGCTGGGACAGCACATGGAGGTGCAGCACAGAAACCCACTGGGGTCGAAGCTGCACAGAAAGTGCTGACACAGGTCTGGTTTCATGGGCTGTGCTCCAATTAAAATCTCAGAGTAGCAGAAACACACCCTGGAAATATTGGGAAGAGCTCTCTGGCCCAGCAGCTCCTTTCAGGGATCTCAAGAACGTGATACTAATAAAGACTGACGAAACCCAGAGGATAATAAGTGACTGAAGGAGGTAAGAAGCAAATTCAAGTTAACATCTTCCCTATGCCAGCAGTTTTACAGGTATTTTAAATGCCCAGTCAGAATCAGAGTGCAGCAGAGAATGCCTTGTGGGCCTGAGAGATTTTACCCTGCTAACAGCTGCTGACTTTTTCCCAAGGAAAAATTTCCCGAGAAAGTTTCTTCTCAAAACAATCTTGGCAAACAGCTGTCCTTTCTCAGAACAATCTTTCTCCAGGTGGAGTTTTGCTGTTTCTCTGGTTTAACCCATGACATTAGAGAGGTGTCGTTCCTATCCACCAACCATGTTAAGTCTGTATGGGAACACCTTATAAAAGGTAGTAAGAATTAGACAATAAAAGCCTTTTTTCTATGCTCTTTGCCTTCTGGAATATTTGGAGTCTTTCTTTTGTGTCCTACAGCGACAATGCCTCATCCCACTTAAACTTGCAACTTTTCCTACCCTGCCAGCCTGTAACCTAGAGCTGTCAGTAATGCTGAAGCTGAAGTTTGAAAATCTGACTTTTGAAAGATTTGATATCTTCCTGGCTTTCAAATGAAATTCTTTGGACGACTTTTTTCACTACAGTAGATAGCATCCACCCCAGCGGGGAGGCAGAAAGAACTGGAAGGGTTTCTAGTGGCAATTCTCAGTACCCTTTCAAATGGGAGTGAAGAAAAAACGAGGAAAAACAAAGCCAGAGCCATTGGAAATGTGTACCAGAGTGGGACACACATTGTTCCCTGATCCTGCACAGCTCAAAGTCATCCATTTAAACCACCTCACCCAGCAGTGTTAATTAAACAACCACACTCTGAGGTGTGAATGAGACCCATCCACTAGTTGTACACCAGTCCTGCAGAGACAGGAACTGCTGACAGAAGGGTGGGGGATGTAAAATCTGCTCTAGCCATTGGCAGTGAGCAACAGGAATGTCTGTCCCCCAAATGTCTACTGAAAATTCAATCTAGCTTCATAAGTTGAAAAAATAAATAAAATAAAACACTTTTTTAAAATTTCAAGTGAAGCTTGGACAGCATTGAAATGACCCCTAAATATAACTGCTTTAACTATCAAATATACATTAAACTGGAGAACCTTGAAAAATGAGCTCATTCGCTTCTTTTGATACTCTAAATCTGTCATGTCAGGGCCTAAGAAAGGTCTTATTAAGGCATCATCCACCAGGTAACTCATCATGGGAGCCTCAGTCCACTGAGGATCCACTAGACAGGTCCAGAGTACCAAGGCTTGTGGGGAGAATGGATTTCACAGCCCATTGAGCCAATGAATGGAGCAGTTTCAGTCTGCTGGGTTAATGTGGGTGCTGCTGACACACCGAGAGTGCTTTCACAGCATTAAATAGCCCTACTAAACTTTTCATGGAAAAAAAAGCACTTTATATTCAGAATAATGTGTTTTCCAGTCATGACAATTAAGTTTTGTTTTTCAGAAGAGGAAAAGCAATTCATTTGTACTGTAAATTATTTGCTAGATTTACCACCTAAATTAAAAGGGAAAACATTTTTTTTCTTCAGTTATGATAGCCAAGAGAACCTGTTTTAAAGGTCATTCTTGCATATTTCTACTCACACGAGCTATAATTATACACACAAACAGCCTTGCTTTAATGATCTAAACTGACTGTGTCAGGAAAGTTTTGCAAGGTCGAGTTTTCGGTCGAGAGGGAACAATTTTAAATTTCAAAAGAAGCAAGCTGATCCTGCCACCAAAAGGGAAGTCAGAGCCGTCCTCTGTGCAAAAGCAGGAAGAAGGTGGGTGGAAAGCCAAGGAGCAGCTCTCCAGGACTGCATCAGTATAAGGAATATGCCCTCAGCAAGGAAGATTTACCCTTTGCATGAGGCCAAAGCAACAAATTAGGAGAATATGTACTTGTGAAATTCTTACATGGTGGTTATTGACAATTTAAGCATAACAAATTGGAAATATACTTAATTTGTGTCCAGTGATGTCTTCATTTCTTTGTGCCATTACTCGAAGCAAGACTCAACCATCTGAGAATGAAGAAAAGGCAAATCTTCACATGTTTTAGGGTAATTTTCTTTCATGACAATTATCAAGCCTTTCATTCTCACATTTAGGGAAAGTTTATAATAAAATAAACCCTTCTAAGGAACACATTAGAAATCTTGTAGTGTTTCTAGCTTGTTTATTAATATTTTTGATCCAAGTACACACCTCGTGGTTAATTAAGAATGCAAAAGATATCTCTTGCTGCATAATCAAGGTTAATATCCCAAAAGAGTCAAAGCTTGCTGTGCAAAAGAGCAAAAAGAAATGCAGATAAGAAAGATGAACAAGGGTAATGAAATAAGCCCCCTTTAATTCCACAATCCTATTAAAAGTTGAAAAGGAGAGTTAACCTGTTTCCTGACGAGGCACTGCTCTTCCCCAAGACTAAAATATTTTCCTTAAATGTTGATTTTCTTTAGTTTGCTCCTGGTCTCAAAAATACTTAGAAAATAGCACGGCCACATTTTATTTTTCAGTTTCAAGTTTCAACAAGATATTCTACTGTTTATAAATTTACCATCTGTTACGATTGGTATTGCAGCGATACCTAGGACACAAGGACATGGAAAAAAACTTTAATTGTGCTTCAAACACAGACCTTAAGCCTTCCATCCCCTCAGCCTCTGATACACAATTCTTTCCAAAATCATCAGTGCTACGTGTTGAATCAAATATCCATAAACACTATTTGGAATAAAAATAAATATTTGGGTCAGTAGTGGTTGTAAGTATGAATTGGCATTTATGGAAAAAAGCATTGGTTATGTATTTTGTGCTTGTAACAGGAACAAGGGCAGTGGATACATTGCATTTCTGTATGTTAATTGATTTATTCCATTCCTTAACAGCACTTCAGAACAGTTCTATTTGCTCTATTATCTTTTTGCTCTTGGTGGATGAGAAGGGGGATCAATAGTCAAGTGGAAGTTGGTATGTAAAAGGAATTCAGGACCTATAATAAGAAAACAACTGCAGAAGCCTTGGCTATCCCATTTTTGAAACAAGAAAATGTCCTAATATGAAATTAAAAGCCAATCTTCATGCTAAAAATATTCAGAACAAAATGTAGCTGTGTTCAAAATGTGCAAATTTCTTTTTATTCACTTAAACTGATTTAATTCTATAATAATGCAGTGACTAATTGTGCCCTGAGTAGGCACAAGTGTGGCTGACTGAAAAGACTGAAAATGGCAGTTAAATAATTAATGTAAAAATATGTTGATGAGCCTAACTAAGAAAATGTGAGATACTGGAAATGAAATAGCTGGCATTAGGTAATCTACTTACTGCATAAAAGGCATTAGAAATATCCATTAGCTGCATCTGCCATAAATAAACAAACCTAGGAAGGAGACCAAAAGATAATATTTTTCCACTTTTGCCTAAGAGGAATATATGCAATTAATTTTTCAACAATTAAATAAAGAACCCCATGAATCTACAAACCCCATAGTTAACTTGAGAGTAAAATTAAAATACCATGCACTAATTTGTTTTGGGTTAACAAGGGTGCTGGAAGAACTACATTATACACTCTAATTTGATACAAATGACTGGTATTAATGATATATGTGCATATTAAGTTGAATAGAGAGTTATATTCAGAGAGCAAGTCAAAACAGGAAGAGTAAATTCCAGCCTGGAGCTCTAAGGTTGCTGTAGGTTGTCGCTAGCCGAGGCTGGGTGCGTCCCACTTTAGGGACAGAAAGAGAGCAGGCAGACACAGCAGCAGTGAGGGGATCAAACTTTTCTACTTTATTTACAATTTTCTACTTTATACATTCGTACAGAGGTCCAGAGATTGGCTAAACAGGTCGCCACCTCTTAACCTGTATGGTGGACATCACCATCAATCAATTCTTCTCTCAGAGGAGAAGAATGCAAACATTCCAAGAATAAACTTTGTTTACAGAAGAAGGCTACGTAAGAAACTTCTGCACAGAGACGGAAAGGCAGAAAAATCTCAGGGCAACAGTAGGTGTCTTCTGAAGGTCTTCGAGACCAGGATAAACAAGCACCTGCCTGATGCAGAGAGAAACGCCAGCCCTGCAGCGCAGGGTGCCCAGGTCTGCAGTGTCCCTGTGCCAGGCACGTGTGGCACCTGTGACACTCCAAGGGCTCCGAGGAGTCTCTGCCATGGTTCCCACCCCAAATGGAATTCCACACGCTCTGCCCTTGCAGGAGGGTGCCCTGGGCAAACTGCAAGCTGTACAGATCCTCTCCTTCACATTTTAAAAAGCAGAACAGACATTAGTCAAATTTTAGCCGAAAGCAGCTGTGGCATGTGGATGATCCCTGGTGGTTGATGAATGTTTAACAAACGCTCATTAAAGGGTTTAACACAGATGTTTTCTGCCCGTGGACTGGAGCAGGTTAAACAGCACCCCACAGCTCCCCACAAGGCAGAGCTGCCTTCCTGTTGGTTCATCCTCTGGCAAACTCAACCCAGGCACAGTCAGCGTTTGTGCAAAGTGGTTTGCAACATCACCAGAGAGCCCATTACCATCCTTCTCTTCTCTGAACCATCTAATGTTTCTAACAGCAAGTCAAACAACAGATGTACAGCATCTAGAGTCGAACAACGCGTTGTGTTCCAAACAGATTTGCTCTGCAAATATTGGAAGATGTCCTCCACAGCTAATATTATCATTTCTCAATTTTTTTTACGAAGCAGAAAGGGAATTACAGTAAAAGTCGCCATATATTTTATAAAAAGAACTGTCTGTTTAGAAATAAAAACAATATATGCCACAGAATCATGCATCTGTTCTGCTCTGTTTTATATCTGAATAAGCAAGATTGCTTTTTCTGCATTTATTTGCAAATGCAGGCAGTTTACTTAAGGTGATGGCAATACACGATGACAGTGCCTAAAATTATTATTTTCCCTTTTAAGTTTTCCCTTATGTTAAATTTTCAATTTCCTAATCTCAGGTTTGTCTACTAGTCCTACAGGAATACACCTGTAGAACGGGTTAAAAGAAGTGCTAGAATAGAAACTACCTACTAGGCTTACTCGCTACAGTTTGAAAAGAAAAACAATCTCATTTAATTTATTGGCTCTCCTAATATGTAACACAAAAGAGACAAATCTAGAGCAGGTAAGGCCCAGAAGTCTGATCTCATTAACAAAGCATCACTCACAAATGAAGGTGTGGTCACACTCAGTCACTCGACTTCACAATAAATGAAGATGATTTATGCCAGGCAAACCCTTCACATTTTGAAAAGCAGAACAGATATTAGTCAAATTTTAGCCAAAAACGGTTGTGGCATGTGGCTGATTCCTGGTGGTTGACAAATGTGTAACAAACACTCATTAAATGTTTTAACACAGAAGTTTCAAATGCACTTTATAACTTGTACTCTGTTGGGTCAAGGGTTTAACAAAAGCACAAACATAACCTCTCCTTCCAGCCTGCTGTTTGGTGATTTCATTAGGAAACGCAATTTAGCTAATGACTCAGTTAATCTTTTTATAACCACTCACATAAATCTTGAATAAATGTTATGCAAGCTCCAAGACTAATTCAAATTACTCCTATTAAGAGTCATGTCCAAATAAAAACACGACTGTCGGCAATAACAGCCTTACAAAGGTGTATCCATATGGTACAAGATTCAAAACCACAGAATTCCTCACATCCCTGCCCTTCCTCTGCTGTCATTTCAAAGCTGTTGCATTTCTTATTTCCCTTTTCCCTTCCTTGTCTACCTTTTCTTCTGCAAAAGTGATCTGCAGAAGATAAAAATGGGCAGTAAACCTTCAGATGTTTTGTAGTTAAACTCTATCTATTTGTCTTTTATGGCGTGCAATGCAAATTATGGCTTGTAGAAATAACCTTATTAGGTATGCAGGCATTTCTCTGGAAACACTATCATAAAAACCACAGCTAAGTCATTAATCTTCTCAAAAAGCTTGTTGAGATCCCCATAGGCATTTAAATGGATCATAACAGCCTCACATATGAAATATGGAGCTGCAGCCAAGAGTCTGACAGAAGTGCAAATTTGGACAAATAAGACCATCAAAGCTTCAGCTGAAGAGATTTCTCTTCTCTCCACAGGACAAGGGGTTGATAAGAGCAATCATGGAGGATGAAACCATAAATGAAATAGAAATGCCAAACTCATGCCAGCAACCCATGGACTGTTAAAAGCCTACCTGCTTGAGGACAGCAGCTATTAAATGATTATATCACTGCAGAGAGACTGGCACCACAGGATTAATGATGGAGCTTTTGCCCAGAGGTGAACATCCCTGTTTGTCTTGGTGGATTAGTATATCACACTCAGGGGAGTGAGCTGAACACTTGGTGTATTAAATCAATGAAATTATGACATCCTCTTGCACAGACAAAGGGGGGAAAAACAACCAAAGCACCCATTTTCTGGGATAAACCCCACAAATTAGCAGTTATCATATCCATGGACAATCAAAATTGCACCAAGGAGCTTACAAACCAACCAGTCCCTGGAAAGAGCAGGCCCAGATTTCACTGTTTGCCTCTGGACTAGCTCCAAGCTGCTTTCCAAGTTAGGTGTGTTTGCTGCAGGTTATTTTACAGTACCAGGGTAAAGTATGACACCCAAATCTACTCTACTCTAAAGCTGAAATTGTCAGACTCCCTTAAAAATTTATTCAGAGAGGACTGTGAGCTGAATCAGAGATGCTGAGACCTTCCCTACAGAAGCTGTACAAAGAGACAAAACCTTTTGCCAGATTCTGGGGAAAATACAGATTTGGCCAGGAACAAACACTTGGAAGTTGGTTTTTGGGTGGGAAGTGGGGTAATGGGGTTTTATTTATAGGAAGCACGGAGTAAAAAGAATTGCTGTCTGTGTGAAAGAGCAAGTATGAGAAAAGTTAAAACAAAGTTTGCAAAATGAACCTACAACAAAAGCGGTAACTGAAATTTCATCATCTCCAGGACGGACTTTATAAACACCCACACTATCGCTATTTGTTTCCATAAACCATTCCAAATTTGCCTTCTCGGTATCACCCAGGTATATACTCAGAACTTTTAAAATTCAGTGTTAAATTAATCTACAAAGTACCACTGTTTTTCCTGCTTACCCAGCTCTAATGGAAATGCTTAATGCTGTGTTGGAAAATAAACAACACGTTATCTGTCATTTTAAAAGTTATGCAGCAACAAGACACAGAAGAACATGAATGTGTGTTTGCATTCAAGGAGGAGAAATATGCAGCCTTTGTGATAAGTTACACTTTTCTCACACAAGCATCTTTTGTGAGATTTCTGCAACTTCAGTAGTCAATAATCTTCTCTGTCTTTTTTGAATGGGGTGTAAAACAGCTTGGGATTATTGAGCCAGCCTCATGGAGAATTATTTCCATTTTCAGTTAGCTTAGCATGTAAATGAAGCACTGCTCTGGCACCGTGGTATGAAAGGTCTGAGACCTCATCTGCTTTAAGCACATGCAGTATTTTGGAGAAAACACTTCATGACATGCACTGAAGTTTAAGTAAGCTTATAAATACCCAGGATTAATGAGCAAAAAACCCAAGCGTAGAACAACTGCAGCCTTTCAGTTGTACTGCAGATCAACTAAGAAATCTAGTGAGAGTGAAATGGCCCTGTTAGAAATGTATATTATAAAATTGGCTTTTCACAAGATGTGTGCTATATGACTAATAATTTTGCAGTGAAGATATAAGTTTTTTATTTCTGCTATTAGTAAAGAAAATTAGACATAGTGATAGTAGTTGATACAGTATGCCTAAACTGTCTGTTTGGCCAGGATAACACCCGGTGAACATGTAAAGACCCTGCTATTGATATACCAACTATCAGCATCTGCCATCTGAAGAAAGGATGGACCAAAGCCCAAACTGGAGGTGATAATGAAGACACGGCCGAGAAGCACACATTGCTCTAAAAAGGCAGACCCAAGGAGGGACCATGCTAAACAGTTCCTGGAATATGGAAACTAGTTTGTAGAAAATGTGAATATTCAACAGATTGATACAATGGAAAGGGTATTTAAAGAAAGCCTCTGAAAGAGCAGGTTGTGGACTTGGCTGAATGCCACGTCACCTGGCTGGCCATACTTCCTGCTTTGCTTAATCTGTTTCCTAATTGTCTTATTTTTTTATTATTAAACCTATTTCTTAAAATTTACCAGGAAAGTGAGCTCTGTTTTTCATAGCCCAAGCTGCTCATTCCCACACCAAACTCAGCTCTGCCTTGATGTCCCATCCTTGGCAGTTTGGTACCACAGAGGTTGGACCTGAAAGTGCTGCCTCCATCCCCAGTGCTGTGTCTGCCTGGGCAAGAGGACATGGAGATTTGCACCAGCCCCACCTGACCTCAAACACTCCACCAAGGCTGCAAATCACTGCTGAGTATCCCAAAACTCTCTCTCTAAGTACTTCAAATGGACAACTCGGTTCAAAGTTACAGGAGATGAACCCTGGGTTGTTCCCACTGCTGAATTAATCAGCAAATAAGGAGCTCTTATCCTTCTGAAATGAGCTGAAGGTTATTAGAAAGTTTTAAGTTTCTTGGGAACTTGGGAAAGTTTTAAATTTCTTGTCCCCCTCACTCCCCGTCTAAGAGAGGAAAGAAATCATTAAACATTAAAAATATTTCATAGGCTGAAATCAAAGGAAAAAATCTATGAAGACTCATGTGGATGTTTTTGGTACAATATTTTGTGTTCATTTAATGCTATTCCTTTGTATTTTTTAAGTAAGAATTACCATAGCCAGTTTCAAGCAAAATCCTGAAACTCTTCAATTTCCAAGATGTCAAACCAGAAGAGGGGGACAGCTCTGAAACAATTTGCCAAATGGAAAATGGATCAGACCTGCTTTTCCCCTTGAACACGATGGATGGGTGTTTCACAAGGGAGAAATGGCAGAACATCACCAAGGATCCCTCCCCTGCTGCTCAGCCAGGCTGCTCTGGGAGCTCTCAGCACCCTCCTGCTCAGAGACAATTCAGCTGGTAGAGGTGAAGCCTGGGCTGGGATTCTCTCTGGATTTCCAGATTTATTTCTACACAAAACCTGCTGCTCCCTGTGAAACCCAACACTGCGGAACAGCTCGCGGGTTTTTTTGGAACACAACTAGGAAATAATAAAGCAAAAGTCCAAGCAAAAGACATCAAAACGGATTAGTTTAATTAAAGAAGTAATTTGTTTTATAGAAATAGTTTCCACTCCCCTTTTTCTAGAAGCCTGTTTTCTCATTTACCTTTTCCTCAGGCTGCCAGCTGCCTAAAGCAGCCAACAGAATTTGCTCAAGGACCATACAAGGGCTACAGGAAAGTCACAAATTATTCCTGCAATATTGCTCCTCAGCTGCTTCCCTTTTCAGTGGGTTGCCATGAGTTTTGCTGCTCCTCAAACTGCCTTCTCCTTGATTTTGTAAATTTACATCAGGAACACAGAACCTTGAAAACAAAGCTACAGGTGGTTTACATCTGATCAGAAATGAACTGAAAATACTGTTTTCCTCTTGTTTTATTTGTCCCTGGTTTTTTAGAGATTTCATCTAGGATTTAATTTATATTTAGGTAATCAGACTGCTTTTTAATTCAACAGAAAGCCGCCTAATTGGAATACATTTTCTAGACAAGAAAACATGGGTTTATTCACCCCAAAGAGCTTGGCCGTGGCTGCCTGCCTCTGCTCTAATTAATATTTAATTATTTATTTGAATTAGAGCAGCCTCTATGAGCGTGTGCCAGACCAGAATAGCCAAAGAGCCGCAGAACAAAATCAGCATTTGCAGGAGCCCAAAGTTCAACCCCTTACCCTGACTGAATTCCTGGCTTTGGGAGGCAGGACAGCAGCTGCCTCCCCCGGGGTGGGAAGAGTCGCTGAGGATCTGACTGGAATTCCTGCTGAGCTGCTCAGAGTCGAGATCTGAGCAGGGTCTGTTGCCTCGGATGGAAATTGGGATCGGTGCTAAACTGCTTCCCAGAGATGTGCTGAATAATTAGCAGCTGCAGAGGGCTTTGAGGTGGAATATTCCTTCACTGGAAGGGGCAATGAAACAATACTCTTGTGCTCAGAGCTCCAGAACAGTTCCTGTGAGCTACTCATGGCAAATCTTAAATCAGAATTTGGATGAGGAAGAGGCAGAAAAAGCCTCTAGTTTTATAAAGCTGCAACTAATGAAAAACATCACACTTCCACATTATTGATCAGTGTGGTGGGCGATTCCCGAGTCTGATTTTAATAAATGCACGCAAAGCTACAGAGAAATGATTCATATGTACCTGTCTCGACTTATTTATGTTTATATTGTTCTTATATTCGAGATTTGCTGTGCTTTACATGCAATTAAGCCAAAGTTCAGTAAAACTGTGTTTTGAACAGAAGTAGGAGTTACAAATACAAAATTTTAGGGGTTTTTTTTTCTATAAATACTTTATATAATGGCCACAGAAATCTATATTCATGAATCTATTTAGTCTAGACATCCCCACAACAGAATCTCCCTTGGATGCCACTAGAAGTACCCCGTCACTTATCCAAATAATGTCCTAAATCACAAAACTTTGTTAGCTGCCATGATTACCAAGGCAGGCTTAAAAATAATTTTTAAAAAAAGCATATTAAGTGCCACATCTGTAGGAGAACTATGAGAGGACCTTTTTTTTTCCAGTAGTCATTTCCTAATCAAAGCCCAGAAGCTGCTGAGCTCAGGAAAATGTCACCTGCAATCAGATGGGGATGGTTTTAATTGCCTGTGCACTGTCCTGCATGCTGCACAGTTTGCTCAATTGCTGCAGGAAATCTGATTTTGCTCACGAGTGCAGAACCAGGGATGGCCAGGGATAGCCAGGGATGGCCAGGAATTGCCAGGGATGGCCAGGGATGATCAGGGATGGCCAGGGATGGCCAGGGATGACCAGGGATGATCAGGGATGGCCAGGGATGGCCAGAGATGGCCAGGGATGGCCAGGGATGATCAGGGATGATCAGAGATGGCCAGGGATGGCCAGGGATGGCCATGGGGAGGATGAGAAGAGCAGGAGCTGTGCGGCTGAGGGGAGTTGCCCCTTCCCAGCCTCTAAACACATCCAGGCTCGATCACAACAAATGAAAGCTGCTTAATGGCTGTCCTGTGTTAATTAATTGCTAATTGTTCACCCTGAGGTGCGACACCATTGGCAGAAACAGGTCTGATGCACAAAGTGAGTTTGTTGAAGGTCTGGTGCAGTGCCACCAGCACGGATAGTGCACGAAGGCTGAACAGGGATTCCTCTCTGTTTGACTCAGGGAAATGCATTTTTGGCAACATTAACATCTTTCAGGCATTCCAGTCACATTCACAAAGTTTAGAAACAAAAGGAGCCACAGGAACATTTTCCCATACTTCAAAAATAAAATATTTGTTTTATGAAATGAAGCAGGACTTTCCTATCTGAATTTCCTTTTAGTGCTCTTGTAGAACAAATAAGCCTTAAAATATTCAGAATAGAAAGAAAACATTTTTATTTTACTCAAAAGAGCAAAGTCAGATACTCTATTTCTTTTAAATACTCAGATTGTTGCAATTATTTTTTAAGAATGAAAATAACAAAAAAAAAAAGCTGTTGTTGGAGTAGTTCTATATGTTAGATGGACATGGTTCACTCTCACACAGCTTTTCAGGGTTTGAAGGTACCACTTGCAGTTTCATGAGCACTCTCAAGCACATTTCGTATCCCCATGCTTCAATTTATTGAAGTACCAACTAGTAGAAAATACTTAGCTTGCCCAATTAATTCCAATTCACTAGGAGTTAAGTATCTCTTTCATATTTTATTTATTTGCATGCCTTTCCCAAACCACATTATCCAGCTTATTATGCAGAGGTGATCAGAGTGGTTTAGTATCTTTTCCTTTCAGGAAAAAGGTGTGTCACCATATTAAAGCCCCATTCCAACAGGGTTGGAATTAGATTATATTTAAAGTCCTTTATTATCATAGAATGGTTTGGGTTGAAAGGGTTTATTTACACAGGATTTTAAGTGTCTGTCTCAAAGCGACAACAAGACATGAAACTCCATTTCCTAAATGCTATGCTGCTGACCCAGGAATGTATGAAAAAAATTTAACCATGTTTCCAAAAATTACTATTAAATATTTACTATTATTATAGAGACAGGAATTCACAGATGAATAGCAGGACATTTATCAACACAAGTTGCTCCCAAGTAATTCCATTTCACTGGTAAATGAAACAAAACGTGTAAATTTTGCTCTCATGAAGGTTAAAAAAAACCAGAAATGACCCAGTGAGCTATAATTCTGTTGAAGATCACAAAAGGTTTAAGCCAACATTAGCACTAATGAATCATCAGGGCACCTCAGCAGCCCTTTAGAAGGGCTGAATGCAGAAATAATTATTTATTAGGACAGTACCTGACAAGATTGTTGTTTTGATGAATTGGCACATATGGAACTCGGAGCTGATGAATTACACCCGTGTCAATGCTGTGAAAAGTTGTTTAATATGCACGTGACTTGATTTATGATTTTTTTTTCAAAATGGAAGAGCACTCTCATCTCATATGAATTAAAACACTCACATTGCTAAAACGCAGCAACAGTGCAGGTAATCGGTGTTGAATAAATTCTTCCACTCTGCAGCTCTTTCCATTCTCAGCAGGTTTAATTGTGGAATGTGACGATCAACGCACGGATCTACATTCTTGGAAAGCCACAACTGACTTCATCATTGGAGAGAGAATGGTGAAAATCCCTGGTAGTTCCACATATCTACATCAATATCTGCCTTGAGGTCCTGCCTGCTGAGTAGAAATGTCCATGAGATGTTTCTATTTCCATACAGGGTGATACACCATTTTTAGGTACTTTTAGTCATGCACTTCTGTGGTTCTCTCATCTGTAATATTCCTAACAAGGCTAAGCACAATGGAATAGAATAATTCATAAAAAACTAAAATGCTGCAGGTTTATACATATTTTATTTATATCCCTCCTCAGAGTCTTGTACTAGCACTAAAGACACATCAGATCACGTAAGTGTCTCTCCCTACAAATCTAGCTCTAAAGCCCTGTACAACAGCAGCTTTACTACTGAAAAATCAAGAGGGGAAAAAAATACACTTCATAAAGAGAAAAATATGGGGTTTCCCCTTCTTCAAGGATGGTCCTGGCCAGGAATGTGTGGCTAACACCTCAGAACAAGCTGAAAATCAGCCGGGGAAACAAAGAACTTCCAAGATGTGCTAAATGTCACAGATGTCAGGCTATTTGCTCTTGAGAACTCATCAGGAACTAGAGCAAAATGCTTTAAAATGCACACAAAGTACACAGCAGAAGTAGATTTGTTCCAGCCAAAACCACTCAAAGCAGAACTAAAACTCAAGCAGAAAACACACTGCTGAATGTGTGTCTGCAGTAATTCTCCCTGCCTTGTGCAGGTCCAGAGACCAAATATTTATCTTCTAAGAATGTTTGAGAATCTCATGGAATTGACCTAAATCCATACAAACTTTGAGTAAATTTGTGGCACTATAAAAACTTGCCTTTATTTAGGCAACATTTTGGAGCATGTTCTTTTGACTCCTTTATTTTCCTTTATAACTGTGAAACAACAGGGGAGAGATCACACTTGAAAATTACCCCTGACTAGGGAAATTTCCAATAAAAATATGGTGGGGAGGACAAATGAAGACCTACTTCCAGTTCTTCAAAGCCATGACAGCCTGTCTGTCCATGGCTATGGCTCAGGGGGTTTCCCTTGCCAGCCAGGATTCAGGCAAAACTTCTGTCTTGGTTTGGAAAGACAGGTGTCTGCTAAGGAAGGCAGGAGCCTCCCTGGAAAATGTAAACGCCCTCCCTCTGAATTTTTATAATTTTGAAATTAGGGGGCTCTCAGACAAAGATATGGGAATAGGAATAACAGTTCTTTACTAGGAAAATTTAGATAAAAATGTAGTAGTACAAAAAAAACCACTGACAGGGTCAGAATACAACCTGACCCCCTGTTGGTCAGGGTGTTGGGAGCAGTCTCCAATCAAGTCCTCCTGCAGTGACAGATGTGGTTCTGTTGGAGCAGAGATGATCCTGGAGAAGGGTCCAGTGGTGCTGGGATGGGTGTGGTCTCCCTCTGGGAATCCAGTGCAGACAGGCTGTGCTGCTGTTCTGAATCCCAGCTTTGATCCAGGTGGGAATGCTGGGCTCCTCCCCCTGGGTGGAGCCTCTCCCCATGGGATGATGGAATTGTCTCAGCCCTGCAGTGAGCCTGGATGGCCCATGGACAGCAGATCTCCCCTGGAGGGAGGATGGGTCCTGGAAGGGATAAAGAACACTGCCCCACCTGGTTTAAACAGCTGGTGACAGAATACACACCTCTGGTTACATCTTGCATTGCAACCTGAGAAAATCTCAAACACAGCCCACCCAAGCTAGTGACAGTACCAGAGGCCACCGGTGTGCTAAAGCAAATGGATGACTCAATCTCAAGTTCAGAGAACAGTAACATAAAAAATTCTTAGATTATTTGTATTTATTTTCAAAGGTCAAGAAGGGTTTATGTCGTGGAAAAAGAGCTGCCTGGCCTGCTTTGTCCATGTGTAGGCGATTAAATGTTTTTCACTTTCTATCCATACTCTAAAAATTATGTCGAAAATTCACTATTCTTTTCCTCACTAGCAATCCATCAACCTTAATTATAATCGTGCTGGAAAAACATAGCACTCTTTATGGAACCTTTTAAAGCCTGAGTTGTTCTGCTGTCATTATAAAAAACCTAAATCGCTGAGCAATTTAATTTAATTTCTCCGATAATGCCTCATGTTTTCTAAACAAGAACCAAAGCTCTCCTAAGTTTGAAACATCTGAAATATTCATTGCAGTACACTTTCTTGAGAGTAAAACATATTAAATGAGTTATCTTTGTCGTTCAACAAAAGCCATAATGAAGCAGAAGTGATTAGAACATGTTGTCTGCACATTTTTTCTGTCTTATTAAAACTGAAGTAAAACAGAATTTTGAGATGAGTAAGTGTGGGGTTATATGTTGCTACTGGCAAAAAGAATCTTGTTTGCCCACAGAAAAGCTGTGCTGGTGGTGCACACTCCAATACTGCGACTGCTAGGAAAGGTTTGATGGAGAGAAGGTGGTTCTGTGCTGCACTGGACGTCCCAGTTTCAAGGCAGGTTTTTTAGATGCCTGAGGATTTTTCTTTGTCTTTTTGTCTGATCAAAGCCCGTTTTTTTGAGGTTTTTTTGGTTTTTTTGTTGGGTTGTTTTTTTTTTGCATATAGTCAATGGGATTTTTTTTTCTTCCGTGTAGACTAAAAGGGAGTTTTCAGCCCTTTCCACACTGGAATATTCAATGATCTCTTTTTTTCTCTTTTTTTTTTCTTATCTCAGCACAAGAAAATGAGAGGGAACAAAAGAGAGAGATAGCCAAACAGGCAGAGAGTAAAAGCTACTTGACTTGGTTTCATTCTCTCAGGGCAGTACACAAGAAGCAGGTAAGAAAGGAAATCCATCATGCCCCTGTGTGTCAGCAATCTGTAGGACTTTGTTAGGTTTTTGAAAGTACAAATACAAATAAATAAACTGCTCTTTCAATTAACATTCTGGGGAGCCTCAATAAGTATATAGAAGCATTTTTTGTCATTTGGTCATTTTTTTCCCACGTTAATTGTGTTCCAGTGGAGAAGCCCACTTAGAATAAGATAATAATATATCTTATTTACCTGTCAAATGTACAAATAATGATAAGAACCCCTACAATGCTCCAACATGTCTGAAGAATTACAGAAACAGTCACAATAAAAGATAGATCAAAGAGACACTTCCTCATATGATTTGAGGAGAAATCAAGCAAACAAGGGAGTTTGAAATATCAGTGATTTAATAAACAAACTAAAACTTAATCAGAAAGAGCCCACCATGCGAGTTCTTTGATATATTAATGGCAAAGAATTGTCAAGTTGGTCCTTCTGCAATGGAACACCACAGGAGAAGCCCTGGGATGCCCTTGTTAACAGTGTCAGTCCTCATGATCTTAATTTTCTCAAGTCTTTTTCTCCATTTTCAGGTCTGAATTAATTCTGGATGCAGTTAAGCAACAGATGGGATGTTCCTGAAATGCTCTAACATATCTCATAATTAACTGCCCGAACTGCATCAACTGCTTTATTGTTCTTTCCCATCTCCTCCAGAGATAAGTGCATGTAGAAACTTGCATTGATACAATTTATGCCATCAAATTTTCCAGACAGGAGAAGTCTGACAGCTCAGAGAAGGCTGACAAGGCATGTTTTCTTCCTCTTAAGACGACGATGTACATTTATATATGCACACACACACACACACACACACACACACACAGAGACTTCTCAGTCGTTGCAGCAAATTATAAATGATGCATGAAATGAAAAATTCCTGTTGGGTGCACTAAGAAATGTACAGACAGTGCCACCATAGAATCTGCATTTGCCATGTCATTCACTTACTGAGAGACACTGACACAAAACTCGACAGAAAAAACATCAGCAGTTACACATTTCAACCTGCAGAGTATTTGTACATTTTCCATTTGTTTTCCAAGCCTGTTCAAAATTATCCTATTGCCAACCTTCAACCACATCAGGCCAGGTTTCTGTGTTAGGATTAGACAGAGATGGTCAGTGAATCCAGAGTTTTATAAAGGAACTTCAAGTAGCAGTGGATTGCTAAATTGGTGATTTCCTCTGCAATTGAAAAAAAAACCCCAAAAAACAATATTAAGGCTTAATTTACTCTCAGTTATTATTTGCAATCAAATTAGCTATAATTGCTTGATTTTTGTCATTGTATCTATTCTGAGACAAACTTTGAAGGAATTTATAATTGTAGAATGATTTAATTTGTGATCATCGAAGCCATTGCAGGCAGTCAAGCATTTTCATTCTAGTGTCCATGGAAGAGCTTACATCATGGCTTAAGCATATTCTATTNAATAAATATAAATATAAATATAAATATAAATATAAATATAAATATATATAGAAAGACTTCAGGAAGGATCTGCATGTAACATAAGCTGAAAAAAATATACCGAGATTTTAAAAAAGGTAAAAGAGTGACAGAAAAGCTAAGAGACAGACTCATTATATTAATGAAAAACAAGAACTTTTGGACTATGAGACCACGTAGGAGCAGTCATGGGCTGACCTGATCTCAAGTAAATCATCTGCACTCTGTGCTTTTTTGTTGAACATGTTGTGCAAAGGGGGACACAACACCGGCTGGAGACAAGGCACTGCTGCATATCCTGCTCTACACAACAGAAAAAAGTGAAAGTGTCACTCAAATTTTCTAAAGGACAAGTACCCATTCAGGATCTTAATCCAGTTTGAAGCACACAAAGCTCATAAATGTACAATATTTTGCTTTGAGAACTGGGAAGAGCAATCCAAACATCCTCCAGATATCATCGCTACGTGTGCCTCAGAGCTCTAACGCTGTAATTTCAGCAGTTCCCCTCCTCTTCTGCAGGCAAACACGTATCTGCAGCTGTAATTCACACCCAGGTGCAGCAACAGACACTTATGCCTCCAATTAAACAGCATCGAGCTGCAGGTGGAAATCAGTCAGGAGTTGAGTCACATTTCAGTTGGGTTTCATTACTGGGTGTAATTTTAATCTTGGTAAAATGTCACTCTTAAATTTCTTCTCTCGATGCAAAGGTAAGTCCAGAGCCCAAAGTCCCATTATGTGAAACAGCAGAACAACCCCGACAGACCAAGTAAAAAAAAAAAAGTGATAAATTAATATTGATAAATTACCGATATGAAGGACAATCAAGGAACCAACAAAATGATAATCTGACCACGATCAGCTCCTTTCAGCATCTCATTTGATTTGCTTTTAAGGGAATGTTTAAAGAACTATGGTGCAAAATGATGTTTAAGACTTTTGCAAGGCAGGTCTGAGGGGGAGCTCTGGCACATTTTCAGAATGCATCTCAGGATAGCTCTTGCTTTTGTCTCCTCAAGTACATGGTATTTACTCAGATCTTCTTTTGCCTTGCTAAATAATAAAGACATCTAAAATCCCTCAACATTCAGAGCTAAGCTAAATCTTGAGCCCGGTGGCTTTCCAGTCACAACACACTATTTACAAAACCTCTGATGGGTATTTACTCACCTTATCCAGGTGAAAAACAATTTCCAAAAGGTAAAGGGTCTGGAAGCTCCATTTTAAGTTTTCCTCAAACTCACACAATTGCTTACCTCTTCTCAGGACAACTCAAAGAGAGGGAGAGGCCCATTCTCCATTCACAGTGGCGTTACATTCTTATCCTGCTTTCCATATTTAAAATTTTTAGAGGCAGAGTATAAATTCAGTTTGACAATATCCCTGTAAAAAGGAGAATTTCCTTTTCTCACAGGATAAAATTAATCTCACAGGCACTATTTATACTACTTAGCAAATATTGTTCCCAGAAGAAAAAGAAAAAGTAGAGGCCAAATTTGTTTTGACTACTTAAGAAAAAACAAAACTGGGAGTTCAAATGCTCTTGATAGCTGGAAGATCCACATGGCTTTTATTCAGGACTTTGAAATAAGATATGACATTCTGCCTTTATTGCTCAGTTTGCATTGATTAAAGCACAGCAAAACTAACTCAGGTAGCAAAAGTGAAACCCCTCTTAACGGCAGCATCATTACAAATCACACTGGCAAAGGGAACAAGTGAAATCCTCTTCAATAATTCATACACACAGCTCATTCACATCAAAAGACTCCTCTCAACAGCTCCACGGCAAAGTATAACTGCTTGATTAATCTAGAAATGCACTAATTATACACGGAGAAAACAGTTCTAGGGAAGAGAAGGCAGCAGAGGAGACAAAATAATGGCTGATATTATAGCAAGTGCTGTAGTATTTCAGTTTAGTCAAGTCAACTCAGTTTGCAAGAGCAGAACAGGCATCCTGCTTCTCAGGACAGCAGAAGACATTTACAGAGGACAACAGACAAACAGAAAGGGTGTGTAATGGAAATAAAAGACTGGCACACTCTGAAAGTGCCTGTTATCAGTCAAATGTATCAACATGCACAGCAAGGATTTGCATCAACCCTCGTGCTGTAGATTGAGTTCAGGAGCCGTGGCTCTGAACAGAACAAAAGGCTGCTCAGGTGGGTTTCCGGCTGCTTTATTTGTCAGGGGCAATCTGTACTTCTTACACAGCACTGCAGGATTTTAACCCATTTAGTTTTGCTTTCTCAGCCAGACAAAGTAGTGACACCACTGAAATTTTGTGCTTCTTGTTGGACCTCTGTGAAGTTAAACTACTCTCCCTGTTAGGCTTCCTTAGGGTGTAATTCACTGGGCCAATAATCCTCATATTCCATATATTAACCTTTCTACAGGCTGGGAGAAGCAGGCCCTGACATGCAAAGACATCCCAGAGCTGCTGTTGTGCAGCTCCTGCTGTAAAAACATTTCTCTGCTGAGCCTTGACCAGGTTCTGCATGGAACTTTACACCTGGATTCTACCAGAGCATTTCAAGGTTCACTGATATCAGCACACTGATAACAGTGTAAGAAAACCACATCTGGGTCGCAATAAGTGCAACAGAACCTCCGGAATCACCCAATCCTTCTAACCTGGTTTTAAAATTCTACTTCTTGAAATATCCTTGCATTAGTTCTACTTTGAATAATGCTCTAATGCAAAAGATCACATGCTATGTGGTAAAAATAACCACTTGATTAATCAATTTTTCCTCAAGTTTGAAACATTTTCAGATGTGTCAATGGAATTGAAGCAGTAACACCAGCATCTCTCCCTCTGTTTCTCATTTTTTGTGTTTAGGACATCAGCTCAAATCCATATAGAGGAAGCACTACACCAATACATTAAATAAAAAACAATTACAAGTAATTGGCACAAAACAAATCTCAAAAGGTGAATTACCAACATTACAGCATCTTCACAAGCATTTTTGGAAGAGGCAATGGTAATCTGATATAATCTATCACTGTTTACCAAACACAAGAATGTTCCACTACCACACACTGATCATCCCATCTTGTTTAATGAAACTCAGAGGGAGCTGTGACCTGGGCTATGACAGGGATGCAGGAATTCCCACAAATTCTATAGGAATCTTGCATCCAATGTGCAATTTTTCAAGGAAGAAGCAAAAAAAAAGGACAAATTATGATAGAATCACATGGTCATGTACAGACCTTAGAGCAAATACATGCAAAAACTCCTCTTTAAGCCCAAAGTAAAACCCATATATGAGGCTATGAGAAGATTATGAAACAAAGCTGGTTTGAGGGAATTCAAGAGTGGAATGGTCTTCCACAAAATTTGTGCCTGCACGCAACATCCATCTTTTTGAAGGCCACAGAATTATGTTGAGTACAAAATAGATTTATGAGAACAGAATATCTTTGGAGGTCATTTCACTGCAGGTGCAGATTTTGTTTGGAATACATGGGAGTACCATGCTGGCAGGATGAAGCCTAAAACTTTAATGCAGATGTGTAGAGATTTGATCCAAATCCACTGCTCCCTGTAAAGGTGTTTCTGGGGACCTCAGTGGGATTTGGACCAAGCCCTTTGCTTAATCCTTATCTTGACTTGTTTTTTTTTGCAGCAGATAAAACTGAAAGTTCATGAGTTCTTACAGGCTCAGAGCACTGATGTTTCTCTCTTTTCGCCAAAGGCTTCTTGTTTAAAATTTTGTTAAGGAGAAGAAAGGAAAAAAAGGAAATCTTTAATTGTTAATTATCTGAATATGTATTTCAGAAATTTTCGCTTACAACTATGAATGCAAAAGGATTTATTTATGAAGCAAAACAACATGCAATATGCAGTAGTAGTTCATCAAAGCTAGCTAACATTTCACTTTCATTACAGTTGAATAATTTCTTACTAAGTAGAGTCTCTGTATATCTAATTTTCTTGTAACTGTGGTGAATTCTCAGGATTAAAAAAAAAGTAGATCTTGCAGTCAGATAACTACTAAGATCAAAGTTACTCCTAGTTGCTATTACACTATTAAAAAGAGGTAACATTTCAAATAAATAAACAAATAAGCTCATAATT
This sequence comes from Cyanoderma ruficeps, assembly GCA_008694505.1. NCBI lineage: Eukaryota > Metazoa > Chordata > Aves > Passeriformes > Timaliidae > Cyanoderma > Cyanoderma ruficeps. The sequence goes on from VZDJ01000047.1 coordinate 4,414,302, forward strand.
TATTTAAAAAGCAGAAGAGTTGATTTTTCAAGACAAGCTTTCAGAGTTTCTGAGTAATTCCAGTAGTTCCTGGCAGTAGGGTGGCTGGATCTTCCATATCCACAGTAATGAGGGTCAGGTAGGAAAAGTGGTGCTTTTCTGAGACTTTCCAATGCTCTTACTAAAACAGGTTATACCATCTTCTATATCCAAGGAAATGTTTTGAGGAGCAAGGAGTGGTAAGCCCCAAAGTGGCAGATTTTGTATCTTTACAGTACTGAAAAGAGGGGCATAAATCTCTTTATGTGATGAAACTCATAAATGCAGAAGCAACCTCTTCCTTAGAGATTGCATCCAAGGCACCTTTTTCAAAGCCTCATGCTTATCCCAACACCCTATTTTTACGTATTTAAATCCTTACAGTTGCATTCTCAAGAATGGGATATTTCCAAATTCCACTCAGGTTTCAGGGATGAAACACTTCATGACATCAGAACAACTGAATTTTCTCCATTAATGCTCCAATATTCATTTATTTCACCACTTCAGGCACACAGTGTTTAACATACTGATCCAACAGGACTTGTGCCAGCTCAGCAATCTGAAATCTGTTACATTTTTGTTTATTTAGTGTGAACCTTCATGAGTTTATTTATTCCCTAGGAGAAGGAAGGACCACAAGGATTATATCATAATCCCCCCGGATCTGTTAAATTTGCATATATTAGTGGCTAAATAAAAAAGAAAGCTTTGGGATCCACAGCGCAAGCAAAGCCAAGATGAAGCAGCTTTTCATTTGCAGCATAAAACAAGCCTGGTGACAAAAAGGTCCATCAATGCATATTAATATTATAACCTGCCTGTCTGATTAGAGACCTGCAGGGGTGGCTGTGCTGGTAACCAGGAAGCAAGAGGCTGGTTGTTACATCTGTTCTGCAAAAACATTTGACCAGGGGAGCAAAAAACTCCGACTGCAACAACCAAAATCCCAGAGTTTTCTAAATGCTTGCACGAGATCCTGCTCTGGACGTTCAAGGAAAGAAAGATTGCAGAAAAAGCAATAATATCTGATTTTAGAAAAGATTTGAATCTGAAATGCCAGTGCTTTGAACAGAATGCTATTGCAAATCTAAACCAACTTCATTGCCTTTATTAGGCATGAGCTGATGGAAAGGCACTTAAGGAGAATGAAGAAATACACCAAATAAATGTAATGTTCATTTTTCTGACTTAATGCTTATATAAGCCAAGGTGCACTTAGTGTAAGGCAAAGCACTCCATAGGAACCAAATGGAAACAAAATTAAGCAACTCCCATCATGGAATTAAATAACTGACACTGCAGTCAGTGTAGTAATGACACCTTCCCACAGCAAACACCGTGTAAAATTCCTTGTAAGACTAATTTAAAAACAAATGTTTGGTTGTTGGTAATAAATGTTCATGTAAAAGCAAATCAGAAAAGCTACATATACCTTCAGGTCATGATTCTTAGATCCTTTGCAATTTTATTCCAGAGCCCCAAAATTAATAGTTGTCGAAATTGCTGCTGGTGTTTTGAATATCCAATCCCATTTGTTAGCAAACACAATGGAATTAACCTATTAAATCAGGAATGAGTAAAGGCAGCTTGGGCACTTTTATACTTTGCCCACATATTAGAGGGCATTAGGAATTGCCTTTCCCTAAATCTTTTCATGTGACTGCTTTCTTCAGTGCCTCATGCATTTGCCCACAATTCCTCTCAGTTCTGCTCTGTGCTGCAATTCACTGCTGAAGGAACAATGTCCAGGGATTACAGACATTATTGCTTAGTTACCATATCATAAAAACAGTCCAAACCCAAAGGAGAAATCTCCGGATACGTTAGAATGCTTTGCTAGAGCCGTTACCTCACAAACATCAGATGCACAGCCCTGCAAGTTTCAGGAGTCTAAAAGAGCCTTTATGGACCTTTTACCAACCACTCAGCGCTAAAAATATCAGAGATGGCTGTGAAACCATAAGGAAATGGGGTTTGTTAATGAAAGCCTCTGTAGACGCAACACATATGAAAGAAAATTGCCTATTGAGAGAACTGTTCTCAGTGTCTTCTCCCTGGGCTCTTACAGCCCGTGGCTTGTTCTTCACCAAATGTGGGATCTGATTTCCCAGTGCCGTGATGTGGAAGCAATAAGCTGAATTTAATGACAGAACAGCAAAAACTGCAGGGGCAGCATGTTTCCTTTCAGTAATTTCGTGCAATTTTGAGAAAGAATATTTCACTCTTCCACAGCTATTCCCTTCTCCTCTTAAGGACTCTTATGAAACAATATTGGAATTGGGCACAGCAGCAACATCTGCACTGCCCACGGCACGGCTGTGAGACCACGCTGGGGCCAGATTCAGGCATCAGCTGGTTCTTTCCTTGGTGCCACACATCCAGGAGCAAGCCTAGAGCAGCTGAAACACTATGGCAAGGCTCTGGTGTTGGAAGGAGTTGTCACCTTACCCTTGTGAGCCTCCCCAGCTGAGTGGACAGCCAACACACAGGAGTCTGAAATAAGACTTGACTCCCCACTCTGTTTTCTTTTCCTTGCAATATCTGAGGTGTCATCCTGCACTGCTGCAGCCTCAAGCAAACAGCAGGTCTCATAAGCACCAGCACCTCTGCTACAGCCTCTAGAAAAAGCAGAATGGTTCAAACTCTGCATTTCTGTTGGCTGAGCAGCAGGCCTGGGACATAAGGAGCAGCCAGGTTCAGACCCAGAACTCTGTTCATTATTAATAAACACACTTCTCCTTAAAGAACACAGAGCAGAGTCCTTTAATCTCTTCTAAAGACTCTGGAGCAGAATCTCTTGAAACACATTTCTCTTGAACATTCTTTTTACTGCGCTTCATTTTTTATAAAACAATTTACTGTTGAGGGCGAATTTGGAGCACAATGGTTGATTACACTAATCCAGCTCCTCCACATCCTCAGTCCTCTGGCCAAAAAATATGCAAATGGTTTTGAAGTGTTGAGTACATCTGTAAAGCTAAAATTCTTCTGCTGGAGCCACTGAAAACAGTGCAGGCATTTTTGTCTTGCCTTTAATTTATCTGAAACGCCACATCTGGCGTCAAGCACAAGCAGCCCTCAGATTTTCAGTTTCGAAAATTGCTCACCATGACATCATAAACTGTGTTTGAGCAAGAAGGGAATGCAGCAAATCATGCATTGTCAGAAACACAAATGCTGCCTGAGGACCAATGTTTTCAAATTGTTTTGCATTAAAAAAGAAATGTTGAAAACATCACACTTCTAATAGAAATACCCAGGGATGCAGCTTGCAATATCTCAGGTTTTGATGGAGTTTCTAAGCAAATCTTGCTCTAACATTCCCTTAGATGTAGAAGTGTAGTCCTCTTCAAAAAAAAGGCAAGAATTTACTTTTAGAAGCCATTATTCTAAGCGGTGTGATGTAAAACAAGTAAAGCATTTGAATGCATGCGAAGTTGGGAAAATTATTTTGAAAGGACATTCTACAGTGAAGCTGCATTCAGAGAAATGTACAGCTCACTTCTGCAATTTTAATCTCCCTGAAATGGATTCCGGGGTTTAAGGCAAATAAACACTCTGTTGAAAATATATTCAGGCTGCACAGCCCTGCAAAACACTGGGATGATTTACTGATTAAAGACAATAATCTGTTGAAATAAATGAGGCTTTTAACATATGGCTGCACATATATCTAGACACATATCATACATATATAAAATTACCTTCAATGGCATAAACAGCACGGTTAATTTGAGATTTCTGCGGTACTTAGGAGCAAAAGAGAATGTAGGGAAAAACATTTGTGGTGATCAAAACCAGTGAAAACTGTCACTTTCATATTGTATAAATTATTTGCCAAGCACCCATTCCATTTCTAGCTGATGTATTTTTTCTTACTCTGCATTGGCTTTGTAATAACAATAACTGTCGCCATAAATTACTAAGAACATTATTCAATTTCAAGTAGCCCCATTTGTTTTCATGTTTCCAGCAAAACTATGACAATAGAAATAGATTATTGTAATTGCTTCTTCAAGCAAGGACTACAGGTGGTTTTGTTTTTCCATGACTAATAACTCCCATTTTCCTATTCATTCAGGCACTGAGATGTGCAGAGTGTGGGCAGGAGAGGTGATATGGACCTTATTGTGACAAGAAAAAATAGGAAAAATGATTGAGCCTTAAAAATGTCATTACATTATACACTGCGGTGATGCTGATGAGAGACAGAGATCACTAAAGCTCCTGCAATTTCCATCAGGAGCATCTTTCATAAATAAAACAAAAAATAACAAATGCGCAGTTCTTTTCTTTCCCTCATTTTGAAAAAAAAAAAAAGGCAGAGTGAAAAATCTCATCAGCAAACTACACTGACATCATTACACACATGGACGTGCTCCCAACTGTGCTCTGATATTTCATCTCCTTTTCACCTTTACTCACAAAGTTGTTATTCTAAACTGACCAAGGGAATTGTCACACCCATAACCTGTAAAGGCTCTGCCTGTTTTCCACATTTGACCCGGTCCAAACTGAAATCCTTTAGAGCCAGCTTTAAATTCTTTGGAGCCACGTTAGCTACAAACACAAGATGACTGCACACCAACACTTGTCTGAATTAAAACCACTTTCTGACTGAAGGATTGCCTGCAAAGGGAGTTCCAATATTTTAAGAGAGGCTGGTGAATTCTGGTGGGATTTAGCCAAAACTGCCACGGAAGTGCCAAATCAGGGGAGAAAAGAGATGATCCAGACAAACTGACAGGACAGAAATTGGCAAATCGGGAACAGTGCTGGAATTCCCCAAGCACATGTTAAAGAACAGCAAACTCTGCTGCTGTGCACAGAACTCCCTTCTGCACTTGAATCCTTCCCATAATAAAAACCAGAGGATTTCCACCTGTTGAATTGCTGAACTTTTACTGCCTGTAGGTGAAATTAATTTGTGTTTAACAAAGGCACCAGCTAAGGAAGGTCAGCCACCAGGACACAAAGTACAATTGCCATGCTGTTGCATTTTTCATAAGGTGCCCAAAATTGATGTGATCAGAATTTTTAACGACTGCAGGGCTAGATAATTTTAAATTATTAAAACATTTCCAGTTTTGCAAGTGATTTCATTTGAACGAGAGCCCAAACACATATTATACCTGAGATTTAAAATGGAAGGATTATAAGTGATTGCAAATTTACATCTTTAATACAATATAGTCTGAACTTAGAGGACAAAGCTAAGGAATTGATTGACCTCATGCTAAACCATAAATAGGAAGAAGAAGTAAAATTATTAATCACACTCCTAGAAAAAATCAGGTTCACTCTACCAAGGCTAGCAACATAAGCCAGCCTATGATGAATTATGGCTTCAGAAACTTTTATTAAAAGCAGCCAGGTTACTGCAGAAAATTAGAAAGAATGAGTAATATGTTTTCCCCTTTAAGTTCTGTAAGCTTTTCCCCCCACTTAGTTCATTTTCACCTTAAAGGAAAATTCTCTTCATCAACTATCAGGAGAGACTCTCCTCCAGGGGAAGAAAACTTGCACTTTCTTAGAGTTTTGAGAAAATCTTCCATAACCAAGGTGCTGGTTTGGGTTAGACCACCCTGTAAAAGCCTCGGAACTCAACGGCAATTTCTTTTCTAGTAATTTAAGAAATGTGAATGTCAGGAGGGTGACCAAACCACTGCTCGGGTGCCCACATTTCTCTGCTGCTTTAAGGGTCTCTCAAAGATGCTGACAGCCTGTCCAGGAAGGAGCAGCCTTAAAGGCATAAACCCACCCCTGGCCCAGGAAGGGAGGAATGCAAAGATGCTTCAAGCTGCTTTCCTAGACATGAGGTGATGTGAACACCCTCAGCAGGAGCTGGGAGTGACACATTCAGTACTTGACACAGCAGGTGCCTTTTAATGCTGCCTCCCTCCAACAGGGAATTTCTTACCCCGAGGAATGATACCTGTGAGTTCCTCCTTTAACAAAAAGGTCACCAACTTCCTACACCCTTCATCTCCCTAAGAGGCAGAAAGTTAAACCTCCAGCTCTCTGCACAAGTGTTTTTTTGAAGCCTGATCCCAGCAGCGCTGATTGAAAGAGATGCTGCAGTGCAGGCAGCTCATTGCAGTGGAATTTCTAGAGGAAATGCTCTGCAGCAGCAGGGCTCCTCATCTCTGCATCCTGCCCTGCAGATCGGCTGCCTTCCACGCTGGTCTCCTTGCAGGAATCAGGATAAATGAATGCACTGGAGGATGACTGAAGGCATCACACATTGCCATCTCTTTCTTGGATTCTGCAGTAAAAATTATTCACATACCAAACAGTTTCACCTCTATGCCTGTATTTCAAGCCTAGGGCTTCCAGCAATCTAGACTACTCTTAGAGTCCCTAATACTTCTAATGTAATATTTACAGCAACCTATACCAAACTAAAGGTTATATTTCCTCAGGAAGCCTCAAGCTTCTTTTTCTCTCCTGTCTCCTCTCTGTCTGCTTCTAGCAAGATGCACTCAGGGAGAAGCCAAGTGACATGCCGGTGATATTTTTTGTTAAGCTTTTAAATTCACAAGCACTTGCTGTGTCAGTTTACCTAGCGTGGATATAATTTAGAATAAAAATCGAGCTTTGATTCCACTTTAATAAGAAATTTAGTGTGGTTTCACAAAAAGGCTGAAATAAAATAGAGGCCTTGTGGATGCCAATTCAGAAGTTTTATACATACATAAAAAAAAGTTATAAAAACTTTTAAGTGGGTATTCCATTTCCTGGGATGTCTGAAATCCATTTCAGCTAAGAACTCTATTGAAAGAGAAGGCACATCTTTCCAGCCTGTTTGTTATGATCACCACAGAAATTCTTGCTTCTGAGAAATCAGAATTTGTTTTGCCACATCTGTGCTGGAGTCAGATAAAAAGTTACCAAAATGCTGCAGTTTCCAAGATCAGGACCGTACCCTGTGTAGAAGGGGATTTCCACCACAGAGGGTGTCTTATCTAAAATAGTCACTGTGGCCTTTATTAGTATTAATGTCCACGTACAATGAGCTGTCAGGGAACCACAGACCTGAGAGTGAATGTCATCCTTTGTGCACGTTCCAGCAAGACTAATTTACATCCAGAATAGCCTGGGCCTAATTTGTATTTCACGAAAAATACTTCTTTTAGATAGAAGGCAAAATATCAGCTACACTGATTTTCTGATACATATAATTATACCAAGCATGATATCAAACCGTGGCTAGGATAATAGTTGGTACAAAGGATTCTTTCACATCAGCAACACTGACTGCTAACCTTAAAGTCACAGCTGCTCACACCTGCTAGATAAGTAACAGAAACCAGAAATAATGTAAATAGTGCTCTTTCTGGCTTAGACTCCCTTAATGATTTATTGGGCGAAACGTGTATCTATTTCAAAATATATTTGAAATAAATTGTGTCTTTTCCAACCTGGAGCCAATTAAACCTGCAGTTCAGGACGCTCAGTCCAGTACTGCAGCACGGTACTAAAAGTCTCAGAAATAACTGAGCTGAGGGTCAATGCTGTAAATTTCCCTTACCTGCTCCACCCCAGGTTTGCCACAGCTGAGTGCAGACATCCTCAAAGCCATTTGTTCATGGCTCAGCAACACAAAAAACCACCTGGAGCTGGTGCCCCCAGGGAGGGACCCTGAATCCTCAGGCTCTTACACCAAACTACACTGACACCACTACAGCATGGATGTGCTGCCAACTGTGCTCTGATATTTCATCTCCTTTTTGCCTTTTTTCACAAACAAAGCTGTTATTCTAAACTGACCAATGTAATTGTCACACATACAACCTGTAAAGGTTCTGCCTGTTCTGCTGTTCCCACTTTGCTCCGTATTTAAGCATCATATCCATTCCAAACTGAAATACTGCAGAGCCAGCTTTAAATACTTTGGAGCCATGTTACAAATGCATGACTGCACACAAACACTTGTGTGAATTGAACTTTGTGACTGTAGGATATTTCATAATTAATTTCACTTCAGCAATGGAGAGAAGCCTTAAAGAGAAGCAAGAGAGCTTTACAACAGGTAAACAAGGGAAAAACCAAACTGGGTAACATTATTTAGGTCTCTCCGACTCAAGAAATTTCTGCAGTAATTGAAAATCAAGGTCATCAGCATTTATTTGTCAGAGACAGGGTAGAATTTACACATTAACTACCACGAGACATACTTCATAAAGAATTCAAGCCTCCTTGCACAAAGGCAGTGCTGGTCCTACAGAAACACCAGTGAAGATCACATTGTGTTTTCTGGGAAATGGCAGGAGGCTGTTCATGTAGCCTTTTCAGATCTACTTGAAAAACTCACTATCTACTTGTAACCTTTGCTTCCCAAAAGCTTTTGAAAAACAATCCTCAGGCCTCAATCTCGGCCCCTTTCATCACGCAGACAGTCCTTATACACAGGTGGTGAAATCATGGATTTTTATACCCCTGTCGAGACCCTGCATGAGTTACGTGCCACAGGTGAGCACAGATGAATGCAACACTCATTTTGGAGCTGCTTTATGCCACCCTGACGTATGCACCTTCTGCCTCTGCAACCAACCACGAGGATAATCCATTACAAATAAAAGTTGATGAGGATTATATATTCAGTCTGGACGTGTTGTCCACGCATTTTGTCTCTGGACAAAAATGACTCACACATAAAGCATGTGTGCTGCCCACTCGCCGCCATAACTCCACAGCAGCATATTCTTTTTATAATGCAGTACAGGAAGCAAACACATGCACACTAAAACTCCAGCTGGGAGGAATAATGAAGCATTTAGCAAAGCAGACAAAGACCACACGGCTGCATTTCCCTCAACACAGCAGAACCTGTTACTGGATATAATAATTAATAAGCTAACGGCAGACTTTTAACCATCCAACTGGTTTTTATGAAAGATATAAATTGCTTTTAATTTTTTTTCCAGGGGTTAAATCAGCCAAACATCTAAGAACTTCAAATATTTCCGGTATATGCCAATTTCACTGCAACCCTCAAGCAGTAGAAGTTTAGAAGTTGTGCAGAGCCCCAACACTTCTGCTGGTACAGCTATTTAGAGAAACCTGAGAGCTTACCTAACTTCAGACACCTCACTGATGCTGACTAAAACAAGACACTGGAACTCCTACACGTGGCCAGCAGACAGGAATGCAAAGTAACTGGAAAAAAAAACCCTCAAACCTGGAATTCATTTCTCTTACAGCAGCACACCAGTTTCTCTCACCATGGTGCCCGAGGCATGCCAAAGGTAGGAGAAAACAGACTAAATTAACTGTGAGCAGATCTTCAGGATTTTCTGCAGGACTTCTGGAATCTCGTCTCCTTCCCAAGTTCTTCACACGTTTGCACTGCTGTTTGTGGGCCAGAGGATGAGTTTCTGCAAAAGAATTTTGTGGCCAGCGCTGCAAGAACTTTGGTTTTCAGTCCATTTGTGAAGGGGCCCTCAGGCTGCAAACGCAAAGCCAAACCATCCTTATAAACTAATGGTGGTTTTAGTTAGTGCTAAGAAGGGACTTTGAACATTTGAAGGAAAAAACCAAGTTCAGTCATTAGCCCATTAGTTAGTTTTTCCCCCAGATCTACTCTCTGGGCAGTCTACTCTGCAGGGCTGCTCCTCTCCCATATTGTCACTTCTCTCTTCTCTGGCTGCAGCTTCTGTTGTGCAGTGACTGTTCTTCCTCCCTAAACACTTAAACTTTAAAACTAAAACTAAAAAAAGGAGCTCCACCACTTGGGCTTAGCCTTGGCCAGGGCAGGTCCATTCTTGGCACTTAGGACACGGGGATTATCTCTGGCATCATGTCACAAGAGCCACCCCAAGCAGCTCCCCAAAGTTACCAATACCTTGCCACACAAACCCAATAACACACACAAGTTTCAGTGCTGTGGTGTATTAAATCATTACAGTTACTGCCACACTGATGCAGCAACTGCAATAATTGCTACAGTGGCTCCCCAGGTCTGCAGAAATTGAGTTTGACTTCTGATATATGAAGTATTTGATACTGCAACGTGTGCCTGATCAGCATGTAGTGTTTTTCAACAGGGAGCTCTCATTGAAGAGTCTGTAAACAACATTTATAAAATGCAGATGCTCTTAGTTTGCAGATGTATTGAAGGAAGCTTAACAGCAGTTTGGATAAGTGGTTGTGAACTTCCAAGATGATTTGTCACCAGTAAAAAAAACAACCCATTTTGTAAAACTTGTATCCTATTAAAGAAGCATTACATGAAAGGCAGAGCTAGAGAAATTGTCTTCTCTAGAGTTCTGTGGGGATTCTGTCTTTCCTTCTTTGTCATTATCAGCAATACAAACTCAGGCAACAAAATAGCTTTTTCTGATGATGAATTTCATGTTTATTTTGAAAAGCTGCATGGATGGGGAAATAAATTCTATAAAAAACCCCAAGACTGGAATTCATGGCTATGCATAGTTAAATAAAAAAAAAAAAGAAGCAGAAGATTATTCTTTTAAGCCAGGATGAATGCATACATTTGTATTCCCTTCTGCACAATTGAGTGAACTTCACTTTCAAAATGTCAAGGATAAATATCCTTCAAGTGGTTCCATTAAAACTGCGATAACCATAGTAACTGTACGTCGGTTGCTTATACCTTTTGTTTTCTTTTTTTTTTTTCCCCTTTTGGTGCATATTTTTTGCAAGGGTGGTAAAGAAAAGCAAGCCCTACCTAATTAATGATTTGAATGTAGGTGTTGATAGCCTTCTTATATTATGAAATTTTGTTTGGTAATTCAAAGATCTGTTTATGGATATGAAACCTGCACAGGCCATTATGACAATATACTACCACCTGCTGCACTCATCAGTATAGAGAGGCTCTTATTTATTGTTTATTACTTTTTTTTTCCCCAAGTAATTATTTGCATCAGAAGAGGGGAGAGTTAGGTCCCCTCCAGCTCTGGATGTTCTATGATTCTATGCTTAAATTAAGCCAGAGATAATTAAGGGATCCAGCTACACAGGCTCCATTTACTATCAATACTAATGGATTTTATGCAGCTAAATCCCATGGATATTTGTAAAAAAACACCAAAAAATCTCAGTGCTTAAACTAAGGCAAAGTGCCGCTGCAATATTGTTTAATTACCAAGCAGGGAACATAGATTTAGGTCTTTTTCAACCAAACCAAGTACAATCCAAAGAAAAGGCAACTTTTTTAGGGGGTGCTGAGGCCAGGACAGCAGCGTAGGGCTGTGGGTTACAGAACCATCATCACCCACCTTGCACAATTCCAGGGCTGGACACAACCTGACCTGGGCTCTGACTTTAACACAGCCTGATAATCTCACTTCTGTCTGTCTTTATCACAATTATATCCATCATTTCTATCCTGATACTTCATTCAGCTCCAGGTTTACTATAAACTCTAAATTGGGATAATCTGGTAAAATACACCCCCATTTCCCACCTCGTGGGGCTCAGTGAACCTGTCAGCTGCAGAACAAAGTTCTGTTCTGTCAGTAATTGCTATCACTTAAATAAGTGGTTTGTTGATTGGGCTGGTTTTTTACTAATTTTAATTTCTCTGAGTGTCCCTCAATGTCAGCTCTTCTTTGTTGCACTTCTGGTTTCAAAGGGTGAGTTTCACTGACTATGTTAGTGGTTTTTTTCAGTTTTGCCATCCTCACTCTTCATATTCAGGTCAGAAAACCTCCCTATAATAAATGTCTCAAGCAATTGAGCTCTTGTTTGAATTATGTTTGTTTAGTGAGGTGTTTTTTTTTTTAATGTCTTCTTCCCCTCTGATTTTCAGATTAAATTCACATAATGTAGAAAGGCTAATCAATGCTCTGTGAACTTTTCAAGGAATCTTCCACCACTCGTGCTCTAACAGCATATTTGCAGGCATAAAAAATAATCAAATTTCCCCCCTAATTAATTCAAGCAAACAAACTTCATTTTTTTCCTAATACCAAGCTCTCTCTTCCTAAATGTCCCAGGGTAGCCTGGCACTTAAACCCACACCATTTTTAGAGAGGAACTTGGACATTTTTTCCTGAGCTTTGCTGCAAGAGAGACAGGAGGGGCTACATGTCAGGTGCAAAGCAGTATTTTAATCCCTTGTGCTTCTTGAAGAGTTTAAGGGGATGAACCCCTTATCTGGAGAGGAAAAAAAAATGCGACTTTTTTAATGGTTGTTGCACTCTGTGGTGCCTTTCAGCAGATTCCTGCAGAGGCTGCACAGCAAGAAGTCCTGGGTTCTTATTTCGTGATGGGTAGCACACAGTGCTGAGAATTTTTATTTAGTTTAATGCTTTACCTAATTTAAGCTCCTGAAGGATCACAAGAAGTCTCCCTTCATGCACACGGATCCTCTGTAGGCAAATCAGCTTTATTCCACCTTCTATTTGTGACTCGGACTGACAATTCTGAGCCTGATCCACAGAGAAATCTGTCAGAGGCATTACGAATTAACAAGTACCTGCTCCTTCCACTTCCAAGCATTTCATCCTGAAAGAAGGGCCTTGAATTTTCAGATCAATATGCACCTTTAGTTACCAAAAAGCTCCATTTTCCTAACAACTCTGTAAATATATCAGGCCACGGTGATTGCAATTACAAAACTTTGTGTTGCCTTGATGGGTTACATGTACACACATCCCCACAGAGGTGGGAGTTGAAGCCTGGCTCTCTGACAAGGGGAAAGGTCGTGCTAAGAAAACATGAAATATCCTCTGTTTAATAGAAAACAAAGAGAATTAAGACCTAGGAGAGCAGAGTTCGCTTCTTGTTAAATATAAAGCTGTTACCACAGCGATGTCAATTAGTGGGAAATAAGAGAGACCCTTTGATGTAAACATTTTAGCTCAAATTACTTCTCTACGTTCCAAAATCAGCTTTAAGAGACCTTGGGAAAATATGAAGGCAGGTGGGTAAAACAAACTGTAGCTGCAATTTGGTATTTAGTATTTTGATGCATTTACACCTGGGTAGCTTTTGGCAGTCTGTTTTATTTTGCAGACTTTCCGAGCCCATCTTTGTAGGAGTGGGTTCTAATGAGCTGGGCCATTAGCAACAAATCTCAGGCAGCAAGAACGAGGCAGCAGCAGCAGCATTTGTTCTCATTGCCCAAACCCCTCTGGGGTTTGAAGGAACAAAGACAGACAAGGTCAGATCTAAACATAAACCCCTTTGTGAAACGTTATTTGTGCTCATTAATCTGTTTCAAATGCCCACCATATTCACATATTAATGCACCATCCCATGTATGTTGTCCAACCATTTCCTCCTTGTTTCGCTGCTACAAAGCTAAAAAAGTAACAGCAGTGAGAAAAAGGTCAGATTCCTAGGGAAGTTTTATCTCCCAAAGGAAATCAAAATGTGTTTTGTTGACGTACTAACAATATTTATTAATATCAGTAAACTTTGCCAATATTTCATTAACTATTCAGTGCCCCCAGAAGTGACTCATAAGAACAGCACGAGGTTTCCCTTCCCTCTCCTGTTCTTCATTCACTCTGACACACAATGTTTTTGCAGCATAAATCTCACACTTTGATGGAGCCTTTGTTGCCTTGTTTACATTTTCTAAAAACCTACCTTGAATCCTCCAAAACTGAAAGGATAACTTTGACAGAGGAACATTAATTCATTCCATTTCCATGAAAATCCGAAAACTTACCACAAGGAAGGGATGAGGAGGAGATTACAGCAGCAAATTCTAAGCCACATGATTCCATCCACAGATACTCTAAAGCAAAAAAGCTTCTCCTGGGTAACATGACCTGTCAAACACAGAGATGTGAACTGCAAGCAACTTTTCCCCTATTACCAGAAGAGTTATTTTCAATTGCTCTTTTCTCCATTTAAATTCTCCTCATGTTTTCACCGGCAATTCTTTACTATTTCGCACCCCTTTCAAATTCACATCTATAGAGCAAAATTAAAAAAATAATCCAGACCAGTCAAAAAAATCCCATCTATCTAAAACAAGACTTTGCCCTTGGTTCTCTGTTATTATCATACTCCAGGTTTTAACAGTTTCTGCAATTAATCTTGAATTAATTCTCATGGGCTTCCCTTCTTCCTCTTTGCCAGTCTCAATCGCATTTGGGTTTGCTTTTATTTTTTTACTTTCTCACTTTTCTTTCTCTGCTTTCACTGCATTTCATCTGAGCTGCTTTTCATCCTCCTTCATTTACATTTCTCAGTCTCATTCACAGCTCAAAAACTCTTCATATGGAGCTCTCACAGATGTCACTTTTATCGAGCTGAAAAGCAGCGAAGGCAGGTAAATTTCCACTTATATCCTCTCTGCAGTGAGGAATTTTGTTTTGAGTAAATAAAAAACAAGCTTCTGCTATAAATCATTAAACCTAAGTGAATATTGTGACTTTGTTGCTATAATGCAAACACCATAGGCATTAAGCATTTGCCAGAAGAAAAGTTAAGCTGAGGGGAAATTTACTTGGCTTAGCTTTCAGTCTAATAGTCCATTATGGATAAGTAGCAGGAACTGCCAAAACTCAGAGCCTGCCCATGCATTTTGAAAATATTATGGTTTGGGAGGTGACCAGACAGTAACAGACTATTTATTTCAGCTACATGAAATCACTCCTGTCAATAAACTGTTACTTTTCAGCCTCATAAGGAAGAACCAAAAAGAACTTCCATGTTAAGGCAACATCTCTATCCAAAACCAGACAAGTTTTGCCTACTTGTGTCAACTTAATTGATAAAAAAAAAAGAAATAACTAAGGATAAAAAGTAATACATGCACAAAGAAGATTTAATTTTATTTTTTTTTAATTTTAATAGGGAAATGGTAAAATAGATGCATAGAGAGAAAGTCTGAAAGGCATAAGCAGGACTGAGACATTGCTAGAAAAGCAGAATGAGAGGTGGAAGGACTGGATTTTAGAGAAGCTGTGTAATTAGCTGGCTACGAGGACAGCCTCATCTACAATACTATATTTTTGTTGCTCTGTTATTTATGATAAAATACACTTTCTAACAAAGGATAAGACCTTAAAATCAACAATGGGCCATGGAGGAGTTTCCAAAGAGAAGAAGAAAAATGCAAAGGAATTGAAGGTAATCACAATTGCAGATAACATAAATGAGCAGGAAGGAATCAATAACTGCTCCTAATGGGGTAACTTGTAACATTGGACATGTGGTGAAAAGAGAAATGGGGGCAATGGCTCTGGAGAAAATGAGGGCTCAGATAACGAGGTCTCGCCACCTCTGCTGAGTCAGACTTGTTGTGGCAAAAAGAAACCCATTAAAGCATGGGGGAGGAAGTCAGCAATAAGAATATGAGGGAAAATAAGATATTACAGCAGAGAGCAATCCGTCTCTCAGTAGGGAAGAACAGGAGACAAAGGCAGAGCTGCTCAACAAGGTGGTAAAACCCGGGACATGGCAGAGAAAACAAAGTCTGGTGGAGAGGGAGAAAGGGCACAGAATGGTTTATATTTTATTGTTATTATTTAGCGCCCAAACAAGGAGAAACTCCAGAGAGAAAACTCTGCAGCTTTGATTAATACTGTTGTTTTTAAGTGAAGCTGTCGGTTGTTTCACAAACCATCTGCAAAACAATGGAAACATGAACAGAAATCCTTAAAGCAGATCTTCCAATCTTTCTCACTTTATCTGCCATCTGTTGGGAACTGCAATTACCAGTTCATTTAGCTTTCTACAAGCTGACCTTAAAATAACTCACTGCAAAATTGTAATATTTTTCCTCACTCCCTGTAAGGAAAAGGCATCCTAACTTCTTTGAACTAAGGCCTGAAATGGCTTGTAAAATATCAAGATGATCCTAATAAGTAGGTGCTAGCTCGTTCAACTGATGTGCCATGAAGCTGGAGGAACCTTTAATATTCCATTAATTTCACTGTAAAAAGCAGTTTTAAGCAGAAAATAAAGCAGTTTGAGCAGAAATAAGTTCTCAGACAATGAAGGAATCTTCATGCTCGTTATTTTTTTTATTGAAGGAGACAGAAACCTGACAAAGAACCAGACTGCTTGCAGCCAGCAGGATAAATTCACTGGACATCCCATATAGCATCACACCAGGTACAAATACAGATAATATCTGAGCTTTCAGTGGATTATATTAGAGCAAGAGCTACATGTCAGGATAAATTAAGGTGCAACATCAGGATATTCACGTCTTTGGATATTCGTGTTCAGGATATTCATTGCTTAGACGAAAGTCAAAGGACAGAAAAGGAATTACTTGGCACATTTTAAAGGAAGAAAGGGACAATGGCAAAATAAATAAAATTTCCAATTCAATGTTTTTTATTTACAAAAGAGTGAAAAATCCTGGTATCCCTTGTGTCTGCTAGAGAAGACATGCAAGGCTGTATGCAACCAACATGAATGAAAGAGAAAACAGAAGAGGGAAGAGCTCAACAAGGAGTTTCCAGTTCTATTTCCAGCAGGCAGAACTACAGTTTGAGAAAGGCCCAGCCGACAGAAGCACGTTTACAGATCAGAGCGATGAGCGGCTTCAGCAGACTGCCCTGGTGCTGCACAGGGCCACAGATGAGGAATCTTCCCTCACATGGACTCTGATAACAAACTCTGCCTCTTCCTCATGTGGTGTTCACCGGAAAACCTGAATTACTTTCAGGAAGAAAGGGATTATATTCTCATTTTTACTAGGGAAGAACCTCTCCCAAAGATTTGCTCAAGGTTACGTAGAAGAACGAGGACCCTGCTCCGTAAGAAAACTTTCATTTTGTCACAGAAGTGGGAATTTAAGAGGAATTACACACATTTAAGAAAAAGTTGAGCTTTATCAAAAGGCATTGAAAAATACCTCCATAACCAAGGTGAAGCACTAAATACATATACAGTAAATAGAGCAACTTGCCAATAAAAACATTGACTGGGAATCACTGGGAAGCCAAAGAGAAATTCAGTTGAGTTGAGACAATGTCTCTGACTGCTGACAGGAAACATTTCAGTTCTGTCTGTGTCAGCACCCAGGGCAGGTGAGATACATTGCCAGAACCATCAGCTGCCCTTCAGGAACTGAAACACTCCAAAAAACAGAAAATCCTGCTGTCTGATAGACCCAGGCTGCCTGCACAGGTGTAATTGTGCATAATATTGTGCATTTCAGTTCTGCATCTTCCGTGACCTGAAGACAAACCAAAAATTCGAAAAAGATGCCAGGCTGTCCATTTTGTGACATTGGTTTTGCAATAAGGTGTTTAAAGCAGTTACATTGCTACAAAGCCCCTGAACTCAAGTCGGTGGCCTGGTACTTAAAAATAAAGACAGTTTAAATTTTCACAGACTTAAGATTTCCTCTCCATAAAGTGATTTCAGTTTTAGAATCACAGAACAATTCTGGTCGGAAGACATCTCAGGAAATCAAGGAGGTCGTTCTCCCAGTAAAAAAAAAAGTTCAGTGTGATTGGCCAAGGCTGGATGCCGAGTGCCCACTGAGCCTCTCCTTCTCTCCTCAGCTGGATGGGGACAGAGAAAACACAATTAAAGTGAGCTGAGGTAAGGACAGGGAGTGATCACTCAGCAATCATCACCATGGGTAAAACTGGGGGGGAAAATCAGTTTATTACCAATCAAATCAGAGCAGAATAATAAACAAAAGCAGATGTTAAAACACCTTCTCTCCATCCCTTCTTTCTTCCCAGGCTAGGAAAGTCTAAGAAGACTTGGAAGCAGCCAACATGAATGGATGTCCTGGAAAGAGCAGCACATTGTGCCCGTGTCTGGAGTGTGTGGCCCTTGAGGGGTCCCTGCAGTAGCCAGCACTGCTCCCCTGCACCTGGAGGCTCTTTACAAAGTGTTGAGAGCAGCAGCAGCAACACAACCCCTCCTGCAGCCTCCTCTCCACCTCCCACTTGGCAGGGAGATATCGCTTTCTTTTCGCATTCAAAAGGAAGAAAGCAACTTTGAACACTGCCTCTCTCTCTCCAGCTGTGACGTGGGGATAGAGTTCTTCCCCGCCACCAGAAAAACTCAAACACAAAGACAGCAGATGTGAAGGGAAAGGCAGTTCTGAAGAGCTGAAGCCACATCCCCAGCTGATACACAAAACAAGTCCCCAACTCCCCAGTGACGTAAGATGAGTTCCTCTGTGCACAAAGATTTTGGAAGAAAATTCAAACAAACAAAAGTGCAAATATTTGCCATTTTCTTCTGCATTATGCTGGCAACAAAGATGCAACCCCTAATGGTGTAGAATATCCCGTTCTGCATTTATTATAGTGTCTATTTTGTTCCTAGGCTGGATTCTCTGCCACTGGGTTATTGCTGTGATGCCCTGCGGCACAAGAGTTGAAACCGTCCCAGGATGAAAATTTGTCATAAAGCTTTTATTTTTATTATCCTAGACAAATTTGCTTCTCTGTAAAGCTATCTAGTCTTGTCACTACCTATATGCAGTATGTCGGTATTATTTATAAATTTGATTTAAGTCAAGGATGATTTTCTGATGCCCTTAGGCTGATTCCTTTCCACCATGGCAATACCCTCTTCCTATAGAGTTGCTTTAACTCTCAGAATTTGAATTTTTGCCATTATTCCCTCCCCGGTTTATTATTTTTGATTGTGACAAGACAAATCCTATGAGTCTCTACTCAGTTTCTTCTCCCACTTGAGTTTTATTTTCAAGAATTTCCTTTGTTCCTGTTTTATGCATTGTGTTGGTTACCTCTCTGTCTGCTTGTTTACCTGCCCTGGCTTTGAAAAGAAAAATTACTGTGAAAATCCCCGCACCACTTCTTCTTTTTATTTTTTTTTCTTTTATTTTTTTCTCCTCAGCCTGGTTATATTATTCATTTTTGTCTTTTAGGGAGTGTTTGGATTATGTTTCAGTGGAAATGCTCTTCATGGGAAGTGTCTCCCTTTGAAAATGAATCAGCATGTACAAATTCATATGTTTTTACTCCTCAGGAACAGATGTTAAGGGAATGTAGGTTAAGCTTTAGATCCAAACTAGTCTCTGCAGGACTATAATTTGCTGAGATAAACAGAAAGAAGGAAAGGCAAACCAACAGGGGCATCCCAGATTTAACATCCCTTCTGTTCTGGCTCAGATACATTTGACTCTGTCACTTGCAGATACGCTTTGCTGCCACAGTAATCAAAACCAACACAGAAATCTCTCTTAATCACTACAACACTGTCAGTCCTGTCTGAAGCTATAAACATGCAGTTCACCAGAGACTGAAATTTGTAAATATTCCAGACAAATGTGCGTTGTCCAATACTGTAATTTTTCTTCTATGAAATTTGTTTATGAAAGTATGGGTTTGTAAGAACATTTGAGGGACTCATAAATGTCACACAAAGACAAAACTGGTGAAAATCTTGTATAAATGTTTCATGAAGACTAACACAACCTTTAGATACCAAAAGAATGCTGACAATTTTTTCGTTGCTTTTGAAAATGGCCCCAAAAATTAATGGATTTGTTCTTACCTGCAGTCACCACTCAGGTGAGCACTGCTTGGTACCTTCAGCAGATTTTTGGAGTGTGTTGGACTGGGGCCACCAGCCAGCCTTGAAAATCTCCCTCATTCACTTGCATTCATTTTTAGGCCAATAAGCTGTGATTAGCTTGTCATCATCATAATTAATGTAGTATGGATTAATTAGTTGATTTAGGCACCTGAGTGGCAATGTTTCATTTGGCTGTGGCAGGATATGCACGGCGTATCTCACCTCCAGAGACTTTTTGCATTTAACACTCTCCTTGGTTTCTGTAAATTTTTTAGACATCCCTTCCAAGCAAACAAATCTTACAGGAAAAAGTCATTTCAGTAGACAGAAGCACGAGAGAAGGAAGATCATAAACCTCCTTCATTGCAAAAGCAAACTGAAAAGAAATATGCAAAATGTTGGGCACCAACCCGGGCATTCTGCACCATTTTCCAGCAAGATTTTGCAATAAGACATCCCAAAGCACAGTTGGTATGAGGACAGGAACTGAAGCCTCTCTTGCCAACTCATTCCAGTCTCCACTTCCTTCAAAATAAAAGAATTATTTTCTCAGATTAACAAAGAATAGTTTGTGTCTCAGTCTGTGCCCATTGCCTCCTGTCCTCAGTGGGCAGCTCTGAGAGGAACCTGAGCTCTTCTTCCTCACAGCCCCCATGAAATAGGTATCAACTATAGATATCTATTAGATATATATCGATAATAATAATAGATATCTAATAGACATCAATATCAATAGATATCAACATCGATAGGAGCCACACTGAGACTTCTCCAGGCCAAACAAGCCCAGGTCTCAGCCCTATGCTGAGATGCTGTGACCAAAACTATTCACAATTAATAAAATTAAAATAAATTATCAGCCTAATTGAGCCTACGTTTAAATATTTGTGAAATGAGGCACAAGGAGTCCCTAAATATAAATTGCTTTCAGAAAGCAGGGTTTTCCCAAAGAGGAAGCAAACAATCCTTTACCCAAAAAAAAAAAAGCCATTATCCCCAAAAAAATATAAATCACAATGATAGATACCCAAATCTATTTCAAAGAAATTCTGCTTCTAAGATTACTTTGTGATTGTTTCCCTGAGATTCAAAAGAAATATGTTTTCCTTTGAAATGCCCTCCAGAAAGGAACGAGACTTTAGGAAGCACCAGCACAGAGTCTCACTCCAAACCTCACATCAAGAGAGGCCAGGACATTCCACAGCAGCAGCTGGGAAAATTTACTTCACAGGCAAATCCAAACTGCATCCCACTAAGAAGTTAATGCAGATGAAGCCAATGGTTCTGAGGATTTTTTTCTAAAATACAAAGTGACACTCTGGTACAGACCTGTTTACTCTTTGCTTACTGAATTATCCTGGCTGGAAAGAAGAAATTTCAAAGCTGAAGAGCCTCGGTGTATCCTTTGTGTGTCTCTAGAATTAGGTGTAAAATGGGACTTCTGTAGCACTGACAGGAGGCCTTTTATAAATAAAAGAACATGGTAGCTTACTTCAACAATTTATCACCCATAACCAAATAGAGATGTTTCCATTTGCCATGACTTCCTTCCTTTTTTCAGAAATAATACAAAAGTAATGCCATTTTTAAAATACTATTGCATCTTGACAGAAAATTGTGTAGTGCTCTATCCACTCTTGGACATATACCACCTAGTAATTCCTTTGTAAATTTATGGCAACTATTCCTTAGCAACTTCTTTAGAATTTAGAGGTTTTTCCTTGACACGTGCAAAATAAATGCCATGTACTTTCTCCAAAGCATAAACAGCCATGGAATTACTTTGCAAAAAGACTGCAATTATCATTTAATCGTGCTTAATTATATGGGTAATGTACCTTGAGCAAGTGTTAAAGAAACTGAGAAAGAGATACTTCGTTACAGTTACAAAAATGGTATTTAATGGGAGAGAATATTGTCTGTCACCTAGCACTGGCCTGCTATCACACCCAGACTGATTTTACTGATCAGAAAGCAACTGGAGCTTTCTGGACTTCACATCCTGGCAATCCTTGCTGGAACAAGGCCTTGGTGGTTTACAAACCTACAAAAAAAAGAAAAATATGGGAGCTGTGTCATAAAAATGCAATTTGTGTCTGCTGTTTCGAGAGTTCCAGTGTTGTTGCTTATCTCCACATTTTTTTGCCTTTTTTTTTAATTATGTACTAAATTTATAAAAATCCTCATAAAACCACGCCCATGACTCCCCTAGGACCTAACATCACCTTTTTTATGATATCAGCCCCAAGTACATTTACGACACATAGAAAGGTTGATGATAGATCTGCTCTGTCCCGCAAGGGCTTTACAAACCAGATCTGCTCTGCTTTTCTGGAATATCTTCTCCACAGCACTCAGCTGTCTTCCCTGAGGGAAGGGATCTGGCAATCTGAGAATCAGAACTTGCATTTCCCAGCAGTCAGGGTATAACGGAGCTGATTTATGTCAGGCCAGTGCTCTGGGCAGGCCTGGCTATGTTAAACAGGAGAGCAGATTCATTTGCAGGAGCTTGCTGAAAACACAGCCTGCAGTGATTTATAGGGGTCTCAGCAATCACTAAATCACTTATTTGACTTTGTAGAATAAACATTAGTACATCTTTCCTTTTACTTGCTTTTTTTTGTTCTCATCTATAACGTGCTAGCTGAGCCCTAGGGGTAAAACTATCAATATGTGTAAAACATTTGCTACATAAAGAGCAATTCCTGCAGTTGTTACCTAAGGAATCATCTGAATGTTTTGATAATACAAATGAGGATCATCCCGCAGGTAGTATGAGGTGGACAAGTCTTCTGTTCTAATGTGGGCAAACAATGACTTATCTAAAGATCTTCGGCCTACTTAATACTGCCCATCTCAGTTGTAAGCTGAAGAGCAAATGCAAAAGAATTACTCTGCATACTTCTATTTTTAAAAAATCACCACGTTACTGAAAGCACCAAAAGCTATGGAGCTGTTATTTTTCCAGCTGTACACCAATGTGAGCTACTTTAAGTTTGCTCCTTAATGAAGCCTGAGGAGAGATGACCAAGGTTTCCTCTAACCTTTTTTTGCACAGATTTTATCCAAAGGCAGCCCTGCCTACAAAAGGGGTCAAGGATTCCCCCAGCAGGGCATTAGGCACAGCTCCAGCCCCCGTGGTTTCCAGCTACAACCATTAAGTGAATGAGAAAGTGAGATGAAACAGCAGGTGTCAAGTAAAAATCGCTTTCCGGATCTAAAAATACACAAGCTGATGGTTCCACTGAAGTAAATCAAAGTTTTTTCACTAACCTCAGCACAAGTTCTGTTATTTAAATCTTGCTCAGCCCAGGACACCAGCCCCTTTGGCCTCAATGTCACCAAAATAAACGGCAGGGTAATGCAAAACTAATCACATGAGAAGATCAAGAACACATTTTTAATTAAATGCTGTTTAGTGTCCTATGTTTCAAGAAATAGGTTTTTCTTCTAATGATTTATTTAAATTTTGTTTGATACTGTGCTTCATCTGCTTTTGTTTGCTTTTTTTGATCTCGGGCTATTATTTACCTTACAAACATTTCGTGCCTATCCAGCATTCTCCAGAGCTGCGAATCACGCAGCTTTACCTTCCTCTGAGGCATTCATTCCTCCTTTTTTATTGATGTTCTACCTCCTCAGGGTACCTGCTCTTTGTCCCTTTATTGATGCCTCGTTGCAGGCCTTTTCCTCCATAGTCAAACAGGTTTCTTGAAGATGGTGCAACACAAAGTCAAAGCAAAACATCTAAAGAACACTGGGACAGACACAGGGCGAAGCGTTGGGTGCAGCTAAAAGGATGCTGAGACTGGCCTGGCAGCCTGATTACTGTGTCAGTGAAAAGCAAACAAGAATCATGTGTTAGGATCGAGTAGAAATGCACAGGAAGAAGAAAACCCCTGGCAAAGCGAAAGCTGAAGCAGAACCAAACATACAAAACTAATTAATGGAGATATTACTAAATGCCTGGTACTTACGTGCCATGGAAAAATAGGGATGGTTGAAAAAAGTCGTGAGGTATTGTATTTCTCACACAGGGGGCTAAAAATAGATTAAGAATTATATTATTAGTGTTTTAGTGATACTGGGAAATAAGGTGACGTAATTAATCACATTTGAATATTGAATGTTGACCAACTGTTTTTATTTTTCCGCAACTGACTGAAAATCTGGGCAAAAAAAAATTCCTAAATTCTTTTTTTAAAGTCTAGCTAATGCATGAATGAATGCATGCCTTCATCTGGAATGACATTTAATGAAGGCAAGACAACAAAAGTTACATGACTGACATGCTCACCTTGAGCCAGTCCAATGCTGGCCCCATCAGGAGTCCCCTGGATTTCCCCTCTAAAACCTGTGGGCAGATTGGAGACTGGGCTGAGATCTAAGTGTGTCAGAAGAGCAGCTGTGAGATGAACAGACAGCACTCCACCAACTCCAGACACATGTGGAGAAGATAAAAATCACCAGCTCAGGCTCATTCTGAAATACTCGACATTGCACACAGGATGAATTCAGTGTCACATCTCCTTTCCAGCCTGTCCACCTCCCCTCATGCAGGATATATCTTGGTTTCAGCCCGCTTGAGTCTTGATCACCTATTCTGGAAAAAGTTGCTGAAAATAGGGGATTTCTGACAAGACACACTGATTTTGTTGGAATAAATGATCTCAGGATGGTTAGAAAGCCTTAAGACAAAGACTGAGATTCATCTGACCCCACGACAGCACTAGGAGCTGTGTGCTCTGGCTCCCTGTCACACCACGTTTGGTTTTGGTTGGAAATGAAGCTGTACAAGCTTTGGAAGCAATGGCTGAATCAAGAGCCCCAGAACATGGAGCTGATCACATCGAGTTTCTGTACGGATGTTAGAAATCCCAAACCAAGGCTCCCAGAAGTTTCCAGATCTTCAGCAAAATCCAGATCATTGTGATCTCTGAATTACAGTCAGGTTCTTAGAGTTTTCAGGGTAAACTGCTGTAAAGCCAGGATTTGTTAGAGACCCCACCTGTCTTTAGCTGGGAGACATTGTGCCCACCAGGACAGTGAGTCCATCAGCTTCAGAAGTCAGGAGTCTCTGCTGTGAGACAGAAAACAACCTGGCAAGCTCTTAAATCTTCATTTCACTTTGGCTTTGGAAGTTCACCAAAAAACATTTAGAGGAAAAGAAAAAAAAAGGGAAATAAAGGATAAAAAAGATCAATCAATTCTGGCACTTCTCTGCAACAATTTACACAGGTGACACGTCCAGATCAACGTCACTTCCACGTGCAAGGTCACAGCTCCCAGACAAGGCAGAAGGGAAACGTGGAGCCCAGCCAGTGAGTCAGAACTCTTAAATCATGTCACTATCCTCTCATTAAGGCTTTTCACTTTCTTTCCCCACCCTTTCCCTGCCACGGTTTTGAAAGACACTTCTTCAGGCATGCTGCCAACATGATGTAATTTTATTTAAATGGACATTGCAGGTTTTCAAAGAGATGTTAAACACTCTCATGATGCTAATAATAACAAATAACAAGCCAACAATGATGGGGTTTTGACCCTTGATGGAATAGAAGTCAAAACACGTTCTGGAACAATATATATTTATTAGCCAATGAAACTGAATGGCTTGAAAAGGGGAAGCCTCGATAAAACTGGGGGGGAAATGTCATGGGATAAACCTCACGACAGTACCATGGTAACACTTCTTGCTGTACTGCAGCTGAGTGCAGGATTCATTTGCAAGGGAAATAGCTTCCATATCGAGACCATTCAATCAAATATTAAGTTATATGGTCATTACAGGCAACTGGGGAATATAAATAATAGGAAATGCTTATTGTGCCTCTTCTGGTATCCTTAGTTATTAAGCTCTGCTCCGGCAGCAACAATAAGCAATATGTGTGTTTTGAATCCTGGGTAACTTGTTGGAAATTAGGTTTCACAGTAGTGTTTGTGTATTAGTCTGATCAAATGCTGCATTATCTTCTACGCTTCTTGGTGGTATTTATGTGTTAAGCTCCTTTTTATTAAGTTTCTTGCTGAAATGTGATGTATTAAGTAAAGGCTCCCCATAGTAAATTATGTCGGTTTCTCGGTATTATCACTGCATTACCCTGCTCTGAATGATCTGATGTGCCTCATTAGCATAACATGAATTACAATAGGGAGTTTAATCTCCAGTCCTACACTTCTTCATGCACATCTTTTTCTCCCCATAACTTTTCATTACCGCAGGCTGGGAGGTCAGGCTGATAACCAAACAGGAACAGGGGGGAAAAAAAAAATCGTGTTCCAGGATGGATGAATGGAGCAGCCTGAGGGAGGAGGGAACAGCATCTGAGTGTTCTCTCAATGATGGCATCAGTTAGGGGAATGGAATGAAATTTCAAGGCACGCATGTATCATTTTTACTGACCCTGCACACCCAACGACAGGAGAAATGAGCCAACATTTTGCCACAGCACCCTAAAAGAATGGAGGGCAAAGACCCAGATTGTCCCTGTGGGTTTTGTGCACCTCCTCCAGTCAGGAACACACTTCTGTGCTTCATGTGAGGGAAACAGGCATTTAGAGGAAACCATCTAGATCCCATGCAGAAACCATTGGAACAAAGCCTTTTCTCACTGTGTTGCCTTCTACTGACACTTTTTAAGGATATTTTTTCCTATTTGTTTCTTGATATGGTTATATGGTCAAATTAATTGAGACCCTGGGCACTTATGTACAAAGGTTTTCAAAAACCCAAAATTCTAATTTTTTTTCCCAGGGACAGAGAAAAGTACATTGAAAGAGATTTTGTATAAAAATATTCAGTCATATATTGCTCTGCTTCAAGGGAAGCCTTGATTTTTGTGTTTTGAAATCAGTCTCAAATGAATGGCTCGGCCCAAATTTGGAGGACTGAGCAGAGAGGTTAAATAAATAATGACTTAATTATGGACAGCTTTCCTCTCCAACCTTAAGACTCAAGATCTGATAGACTTTTAGACCCACACTTCATGAAAAGCAGCTCCAGAAAGTAGTTTGAGAGATCACACATCTACCTGAACAAGAGGGGAGAGGCTCCTATGTGTAACAAAAATAAAAGCAAAAGCAAAAAAACTAGGTTCTTTTTTATTCTAAACATGAAACGTGTTTAATATTAGTTCATTCATATAGCCACGTTTTGAAAACAAGTTATGCTGAATTTATGCTATTAATGGTTGGAGTGATTAGAAGTGAAAATTCCTCCATGGTTGAACCTAAAGCACAGAACACAGGAGAACAGAGTTAAGCTGCCAGCTCTGTAACAGCATCTTGTTTCTTGAATGCAAACTATTTCAGAAATCTTTGGTATCTCCACACTGAATGTTAAATACAAAGATATTAACATTTTGTCTTTAATGTTGTAAAGGGTTAGTCTAAATTAATGAAAAAGTTCTGAGTGTTTGATTTTAAGGCATGATTTCCTAGAAATTCATATATCAATCTTTAAAACAGAATCTTCTGCAGAAAGTGACTACAAACCAGTATTTTACCAGAAAAGTACAACTTGTGGTACTTTTTTATCATGTTATTGTGATTGCTGTAGTCGCAGCATTTGACTGTGGGTCTCTTTAGGGTGATAATGTTTCTGGCTATAAATGTTTTTATTTATCTAAACACTAGCACTGAAAAGGGAGCTGAGCCAGCACAGAATCTTCTCTTACAGCCCCTGTGGGCACCAGCCTCTGCCTTCTGGTTGTCAGGCAACCTCACTGAAAGAACTCCATGGATTTATGGATTTAAATGCTAGACTTTCTGGAGCGGCGTATTCCAGAGAGTTTCAGATTCATCAGAATAAAATTTAAACAGGGACCTGTCCTCTCTTACCCTTTCTAACATAAAACAGGTTCTTATTTGAGTTATACCACAAACCTGAAAGGTGTAACCTGCTTCTACTGCAGATTTATTCATGTTTACCTACAGATGTTTGCAGTTACCCACAATCACATTTCAGCAAGCCCTCATATTCCACTTTGAAATTTACAGCTTTCTTGTCCTTTTAAAAACAATTTCAAACATTGCTTTTGAAAACTGAAGTTTGCAGTTCTTTGCAGTCTACAGAGGTTCTGTTATTGTTTTATTAATGTCTTAGTGTCTCATTCATCTTCCAATGGCAAAAATCAGCATTGTGGGTGTGTAGCCCTGTCACAGGCAGAGGGATCTGTACCAGACCTGCTTCTGTCTTGCATTTGCACCCTCAGTGCCAGCCATTCATGTTTGGATTGGCTATCATATCAAATTCAGGCTTCTGTCAGGAGCACATGAAACACAGCCACAATTTAAATTTATTTCATTAGAATGGCACCAATTTTCAACAGAGCTGAGTTTAATTCAACGCCTCGGAATCCATAGGTTAATTCTAATTTAAGTGCATGCAAACAAAACCTGGTATTGAAACATTTGCTTATCATTTGTACATTACAGAAAGCCAGAAGGGAGAAAAATCACTGGAAAGGAGAAGAAGAAAGTTTTCAGGGAAGTGGCAGAGACATTTATCAAGCCAGTGACACAGGAACCCTTGTTGGACGACCTTGCAGCAGCAGTTGGACACTGTGCTAAGCAGACATTGCCTGGAATTCATCCACCGCGGGAACTTGCAAAGCGTGGCTGAAAAAGATCACATGGAATGTCTGAAGGCATTTGGAAAAACCTGAGCAGTATATCAGCTCAGTCTGAAGCAGAAATACAGAAGCATAAACCCATGAAAATATCATGGGAGATGGGAGAGAAGAGAAGCAGAAATGCGTGTGCAATTTCTCTGATTGCTTCCTCTGGGAATAAAGGAGTTCAGGTTAGAGTCTGCGTGAGCAAAGCCGGATAAGCTGTCAGGACAGTGGGAGGCAGATACTGATGCAGGGAAGAGACAGCAAAATCTATCATCATTCAGGAGCACTCAGCACCCCTTCATTTCTACACGTTAATGCTTCTGCCATTGGCTTTTCTCCCTCAGAATTATTATTATTATTCATGACCCAAAACATCTCTCATCTTTCATTTAAAACAAGAAAGATGGCATCTTCATATATAGAAGTACTTTTGTGCGGGACGAGTCTTACTTCTGGATAAAGTCTTTGATGCATCTGTTGGCTTTCCTTCAATAATATTAGCAATTAAAGTCAAGAAAAATACATCTTTTCACCACTTAGCATTACACTGTACGTCCTGCAATATTAAAAAACATGCTCTCCTCTGAGGAATTTACTCAAAATTATATTTTTAAGCTGTCTTATTCCAAACAAACTTTCCATCCTTTTTTTTAACGGCTGTAGCAGTGCTATCAAGATGTCTAGAGCCAGAAAAAAGTCACATTTATGCTACAAACTGCTCATGACAAACGTTAATGCACTGATACAAGAAAATCTATGACAGTGTCACTCTAGGGAACTGTAGATCTTCCGTGGAACCGCAGAGGTAGAGAGGCTACAAACAAGGCACAGGAAAGAAACTGGAACACCTGGAACTCGGTGTCAGCCGGCCATAACTTAAGTCAGGCTTAAATAAACAACCACAGTTAAGGCTTGACAGCTCCTGTGCAGCATCCAGGAGAGAGATGTGTTTATCTCCCCCTTGTCGTCACCCCAGACAGGCACCGAGGTCCATTCCTACCTGGATCAGCCACAGCTGGGATTTGCCATGGATGTGGAACAAGACAAGTTCCTGCTGTGGTATCACCCATGTCTTATCCTTGCTCTGATAAGCCATAACCAAAAGAAATCAACCCAACCTCTACGGTTTTTGTTGACATCAGGTTAAAAGCAGATGCAAATTATTCACTCTTCTGGTCTTAAAAAGTTACTCCACTGTCTGAGCAAATGCTAAATAGAATGATAAACCCATCATTAACGGAAGGAGAAAGTTTATAGGCTAATAAATTTAATTCTTTTTCATTTAAGTGGAAAAATTGGCAGATTGAAAAATGCTTCTGCCAATTCAGGTCAACAGAACATTTGCTTTACAAATTATCCTTTTGATAGCAAACATAAACGAGATGAGAGACTATAAATTGAAAGGATCAAATGTCATTAAGTTGTGCACTCGACACGACAGCAGCAGGAAGAGCAGCATGTCCAGGTGCCATCATTCCAACACATAAATCACTCAAATTATGCAATGATGTGGTAACATCTTCCCCCTTTGGCACCTCTTCATTCTATGAACTTTTATCTCCAAGCACGAACTGATCTGCACCATCAGACACCTCGTTTAGGCATTAAAAGACCCCAAGTTTGGTAAAAACAAACCTGTTACATTAAAGAAAAAGAAGCTTAAAGATCAAAACAGTGTTTGGAGCAGGGATGTGGAGGACACTGGGACACACAACAAGGGTGATTATCTTCAGCCTTCATCAAATGTGCTGAATAGCCTCCAAATATTAATTGGCATGTTGTGATAAATGCCTCCATTGTTTGTTACTGCGGCGATTATTTGAAATGTCAGCTCCTCCTACGCTACTGCAAACAGGGCAAAATGATAAAGGAATGGGCCTTCAAAATGTAAATTTTCTTGAAAATTGTCACAGGCAAGAGCATTCATTCATTGCCAGAATGCTTTGACTGCATTTTGTTATTATTATTATTACATTTTGCTGCTATTATACCTGAAATCCCATGTGTTACTGATGACAGGATCTGACAGGCTTATTGCTTATTTTAATCTTAATAAGACAGAGATCACGTTCATGTATATTAAAAAATTCTTCTGTATTTATTAACTTCTCCATTTGGTCAAGCTCAGTCAGTACCTGATGCTTTATCTAAAAATACAATAAATAGAGTGCATAAAATAATTTATTTTTGTCAAAGCTATATCAGAGCAGTAAAGTCTCCTGGTAAGACTGCAGGTCAAAAATCACTACATTAGGTTTTCTTAGGCACTTTTCATTCACTTTACAGCCCTGAGCAAGTTGCTGAATGTCTCTGTCCATCTCTGCACTGATCTTATGTAAAGGCATGACAATAACTTCACAGTGAGTCATTTTCAGCATTCTAAGAGGACACAGACTGAAGTCATTATTCAATGCAAATCCTTGTTGTTGTTTTGCCATAAAATGTACAAAACAGAGTGGTTTATGATATAAGGAACGCTCTAGAGAACCGAAATTGCCAGTCAAACCACCTCTGAAAGCTGAGTTCCCTCAGCCAGCCCACAGCCCCACCCCAATCCTGCTTCTTGGGAAGTTCCCTGATCAATCCAACCCGGTGTGCACAACAGCTCATCCCAACACAAAGGCCAGAAGATATTTTTGGATAAAAGGCAGGACACCTGTAGGTTCTCAAAGGGCACATCAGCCACTTTTGATCTGAGCCCTTGCTTTAGGAGGACATGAAATAATTGATACATGATAATTATAGTGCACAAACTGCACAGGTACCAGAGCCATCCAACTGCTGCCCCAATTCTGTTCCGACACAAATATCAATCTTAAGAGGAACTTGATGTAAAAAATGAATTGTTCTCATGTGTCTTATCAACTTTGAAGTCAGAATTAACAATCACCTCTGTGATTATATCATTGATTTAAGCTTAAGGACTTTTATTTACACTCTTGTCTCACATGTGAAGCCTTTGTGAATACAATGAACAAAGCAACCAAACCAAAATTCCCGGTATTGTTATCCTAAAGATCCTTGGTGCTTAGCTATGGCCCACAATAAAAACAAAATGAACCAGCTGTGAACCTGCCCCTGGCACAGTGATTCAGGCCAGGTTCATCTCTAGCAACTGCAGAGCCAGAAAGGGACAGGATTTTAAATATAATCAGCCCAATTTAACAACTCATTATTTTTGTCTTAAATCAGCGGAACTTGGTGTAGTAGCACCAACTCATTTCTCTTTTTACATTTAAGGCACAGAATAATCTCAAAGTACACATTTGAGGAAGATGTAAAATGAAGGCAACCTGTAAAAATGCCCACAGCCTGTCTCCTCAGGACTTACTGATGACAAACGGGACAGGAGGCACACACCTCTCAAACTGACATGGAATTAGCACTAACTCTAAACAGCAGGGCCAACTTAAATCAAAGAATTCTAAAATTCTTCCTGTTGCAGCACATCTTTGTCTTATACCAGAGATCAGTACGTTTAGAGACACGGGAGCATGATAAACTACAAAATCTTAATGCTCCTCTGCATTAAGAAATCCCACCAGAAATGTTGTATAGGATCCAATTCTGAATTAGCATCAATAATTCAGTGAAGCAGATGTGCCATTCTCCAGAGGCCACTGCACAAATCTTATCTTGCAATGATATTTACAGACACCAGCTCATTTCAGACAGGGCAATCCCCTCTCTGCCAGCTGTGACAGCAGCCAGGCCTCCACTTTATGGTTCCATGTGAAGCAAGAAGGAATTTCAGAGTCGTGCAGTTTCCATGTGAATGGAAAGTGTGGGTTAAGTCAATCCAATAAAATCATCCTTTCTGAGCATAAAAAGTTTAGAAACACTGCCTTTTAAACCTCCATTTTATTAACCTTTATCAGCTGCTGCGAAACCAGCACATGATGAGATTTCTGAACTTTGCTGTCAGTAGCTAAAGGGTAATGCTTGTAGTGATTGCTGTTTTGCAAAATTATAATTCCCATCTCCAAAAGGTCTTCTAATGGATTTATTCTCCAACCATTACCGAGTGGCACTGGGAGACAGCGAGCAGGGTTTGGTGGCTGCATCTCAGGGCAGGCTGGCTGCAATTCCTGACTTCCAGGCTGACTTCCAGCCCTGCCTCCAGAACCTAAATCAGGTCAGCACAGTGCTGCAGGTGGGAGGTGAGGATGCTGTTTCCATTCGGAGCTCTGGCCAGAGTCCAGCAGTGCAGGACGGGGGACTGGCTGCTCCCAGCAGCACAGCAAGTCCCCGCTGAACAGGGAACGGGCCAGCAAAGAGCTGAGTCCAAACAAAGCCTTGGTGAAGTAATTAAATGTACTCAGAGTTACTCAGAGAGAGCTGGTCAGCGCTGGGCTGAGTGAGACAAGGACAGACCTGCAGCTTCACCCTTCCACGTTCCTGCAAAGCTTTATCAAATCTGTCTTTTGGGGTATAACGCACCCCAGCAGTGCCAGAGGAACCATAATTTATTACAGTGTCACTTCAGAGTGGGGAGTTAAAAAACCTCAAACATTTCAGCGGGTGTAGACTGCAGGATGCCAGTGGGGACAGACAAAACCCCTGCCCTGTGGACAGAATTATTGAGGCAAAATGCACTAACCATAACTTGTAACTTCCAGGGGTTTGGCTGTATCGAGGCATTCCTCTGAAGACTTGAGGTAAGAGAAGCTCCAAGGATGGCATGCAAAAGAGAAAGTTATCCCAGCTAGCTCTTCCCAGGGTTCCTCAAAACAGATCCAAGGCTCGCTGAGGGAGCTGTGCTGGTGTTTGGCAGATAAATAAAGGCAAGAAGCAGAAAGGTCAGATGAAGTCAGGCCCGGTGGTTGTTAATAAAAGATTAAAAGGGGAGAAAACTGCCTGAAGAGCTCCTTACAGCTGAGACCAGGCAACTAAACGCTATCACAGAGCAAAGAGGCCCCAGATGCAGGGTCAGAGATCCTTAAATAAACCTTGAACCTCAGCAAGAAAGAAGACCTGAGAGACAGAAGCTGAAAGAGAATTTTCACTGGCAGGTTGGCCACTGAGAGTTCCCTCCTGCTGCACTCAGCTGTTTGAGAGAGACGGGTGTAACAAAACTCATTTCACACGGCAGACTGCAAGTTTTCTGGCAGGAAAAAAATCCCAGGACATTCTTTTTTTTTTCCTTCTCCTAGGTAAAGTTTTCAATTTTTCTTCTTGCTCAGAGAAATTTTCTCTGCAAAACAAAATCAAATACAGGTCCAGCATAGGCACTCCACATTGGAGCACACCTGGAGAGGAAACTGGGATCTAAGAAACCTTGCGCTTTGTTCCTTGGCTGATCGTTCAAACAAAAATTTCAGGCCTAATCACTTTTTTCTTCCTGTGGTTGTTATAATTTTGCTTCCTGCCAAAGGACAACATCAAATATCAGAAGTCCTTGCTTTTGTTAAAATTTTAAAAAAGAACTCAACAAAAAACTTTGAGAGCAGTTTTAAAGGTAGTCATTTTACAGACAGGGTGTGAGAGGGCTGTGTTACTGTTAATATTGTAGTTAATACTAGAGAAAACTGAAGCTTGCATCAATACTCTGGAGCTCAATATTATCTTTCCAGTCAGTAGGAATGGACACAGATGACTTCATCAGAGTTATAAAAATTTATATCATCCAGGCTCTTGAATGTTAACTCTTTCGGTTCTTTGGAATAGCAGACTCCTGTTGGCCCTTAGACCATTCCTACAGTCTCTCCAATGCCTTGTTTTCCTCATTGACAGAAGAGAAGTCATCAGTTTAAAACACCCTTAGGAAACGTTTTCAAATCTATGCCAGTGAAAATTATCATTATTACAATTGCAACTCTTGTTCCCTTCAAGAAGTTAAATACCTGTGTAAAACTGCTCATGGCGGAATTTTCCACCACTGCACACAAAGGACAGAAATGTAATTCCTACAGAAGTGCCTGGATGACATTTGTGCACCTGTCTGGGAATTTTTCAGCACACAAACTGAATTTAAAAAGACACAGTGCAGCAGCAAATGGTCATTACAAGCCAGTGAAGCAGCATAATGGATCAGTAACAAAGACCCAAGCAGAAAGGGGGAGAAGGTTTTTCTACCTGCACGTAAGAGAAACTCACTGCAGTCAGAGCTGAGCAGTTCACTGTGTGCTCTCCTCTCGCAGCAGAGTCCAGGCAGCCCCAGCTGCTCCCTCATAACCACCAACACAAGCAAGGTGAGGGGGACAAGACACCTCTTTGCTAAATCTGAGTAAATTTAACAACTGACTTGCATTTTCAATCATGTGATTTTAAAGGTTTTTCCCTCTACTTGAGCTCCTCTGAGCCTTTCACAGGCCCACAGGCAGGGAACAAATGCAGCATGTCAATATAAAGCTCAAATCTGCTGTCTACAGAAATGATCTCCCACCCCACTACTCTGTACAAAATATTACACAATTACTGTATAAAATAGGGCTCACCATGACAGTGTCATTCACCTTCCTCTGACCTAAATCACCACGGACAGACAGGTGAGTCACTTGTCCACCTTTAATTTCCTCTTCAGGAACACTGTATCTAAAAATTACCTATCTTGAAGGGTTTGAGGTCTGTTATGAATAGTTCCCACACCAAATCATTCATCTCTCAGTTCCAAAAGTGGGTTTTTGCATAAAAATCATTCACATCATTGAGCTGCTCTTTGGAAGTTTACCACCTCGTCCTTTCCCAGCCTACAACAACCCTTTTTTCAGTAAGAGTCATAGGTCCATCTAAAATAACTGGAAAACTTAACAAGAAATGAAAAAAAAAAAAAACTACATCTTTTAAATCCTATACAATATCAAGTGTTCTCAAGTTCTTTCTTCAGTGAGAGCTCCCGAGACTTAAGAGAAGTCACAGGAAAAAAGATGAATTCATTAAAATGGGCTTTCAATTTGATCCACAGTGACTTCCTTGGTGTGCTACTTTATTCCAGCTGGTGGGGGCTTTGGTCTTGTTGTTGGGTCTTTCTCTTATAATGAAATCTTATGGGAAGTCTTAAAAAAACATTCTTTAAATTATTTTTGTCAAGGTCACCAGGAATAAAATGTAGCTGTGTGAAACGGGAGTTGAAAAGGTGAAAAGCAGCCACTGTGTTCAATTAGCACCCACTTTGTAATCGCTTTCATCCTTTCCTCTGCCAGGATGGATCCAAGATGAGATTTATTATCCAGGTTGAAAAGCCACGTGTCATTCTCCTCTCTGTACAACACCACCCTGGGATTCAGCAGATCAGTTTGGCATTATGTGACTGCATTTGCTGCAGTGGAAGGACTTGTGCTTCAGACAAGTAAAGCAGAGAACAGAACCATTTCCAGTGATGTTCTGCCAAACAGCAAGTCACTGTGATTTTAAAAAGAGGGGAACAAAGGGAAACAACTACAGCACCATTTTTTACAGGGGAGCTGAGATAAAATTACCGTCAATTGTACCTTGAACACCTGCACGTGGTTGCAAAATGGAATGAAGAGTGTAAAATTTAAAATTTACAGGACTGATGTATGATTGCTCTTTCCACTGCATTCTGGGGGGACAGTGGTTGTTTGGACCCGCTGAAGTTGTCTCAGATTCGTTGTCCTTGTTGTAAAGCAGATTTGGACCTCAGAACTTCAACTACTAAAGGTGAAAAAGTGTTCCAAAAAATATATGGAGAAAAAAAACCCAACTAATGGAAAAGCAAGGCCCATGCTCGCAGTCCCCAAATCTCTTCAGCACTTAAATCAAGTAACAAAAACACTGGTTAACTGCAGTGCCATTTTCTAACTTGAAAATATAATGCATTCTCCCTCAAAATGCGTCATGAGAACTTGTTGATTTTTATGACAGCTTCGGTGGGAAAAGCCTACATGAAATCTTGGCTCTTGTTTCATTTTGGAAATGTCAAAATGCATTGTTTCAAAAAGGTTAAAGCAATTTTTCAGTTCGGTTTTTTCAGGGTGATTCATCTCATTTAGGCATTTGTACTATGTTCTAGTACACTAGAAATGTAGCACCAACACCAGGATTGCACTCAGCTGTAAATTATTTGGGTTTTCTATGTATTTTATTATACTTGGATATTTTGACACCATATATAATTTTTGAACATAAAGACCGTTTGACGCTTGAAAAAATTTAAATTCAGAAAAAATTACTGAATGATTTCATTCAGCATAGGGGGAAGGAAATCTGAGACATTTCAGATTGAACTTTACACTCTCCACTTGAAAACAGTATTTTAACTGAATGACATTAAAAGAGAGCAAAACAACCCCAGGATGCACCCTCTGCATATAGAACAAGGAGCTTCAGAGTGAGCTTAAATGTATCCTCCTCCTTATATCCACAAAAGAACAAAAAGCAGAAACAAGAACCAAACATATTTGTAGAATTTCCCCCTGAATCTACTCATTTTTTAATCTTCACTGCTTCCTTGCTCCGTATTTTTATCCCCCATCTCTCATCAGAGTGAAGCAACCTCTGACCAGATATTTTTCCTGAATTGTTTTCATTCCTTGTTCAGAACACTGACAAGCAGCGTGCATAGAGCACGCAGGCAATACCAAATAAATAATAATAAATAATTGTCTGAATAATAAACCACACAGTTCACATTTCCTTACTGCTCCACACAATTTGCTCAGGGTTAGTCAGTTAATTGCTTGGAGGCAGGGCAGAAAAAGCCACTTCTGAAGGAAAAGTGGAAGTTGTGCTGAAACCTGAGGGGTCATGCCTTAAGTACCAAAGAAAATGGGAAAATTGCGGAAAGAAAAATGAGAAATTAATAATCTTGTGTGGTATGAGGGAATGGAAGGTATCAGTCAAAGCAGAAGGAAAAATGCAGAAGAAACTATAACTGCTTCTAAACAAATCTGTCCTTATTTATACTATTTATATTATAAATGCCTATCTATACTGACATTTCTGACTTGTTCTGTCACACATCTGCTTTTTCCCCATTTCTTTCTCTCTTTTCCTGTCTGCCCGTCCCTCTGGAATGACGGTGAAAAGCTGGATGAATCCCCTAGGTGTTAGTCCATGGGGTTTGTGGGCAGTTCCCCAGACCACTCCCATCCCTATTCTGTGGTCAAATACCTGGTGGGACTCATCAGATCCTTCACTGCACCAGTGCAGGAAAGCATTTCCCACTCCCCCGGCAGGTGGTTCCAAATAGGGAAAGAGTTTCAGTTCACCTCTAGACATTTTAGGAATTTTAGCTGGAAGGTTCTGTGGGTTTCAGGCATGGGTTGGGCTCTGAGAGTGTAACCCAAAACTTCTTGGTGATCTCATTGGCTGCAAGCCAGGTTATCCCTCCTAAAACATTCAGTATTTAGGAAAGAGCACAAAAGGAAGTAAGGGGCTTTTTGGGGTGTTGGTAGCCGAGTGTCTGAAGTTTCTCGGTCACCTGCGTGCAGCTTTTCTTTTGTTTTCTGTAACATTTGTCATTTATTTTTATCTATTAAACCTTTTGATTTACAAAACACCTCCGAGGAGCAGTCTGGCTCGGATTAATTCTAGCCCATTCTCTACAAAGGCTGGACCCTCAGAGACTGATACATTAGCACCTTGCTTATTAAACTCTGGCCACGTATCAATGAGTATCACACCTGTTTTCAGCCTGGACACCCCCAGAGACAAAGCAATCGCTGCTTTTAATCCCTCCACACCGCCAGAGTCTGCACAATCATTGCACTGCCCGTGGAAACTTCTCCCTGTGTCGTGTGGAGGACAGAAGACTGATGCAGGCCCATTATGTGGTCATATTATGGTCTGCCAGAGATGCAAAGGCTCATTTCCTTGGGAATTGTGCTCCATCACTTGAGGCTGATGAGTGCTGGAGCCACTGACATCGCTCAGACTGCTCAGGTGAAGAAGGACTTACCACAGGAGAAAGGCTTTATAGGATGTGGGTTAATACTCTGAGCCTTCCTCTCTGTTTGAACTCAAACACTCAAAGTGCAATTTGATTAAATTTCAATCCAAAACAAAGTTCTTTAAAAATTAAGGATTTGCAGTATTCTATTTTTGCGGGTTGTAATTAGATCCTTCTTATGTGTGCTTTCATTTTGATATTCTCTCAGGCTGAAAATCATGGGGTTTAAGCTTTTTTCTTTTATTTTAAGGCACAATAAAATAGTGGCTGAAAATGTAAAAAATATAAAAGGTTATAAAGAACTAAACTATTAAGTAATATATCAGAGAAGAGCTTTTTCTCCTGGAAAATCAGCATATTGTGAGAACTTCAGTAATGGAATGAAGATGAATGCAGTTAAGAAAAATTTAGTTACATACTTTTAAGAGGAAAAAAAAATTACTCAGTATCACATCATAATGAAGAAATATAATTTTAACTTCTGTCCATTAAGTTGTGAATTTAACAGCAATTATAAAACTGGATTTTTTTTTAAAGTGGTAAAATACAAAAAGAGCATTACCGTGCCTATAGGGTTTTATGTTAGTTTCAGGTAAGTTGATCAGCTCATGAAAGTCAGTGAAACTTGCAGTCTTAATAAGAAGTCCTAGGAAATCTAACAGTCCCCATCACCACTTTGGAGGGGAGAAAAAAAAGAAAACCTGCCACAGAGTCTGCCATACCACTGCACTAAAAACCCAGATCCCAAATACTCACAGCAGCACAGTCACAGGCCACACTGAAATTCAGTTCCTCAATAAAATTATTCATGGCTTTTCTATACCTTCTGACTTCACACATCTTTCTTATGCAGGGAGTGGAAGGGCGCAGCAGAAATACTTTTACTTTTGCTCCCCAGCACACTGCAAAAATACAGGATTAATGTAATGTTTGAACACCTTATCTCAGGTAAAAACACCAAACATGCATATATATATATATATAAAAAATAGATATATATACACACACATACATAAGAAGAGGCAAAAGAATGGAATGTAAGAGGTGCTGATCCAAGTCTTGTTGGACCATCATGATGTGAAAAGGAAGAAGAACTGGTAAGGTAGTCTGAAAATTAGATTCAGGGTAGCTCACTTTTATACTTAAACTTTACATTCTGCCCCATATTAATGAAAAAAATTGCTTGGCCTCCTCAAGGCCAAGTTCAGTCTATCAGAAAGTCTGTTTTTTTGATTATCCTAGAAAAATCTTGTTACATTTCCTAAAAAGGAGAAGGGGACCTAGTACAGAAGCATTTTTTTTCTTTTGAGGATCAAGTAAACCCTACAAAGCAACTGGGTGTAGAAATATTTTTGGGCCGCTTTTATCTTATGTGCAGTGGGAACAGATTAAAAGGTAAGGAAAAAAAAAAAACTTCAAAGTCCTTCCCTTTTTTTTTCTGCAATCTTTACATTTTTCTATGTACTACATTGTAATGATCAACAACCCAAGAGGTTTGATATTCCAAAGTCGACAGAATGTGAGAATGCACAGGAAGAGTCATGAGGAAAAGATGAAGAGTCGTGAGGATGGCAACAGTGTCATTAAAAAAAACATAAATTAAAAAAAAGAAAGAAAAAAGGGAAAAGTCGAGATTCCTGTAGTAAGATTAGAATTATTTCATACAGATATGATAACTTCTAACTCTTTTCTCTTATTCCTTAATAGGAGAATTCTTTCTCTTATTCTTTGCTATCCAAGCAACAAAAGAGTTTGTGGGTAACAAAACGAGAGGGTCCTGAAGCTGAACCTCACTGAGGGCTGGGCTGCAGCAGTGAGCAGCTGCAGGAATCTGGGATTCCAGCCCAGAGCCAGTGCTGGGTGCATTCCCTGCTCTGTTTCCCTGCACACCTGTTGGTACTGGCACACCCAGCACTGGCATTAAAATGTTTTTGCTGTTGTTTACGAGCATTGCCAAGAGGGAATTGCAGCTTTTGCTCTTTGTTCTGCAGACATTTGCTTTTGTAAACTGATATTTGGGTTTTTTTCTATAAAAGTGCAGCAGCTAGCATAAGATGTGTAGGCACTGCCTCCATTTTGCTACCATTACATAATGCTCAGCACAGCGACGGGCTGGCTCTGAACAACAAACTCACAAACAAACTCGGCTCTTTTTGCCTCCAAATTCGAAGTAAATTGTCTCAAAGCAAAAGATTTATAGTGCTGCTGGTTTTACTGACGTAATTCCATGCTGCTCAGCAAGGCAGAAGGCTCACAGGTAGGAAAATTTCCAAGTGATGATTAATAGCTTCTCTTAAATAGTTACAGAGGTTCAAGTGCGTGTTAAGGCCGAGCATCGTGTTTGGGGATGCAGTAGAGACAGTGTCCAAGCAGGAAGAGCACTAAAGCATCCCACAGACAGGGTGAGGTGTAATCAGAACAATAATCTACATGTAATGTAGAGAGTTCAGAGATCGACTATATTCTTTACAGGAGCTTCTAAAACTAGATTACTGCAGGCTTTATGGTTTGTTTTTTTTTCCCGAAGAGGAAAAGTCATACTGCTTAAAAAATAAAAGGTCATGTTAAAAAAAAAAATCAATCTGCCTTCAAAAATGTTAAACCCACTGGTTAGGCAATGATTTTGGCCAAAATCAGGTCTTAGATTAAGGGTTTGATTCTTCTATTTCCCTCCAAGACAAGTGTAATGGAACTATTTAAGTCCACATTGCACTTCTGAAGTAGTTTAGAATAAGGTTTATAATTTTGCTGTTTAACTTAGTGCCCAAATCCACAATCCATATATAAATTATGTTGGCTTATGAGCGCTCAAACCTTTTTGTCCATCTCTGAAACAACAGACTTTTGACTCCAGATTTTTTTTTTTTTTCTGGTCCATAAGCATACTTTCTTTTCTTTCTACTCATGGGTGTGCAAGCTCCCAAGGGTGTTTGCTCCCAGAGAACTCACACATTTTTTACTTTTACTGGGTTAAAAGCCCTTTCTTACATTAAGCAATTCTATAATTTCCTTCTCTCCATTTCTTATTTCCTATCTGTAACTTTCAGCTCAAAGCACAAGCAGAGGAGACAGCACTGTTGCCTGACAAAGCACAAGCCCAGTAGCTCAATGCCAAGCACAGGGACTTGGGCACAAAATATGGGGATGTGGCTTGGTGCAGAGTGAATAACTCATCAACAGAAGATTTAGTATTTGAGGCTGTTTCCCATTAGAGCTTTTCCTGTGTAAGCACTTATTGCAGATTCCAGATGTCAGTCTGGAGGAGGTGTTTGGTACCTGGTTCGAGTACCAAGGTACTCCAAGGGCAGCCAAGGTGCCAACTTGTGGCAGTTTGCATCTGGAAGAAATCCTAATCTGTGCGGAACTTTGTTTACTGAGTATCATTTGGCAATCCATTTTCCTCCCTTGCCACACTACATTGCCAAACAAAACTCTTTTACTTCAGATTCTCCCTCTTGGTAAGAGGGAGAGTGAAAATCCTTAGTCCTTGTGCCATTCTGATGCACAAACCCACCCTTTTTTGGCGAATTTTCAAACTATTTCTCGCAATCAAGGTGACATTGTTCCAGAAGCTACACTCCACTGAACAACACACATCATGGAATATGATGTGCTTAACGCACTTTAATTCCAGAATACATCTCAAAACTACATAATTGCTTCTAGTAATCAGGAAAAAGTGCATCCCTGCCAGGAAAAAGTCTATCCTAAAGTCCAAGTTAAGCTAATCTTTTGGGAGAGGAGGGGAAAAATAAAACCTATTCACCCAAAAAATTCTCACAATAAGATTTTAAAAGGAAATCTTGTATATTCAAAGCCCTTTGCAAAAAGATACAAATTTACCTATCAAAATCAATTGAAAAGACTTTTATTTAGTCAGAAAATATTTGGTTCCAGAAACAGAGGCTTACGTTTGAATAATTCAGTGTTTGTGGGCATTTTACGTATAGTAAGTACAGTACTAGCAATGAAGTCCCCTTTCTGCTGCCTTTAGGGGAATAATAAGAAGCAACAGATTATATTCTAAGGGAATTTAAGGGGTAAATATCCATATTTGATGGTAACTTGTGTTGAAACCATTTACCCAGATGAAAGCACACAGAAATTATTCGCTCCTCCAAATAGTGTAAAGATTTTACTTTGGTCACCTACAACAAAGATCAGAGCACCAGGGTGTCCACAGCAACATTAAATTAACTCAGCATTAGCAGAGCTGAGACGGCTCAAGGGAATAAATGTTATTTAAACCAATGGAAGTCTGACCGTGTCATCTTGTCCACATACATCCTCCGGCCCTCCCAGCAGCAGAGAAGGGCTGTGAGATAATACACACCAATCCAGACTCTGGCTAGCACGAGTTCTGATTTGTTCAATCATTCCATT
Organism: Cyanoderma ruficeps; assembly: GCA_008694505.1. Lineage (NCBI taxonomy): Eukaryota > Metazoa > Chordata > Aves > Passeriformes > Timaliidae > Cyanoderma > Cyanoderma ruficeps. Next base: position 4,456,623 of record VZDJ01000047.1, read on the forward strand.
AGTCTGACTCTCCTGGAAGCTGTGTCAATTATTTCCACACCTGGGTACTGCTACAGCACGTGGTAGAAGGTCACCTACCCAGCCCACGGGTTTTGTTTCTCTGTTTAATTCTCTTTTCTCTCCTTCTCACATCTTTAAGCCAGTTTTGTTGGAGCTCCATCTCTCCACTCCTAATGCTATTCGCTTTACTATTTATCAGCTGAAGCTGTTTCTCAGAGCTCCAAAGCCAACAGAGTGATCTCTGTGTACTGATCACATCTGCACAGAGAAATGCATTACTTGCACCCCGAAAATTTGCAGTTTAAAGTCAAGTGAAAGCAGCAAGCAGACAGAAACAGAAAGGAAAACTTGTTTAAAACAAACCATGTAGCAGCCATTCTGGAAAACACAGTATCTACAAGCCACAATGTATCCACAACTTGAATTCTCTTCCACAAGGTTGCAGATGAAAACATGAGATAACATTACTTTTCTTAGTTACATGAAAGATATTGACAATATTGCAACCCACTAGACAAGATCCAGCGCTTAAGTGCAGACATATAAGGTGAACACAGGGTCCACAAAGAAATCTTCCACCACCTTTCATCCCACCTCAACTTTTCCACCCAGGCAAAGACAGAAAGAAAACCCTTCTTTACCTCCTTCCTTCTGCCATGTACTTGCAGTAGGAAAATAAAACCTGGTAGTATATTATACAGCCCTTTCTACTCTTCCTTTAGCTATGCATGTTGAGTAAATAATCAGATTCTATAAACACATGATGTGCACTGATCTCAAATAGAACTTCAGAGAGGAGCTTACATCTGCATCCCTGTTTGCCTGCTGTTGTCAGTGTGTTATGCAGAGATGGCTTTTCCTGGGGACAAAAGCAAAAATGCTGCTCTAATACCCAGCTCAGACTGATCTTGGCAGCTGGCTGTTCAGTCTTGCCAGGCAGGGAAAGGCTGCTCTCTCTTTGCTAAGTAAAGGGACTGAGCCATGTAAGAGCCTTGTTAACGCTTTATTTCAGCCAGCAGCAGAATGCCACTCACTGGCCATAACCCCATGTGATATTTGACACTCATCTGTCTTGAAAGTTGGAAACACAACAAAAATCTCTAAAAAATCTAAAGTTGTGCTTCAAATGCAGTGAGGTTTCCTTTGAAAGGAGAAGAAAAACCACGTCATACTTTTATTTTCATCACTTTGTTGCCTCCCAGCGGCTTGCTCTACAAAGATTTGCTTTCTTCTGTGGGTTTTGCTGCCCTAAGTTAAAAAGGTCATGGCTCCAATTTACAAATTCATAACACAGAACGGATTTGACAGTGGTGAGTTTATAAATGCAAGAAGTTAAAAGAGGGACGTTAACACTGACGTGCCAGGATGTCTCTGGGAAGTTGATTTTCAGAGCTGGTTCTGTTGCATCTCTGTATTGACTTATGAATCTCATTTGCATTTCACCAGGGAGGTTTCTGAGGCATTTCCTAATAAGTGCAGTGAATCTGGGCAAGTTTCTTTATGTTGTTCTCCCTGATGTAATTCTAAAAGTGGCTGAAATCATTTCAAGGGCTTCTGATTTGCATATGTATTGCATTTGAGAACCTACCGGATCATATTATCACTGTATAAAATACAGGTTTCCCTCCTGGTTTCCCTCCTCTGCTCCAGTAAAGGTGCTTGTAAGTCCAAAGAAACAAAAAGTAAGCACCATGAAACAGAACAGCTCACTTCTATATTTCCTAGGTTACCTAATGAATAGATTTGAAAGAAGAGGTAACAATATTTCAAGGGTAATTTTGGGGGAGTGCTTGTTTTTAGGAATTTATATATTTATATTCAAGTATATTCAGGTGAAAAGAAGCCATTGGATATTCATGTTTCAATGAGTTTTGGTGCTTTGTTTGCCTTTTTTTACCCTGTAACAATACCCGAGTAACGTTCAATGAATTAATATTGCATAATATCACTAAAGTAAATGTGCAGTCTTTAAAATCTCATTTTCACACTAGACATCTGACCTGGATACTAAAAAAAAAATAATATTTCTTATGCTCTTGGGCAAATAATTTACACATAATATCATATGCTAAGAAAAATTATCCATTTCTTTACTTCTGCTTAGCCATGCACCTCTTACCCCAGTTTCTCAGTCTCTTATTGGCCCAGACACTTTTTAATCAGAGGAGATCACCACAGTGGTGCTGGAACCAGATCCTAGGAGCTTTCCAGAAGGGCCATGCTGCAATTATACAGCACGATCTCCAAGGGAAAAAAAAACTAATAACATTCTCTAATTCACTTTTTTAATGCGTTCAGACCTGTAAGAACTCCTTCAGAGACTTTCAGTGCATTTTCTACACATCTCCATCAGGTAGGAATTAGGCTTTATTTGCAGTCTCACTGGCATGGTAATAAATGAAGACGCAATGAATGAAGAAATGAAAATAAAAGAAGCTGTCCTATTCTACCATACTGCAATAAATGCTTGCTGATAATTAATTTCCCAGCAGTATAAGCAGAAGTGACACTCCAGTGAATATGGTGCAGAAGCTCCAAAGTGGGCTGATTTTAAAGGCAGGAGTTTGATATTCTGCTGTCACAGCACTTTGATGCAGCACAGTTTTAGTCAGCACTTTAAGGCAACCAATACCAGACATAATTATTTTATTACCATGGCCAAAGTTTGAAATACTTCTTCCTTTAGCCACTTCTCATCCTTTCACAGCTCACCCTGAGGCTTGCCTGCCTGTAAGGTTTCTTTAAAGAGAAAAATATATCTAAGGGTTGGGTAACAGTGGCTCCCACACAGCCACAGTTTACCAGCTCATCCTGTCCAGCACAGGCAAGTGAAAAAATACAGGCAGAGAACGTACAAAGGGATTTCAGAAAGCACATTCAGCTGCCCCACATACTTGTTTAACTACGAAAACATCATTTGCAGCAGATATTACAAAGGATTTGCAGAGAAGAACACAATCATCAGTCACTGGTGAACCCTTTCCAGCCCTGTTAGGTTCACATTCCTTGCCCAAGGCTGACAGACTGTGCTGAAAGTTCTCAGCTTTCTCTTTTCTTCCTTTCCAGTCTCATCTCCACAGCTCTTTGCCTAAGGCTACCATCGTTCTCTTGGATGATTCTTCATCTCAAATCTGGGGAGGAGAGGTGCTGGGGCAAAATAAGGAAGAAAGCCTCAACTTTCATGAATTTATTTATATATATATATTTATGCGTTGCTGATGAGTAATTCCACTAAAGACAGTAGTGAAGCCTGTTCAGGTTCAGACCCAGACCTTACAGAGGGTCTGGAGACCCTAAAGCTTTCCCACTCTTATTTTGCAAATCACACATGGGCATGCTCATGGTCCCAGCAGGACTCTTGGAATGCTGAGAAGGAGGAAAGGGAAAGGAAAAGAGAGAGCACTGTGACAGGAGGGCTGTAGCTGTGGCAGGAGCATCGAGGGATCAGGTGTGCCAGACAGGAGCAGGACACCTCCCCTTCCACAGGCAGAGCCTCTCTACCTTCCCAAGAGACAGAGGATACTCCACAGAGTGTAGCTCTGTCCTCCCAGCACCTCAGCCTGCCAATTCCTGCAGCAGGCCGCTCCTAAATTTGGCCATTTTAAAGTAAAAGACGTCTTCCTCTAGAAGAAATTTTTAGATTATGTGGCCAGCTGTTTTAAAAACAAGGAGCAAAATAAGACTGCAATTCCTCCTCCACCTTGCCAATGGCTCATGCAGGTAAAACTGTCCGTTTGCTACAAAAAAAACAGAATTTCTAGTGCGAGCTGAGCTATGCTTGGCTATTCTTCCTCAAGAGGAAGGTACATATGGCACAGGGCAGGATTGTGATTCCTCCTCTTTCAGCTCTAATCCCAGAGCTGCATGTTTGTTTACACAGTCAGTGTCTCAGAAACAAGAGAATTTGTCCAAGGAGCTGCTGGGGAGAGCAGGAATCTCCGGGACAGGCTGTTCACACCCAGCACAGCTGGCAGAGGAGCTGCTGTGCTGCCTTTGTCACCTCGAGCATCACTGCAGCAGCAGGCTGGGATGCCTTAAGTTTTATCTTTGATGTATTTCAGGTTCTGTGCTGCCCAGGGGGGCAGTTCTGAGCTCACAGTCAGTGTCACTCAGCTCTGCACACAGCAGGGACACAAAACAAATCCTTTTCCTGCTGCACACCAAGGACAACTTTCAGGCCCAAAAGCACAAACAAGGGTGGCTGCAGGGAGGAACAAGAAGGATGGGACCTCATAACCTGAAGCTGTAACTGGACAATTAAACCCCAATATGCAAATGGACCAAAACTTATAAAAATGTAAGACTTCATGACCAGTCATCCATTTTGTGACCATTTTGGGTCCACCTTGGGTGTAGCCCTGGCCAGGCTCTTGTCCTGCCCAAGGTGGATCCTTAAAGGCCTTTCAATAAATATCTACTTTATTCTCCAGCTCTGTCCAGTCTCTGTTCCAGCTCAGCCCTCCCAAGGCATCAGCTGCACTGCCCCAATGGGGCTCTGCACTGAAGGAATCCCCTGAAGGCTTAGCAGGCATATGTTTGATCCATATTTTTCTCAAAGCTGGCAAAAAAAAATTGCATTTTGAAGTTGTAGAGGTTCTCTTCCTGCCTAATGAGCAAGCCAGGATGCCAGTCAGCCCCAGGAGAACCGTGTATCCCACAGGCAGGAGGCTGTAGCAACACTAAACCAGAGATTTCCAACAGGCTTTTTGCAAATGTTTTGCATCGCTTTCTAAGAATAGCAAGGACAAGTCTTTAAATGTACAGCTCGACCAGAACACACTAAACATGGCTGAAAAAGGAAGCACACCGTTTATTATTTAGTTATAAATTATTTGGTTACTCTGTAGATGATGATATCCTCCTCTTTAAGCAGGTCAATCAGCTTCTTTGAAGGAGAAGAGTTAGCAGAATAAAACATTTTATCTCTAATTCAGATTTTGATGTAGTCAGCCTAAATTCTCCTTTATCTCTGCACCTCTTTGTGAGAGGTGAAACAAGTCACTCAGGGAACAGCATTTCAGGAAAAGCTCATTTCTTAGTTTGTTTTTCATTTTATCAAATCCCGTGAGTCATAACAAAATCCTGAATGAAACTACTGAGGGGATTTAGCCAGCTCAGCTTTTTAGCTCAGAAGAGTTTGATCTACAGAGCAAGCTCGGAGAAGAAAAGCGGGCAGGCAAAGCCAGGGAAGTAAAATTTGGCTAATTGAGTTCGGCTGGGTTCAGAGCCAAGCCAAGGTAAGGAGTCAATATCGGTGTGAACCTGACAGAAGGAGCCCGCTGATCAAACAGGGGGGATGAACACTCAGCCCTGCTCTCAAAGGGCGCTGAACTCCCCGTGTTTCCCTGTTCTCCAAGGAACTCTCAGCTCTCAGCAGCTTTGGAGGCTGGCTCACAGCGCTGTGATAGCTGGGGGGAAAGTACAAATCCCAAATCCCCCCAGGAATGCTCCTCAAGATAATGGGCGTAATCGAATCCAGTGGGAAGGGCCTAATAAAGACCCCAAAAAACAACTAGGAAGTCGGGAAGGGAAAGAACATGAAGGGGAATTGGGAGAGGGGAGCAGTAAGTGCAATTCTTGGTAAATCTGTGTTACAGAGACACAAAACTCCCCCTAAACAAACATGTACCAGCTGTAGATTACTTTGCTATTTAGGCAGTAGCTTTAGTTAAACCACTGCAGCTCCCTTGAAGCCTATGGATGCAGCTGGGAGCTCAAAAAGAATTATGCCAAAATCTTTTATCCTCTGTGTGCAACAGGTTTTTCCTCTGTTGTCCTAAACTCTTTAAACTTCTCCTCCCAAGCCATGCACGGGTGCTGCAGCTCAGTTTTGGGAATGCAGAAGTGCACTCAGACTTTCAGAACTGAGACTGGCAGGTCTGGAATGAATTGGAGAGCTCAAAGGACAAACTCAAAATTCTGAATCATTTTTCAGACACCTTGAAACATTAAAAAAAAAAATGAGCGGAACAAATTATTATATCAAGAAGATAGAAGAAAAAGAGCCAAGCATGTAATACAGTATGAATAAACACATCAGCTGAAATATAAATTCCTGTCTCTTCACAGGTTTAATTTCAGTGAAAAAGAACAATACGATATATGCAAATTAAGAAGTTTCAAGAAGAAAATGAATCACCAAGTGCCTCACTGAAATGCTAATGTGTTATTCTGTCACTTGACTAGCAAAGAAAACTCATTTGAAGGCACCTGGGCTGAGCATGGCTGGGTTATTTTTGTGGAAGCAGAACATGCAGAGCACAGAGCCGTCACATTTTAGCCACAACCTTGCTGTGCCCATTTGGGAGAGCACCTCAAGCATGCCAGCCTTATCTGATGCAAGTGATAAGCTGGGAAAAGCTTTTGAGCCTTACAGGGGGTGAAGTGAAATGGATGGGCCACGACAAAACCAAGGGAAAAACTTGAGATTCACAGTAAAAAGGAAAAAGGAAGAGCCCTAGAGATCATGGTTCTCTCCTTGGTAAAACAGCACCAGAAGACATCAGTATCCTCCAGACATGACAACAACTAAACCAAGTATTTCACAGAAGGAAATGCATTAGCAGGAGATGTGTGGGTGGTCAATTTTTCAATAAAATGAAGCCTGGGAAAAAAAAAAAACTTAAAAGCATACTTTTAGAAAAAAAATTAAAAGAATGGAAAGGCAGTTTTCCCCACACTATCACAAATATTACAGTGCTTCTCCTGCCACACCTTTAACTGTGAGCTGTTATAAGAATTGCACTTCAATTGCACACAATGATAGGAATTAGGAATGAACATAAATAGGTATTTGTTCTAAGACATAGTTCACATTCAAGTGCTGTTCTGTGTATCTGTTATGTGCAGACAGACTTGAAAAAACAACCTTGTTGCATATTAATTGCCATGTTTTCCTGCTTTAAATAAACAGGCATGTGCCTGTTTGTAATTTTCACAAGTATGATCATGAACACATATTTTTGTTTTTGTTCTTCAAACCCATTTTTAAACTTTAGTAAATACACGTCCTATTAATCCCATTAAAATACGCAAAACTATTATTTAGGATGTTTTCCTTTTATCATCTGTGCAGAAAATGCTTGGCAATAACCAAAGGGGGTCAGTACAGAAAGCAGAACTCTGCATGTTTTTGTTTCTTCTTCTCTAATTTAGTACTGAAAGGTAATCATGGTAAAGGCAGTAAATCTTGATACTAAAAGTATGCTGCTAGTTATTTGTGTTTACTTTATTTTCCAGCAACTTAGAAACTTAATAATTATAATGTCAATGTTTATTTACACTGAAATACATCCTTTGCTTTCAAATTCTTTAATGGTCATCTTTTTATGTCCTTAGAAAGACAAATCAAGACAATTTGGCAAAATGGGAATTAAGAGCTGGTTGCATACAATCACTTTTGTCGTGGAATACAAAAGCAGTTTCTCCAAACACATTTTTATGCTGAAACCTCAGTGGATTCCTTTCGAATCGTATGTATAGCCAGATTCCACATCATCTGCTAAGCCACAAACAACTACAAATTCAAATTACTGTGCCTGAGACTAGTTAGATCTGAACCTTTCACTTTCAGGTGCTGAACAAAGATACCATGAAAGGCAGGCAGCATTGCTCTTATCTTCATAACAGCTTTTAATTGATTGATTTGTCCTTGCACTTCAAAAGCTGCTCTTCGATTTTTTTTTTCCTACTGTAGAACACTTCTACAGCACATATAAAAGTGAAAAGATGACAATTGCAGAACGCCTGAAAAATGAGCTCTCCCTAGGAGTTCTCTTTCAGGTTCATGACTTGCTGAGATGGTTGAGAAGGAAAACAAGCAAGTCCTGTGGGGAATATCTCTGTCTCTGTTAACCCAGCATGGGTAACCTCGAGTTCATTCAGACAGCAGTTGTTTTGTTCCGGCTGCGTTGCATTTGGCACGTGAAAAGGGTTTTGCAGGGAGGTCACCAATTTCAGTCCAGCGTGGTTCTTCCTTGTTTTCTTCCACTTTTCACATATAATGTTTTATATTTTAAAATTTAGTAGGGAACAAATTTCCTGAGCACTGGAACTAAAGGAGCTTCATTTCCAGTAGATTCAAGGCTCTTGATTAATTGCCTTTTTAAACTGAATTATACCATTTTTTTCCTGACACTTCCTACAGCACTTTCATGGAAACATATGAGCTGCCAACCTCAGCTATATAAATAAGGTGACAGCACCAAAAATTATTAGGGGAAAACCCTAAAAACATTCATAGTGTGCCTCTCTGTCAAGTATGTTTGAAATAGATCATGGAATCAAGCAGTCCAGAGCTTCCATTTGTGCCAGACTCCTGAATTTTTAAAGCATGCCTCTCATGACAGCAGTATGAGGAATGTCACATATTTTTGCCAAGATAGAGTACCCAGCTCCAATCACCCCGGAACAATCTGAGCCCTTGGAGAGGCTGAGGGAAACAGCTCAGCCCTCAGGAGAGGACATAGTTACTTTTCATATCTGTAGGAGACCTCTTCCCTGCAGGCCTGGGGCCCTGGGGAAGTTGTCAGTCAGTCTACAATTCCAAAGGGATTCCTGAAAGTTTTCACAGGTTTTTCTAAGCTCTGGTGTAATGAACTCTCAGTTGAGTTCCCCTGCAAGCCCCGTGCTGCCTCGGGTGTCATTTCAGGTGTTCTGGGCTGTGCAGGTTTCACCAGCTCTTTCGGGAAGGTTCCACCACAGGCCCAGCAGCAGGCAGCCTGCTTCTGAGGGTGGGAGTCCCTGAGACAGCAGGAAACTTCCTCTGAGAGCTCCAACACTCCTGGCTGCTTCTGCCTTTCATATGGTGCCTTAAATTTGAGCTTTCATGTATTTCAGGTTCTGTGGTGCCCAGGGGGGCAGCTCTGAGCTCACAGTCAGTGTCACTCAGCTCTGCACACAGCAGGGACACAAAACAAATCCTTTTCCTGATAAACACCAAGGACAACTTTCAGGCCCAAAAGCACAAACAAGGGTGGACTGAAGAGAGAAAACACGAAGGATGGGACATCATAACCTGAAGCTGGAATTGGACAATTAAACCCCAATATGCAAGTGGACCAAAACTTATAAAAATGTAAGACTTCATGACCAGTCAGCCATTTTGTGACAATTTTGGGTCCATTTTGTGACCATTTTGGGTCTACCTTGGGTGTAGCCCTGGCCAGACTCTTGTCCTGCCCAAGGTGGATCCTTAAAGGCCTTTCAATAAATATCTACTTTATTCTCCAGCTCTGTCCAGTCTCTGTTCCAGCTCAGCCACCCCAAGACATCACAATAAGCTTCGTGTACTCCTCCCCTCTGGCCCCTTGCACCCTGCTCTATTTTTATTGTCCTTCCTCAGATTGAGTTTGTCAAATTACACTGGCTCAATAAACACCGAGATCAAATCACAGAAATAAAACCTTTTCTTCTGTCATGCTTCACCAGGCATCTCACACTCCATATTATCAGTTATCCACAATGCCATGTCTTCTCCCAGCATTGAACTCTAATCTGTTTTTCCTATCACTCATTTGTCAATTTTACTATAAGCTCTTAATTCCTTTAAATTGCCTTAGATTTATCTAGCCTGGTTTCCAACTTCAGTCTATCCATCCTCTCACTGCTGTTTGTGTTTTCCATCAACAGTTCTTTGCTGCTGTATTTCTCTCTACTTCAGAGCACTTACCACAGGAGATTTATCAAAATAAAATGATAGGTGTCATCTCGAAACACTTCACATTGCTCTTCAAAAACATCTAGGGACAGGAGTGCTAAAATCTTGGAAAACAGTTTATTTTTCACATAGACTCATGAAGTTTCAGTATAAAGCCTCATTTACATTTGAAAAATTCCTTAATCCTGTAAAGATTTCAAAATACTCTCAAAATTGTCACAGGTAGTTCAGTCTCCGGTTCTGGTGCCTCCTGGTGGGCACAGAAATGTGTGAGATCCTTTAGGCACAGACTCACCTCGACTGCCTGGTAGCCAAATAGCATCCAATCCTACAACAAATGACTTTATATACCCTTGTGGGTATTATTTTGTGTTCTATTACATGGCTTCTGTCTCAGCCTGTCCATTGATGGCTGTTACTGGAAGGTGAATAGGTGGAACAGATTGAAAATATAAAGTATTGTTTGTTTTGATTTGGTTTTCTTCCTGTGTAGACATTATTCTGGACTAAGAAATGTCCAGGTAAAAGAGCATCTTCCAGATGTGCAGAAAGTTCAACAACCATTTTTAAGAATTCTTAACATTCTTTAAGAATACCCCTTTCCTCACGATGCTTTTTCAGCGATTTCAAGCGAAAAGGGATATGAAATTTAATTTTTTTGATTCTACACTGAGAGAAACCTTAGCCAACAGAGATTCGTTTCCAGGCTGATAGAGAAGCAGAGGGCTGCCTTTCTCCCACACAAGCTATGCACAAAAAGTCTCAGTTCATCTTTCCCTTCTCTTACCCCCAGCAACAGCACAATAACCTGCCCTGTATCTTGTGTCTTCGAGACACTCAGTTTTGAAAGCTAAAAGACAAATACACTTGGCTTGAAACATTTTCTGGCAGTCTGGTTACTCTATTCACCTGTCAGTTCCTCTGTTCCTCTAGACCTATTTTAGCAATGTTTTGTCAAGCTTTTGCTCCTTCCATATTGCCTCAAGCTGCTCAGCTGCTTGAATAAACCCGGTAAGAGACACAATGTACTAATCCCACCCCCAGGTTTTCTATTTCCCCACACACAATACCCTGTCTCTGCTCTTTCTGGAGACCCTGATTCCTGCTTTTTTTTATTATTTTTTAGGCCAAAAGAGGTGCATCTGACATATCCTCACATGTCAAATCTGACACAACCCTCACTGATTTGCAATGGGAGAGGGCACTGCTTCAGCTCAGCAACCTGCATGACCTTTTTGTGTTTCATTTCTGTCTGATTGATAAGACCTGCCATGGTGACCGTTTGCTTCATGTTTCCTGTGCAGTTAATACATCTCACAGGAAAAAAAGTATCATTTCATTAATTGCTGATATCAGATTGTACTTCGGTTCAAATTCTTACCGAGAAGTTCATCTTCTCATCTACACATTCCCTTTAAAAAATGGAGCCCTCTTTTTGAAAATCAAACAACCAAAGTTCGAGACAAAAATCAATGGTTTAAAGAGAAAATTGAGTCAAGCATGTCTTATTTTCTAAACCTAACATTATCATGCTTCTCCAAGGAGGACATAGGAAATATAAACACCTGTATTTCAGTGCCATAAGCAAAGAAACTACTAAAAGCACTTCAATGCATTTAGAAGCAATTGTTCACGGAGAAGATTAAGTTGAGCTTGTGCAGTGGCAAGAATTAGTGTGGGAGGGAAAAAGAGCTCTTCTGTAGATATTCTGACAAAATCTCATTACAAAACAGAAAACTACAAGAGCAGATAAGATGAAATGATATTTTGGAAATTATAATAAGTGTTAGGGTACAAGTTCAGACCACACTAGATAAGTACCTGCCAGGTGGTGAAGTCCTGAGGCTAACAGAGAAAACAGATAAGCTGCATTACAGAGAAGATTTGAATTTTCTTTAATGTTAACTTGTAATGAATCGACTTTCAGCAGAATTCTGGTACAACCATTGCCACATATTTGACATACATACATATTATTTTGCTGAATGTGTAATTCATTACATATAGGAGGAAGATAAAAAAACTGCAAGATTTTCTTCTTTGGCTTTAATATGAAGGAGCTCCCTAGAAAAGCATGAATTTTTACTTCATTTTGGCCGTGCCCACTAAAACATCCTTGAAAGTGCATTGAATGCCAGAGAAGCTCTGCTGGTGCTTGGCAAAAACAGCAGAATAAATCCCTTTGAGCTACTGCTCTGAACAAAGCAGAAAAAGCCTGAAATCCACATGCAGAAAAGAGAAATAAGGCATTCATTTAATGCCCTCATCCCTACACTGAGGCAGAGCCATGCCCAATCACAGGCAGAAAGAATGCTAAAAAATACCTGTAGCCCTGATTCTAAATTTTGTAATGTAATGCAGGAATTGCAAAAGATCTGAATCACAGGACAAATGGAATTATAGGGACATAGTTTTCCACCTTATTCCTCTGGAAAGGAATTTTGGAAGAAAAAAAAATAGGATTTCTCTGAATCTTTTCTATGATATATCAAATTTTGGGCCCTTGAATTCTCACCAAGTTATGTGTCAATAAAGAGAAGGAAAAAGAGAAAAAAAATCCTGTTTCTGAAGTTAACTCTAGCTCTGAGATGTTGGTTAAAAAAAACAGGGCAGATGGAAGTATGGATTTTAATATTATCTCCAACTATGAGTTCAGGAAAAAATGACATTCTAGTGGTCTGGACTTTATTTCTTTCTCATTTCACCAGGAGGTCCCACATTAAATGCTTCCAGAAATCGAAATGAATACATCTGCAGTTTCCCAGTGTGTGTTTTAGTTCCCTGTGGACACTACACTTCACAGCTTGTGACTTTAAAACATTCAAGCTTGAACAGGACTGGTTCACTTAACTTTTAGAAAAATTTCTTCCAAAAATATCACACCACCTTGCAAGGAATTAAGCTTCCGATTGTTTTTAATAAGAAAGTGCTGTTGTCCTATTTTCTGGGCAGGCAAAGTAAACCACCAGGTTTAAGCACCTTTTTTCCCCCCAAGGCCTATCAATAAAGAAAAACCAAAGTGTTCTCATTTCCAGTTATAAATCTCATCTACTGGAACCTCCCTGCTTTGCTGTGGGTTGCCCTCTTTTACTGGTGCAGAAGAAGCAGGGGGGGAAAAAAGCATCACTCTCGCAACAAAAAGTACCACACCCACCACACTTGAGCATAAATCAGACATTTCCCTTCCTCCTGTGAAGTTGTGAGCCAGTGCGGGAGATCAGTGCTCTGCCTGCCCTGCCCTCACTCCAGTGTGACATCCACCACCATCCTCACTTCTGCTGCTCATTCAACCCCCACACAATACTTTTTTTAATTAATTCCAGTGTCCTGGCCAAGTCCCGTTTTAGCTGATTACATTCAGTCTGCCTAACAAGCCCCCTGTGGTTTTCAGGTTGTTCTTCTTCACTTTTCTGCCCAAAGATTTGTGCAGCTGTCTTGAGCAAAAGAGTATTTAAGGTTTTTAAAAGGGGGAGTCACTGCAGGTCAGACACAGACGTATTACATTCCCTTCTCCTTTCTGTAGACTGACTCAGAAATGAAGACCATACTGACAGCATTATATTTTCTGTTTGCATCCTAAGCTTTTAACACTGTTCATCTCTAAAAAGTCAACATGGATGCAATTTCCTGATAAAGAAGTAAAGAATAAGTACCAACACAAGACCTGAAAGGGACATAATTTTCTGCTGGAGCCTTCAACTCTAACACCTCAGCAAAAGCTCTGATCAGGAAGAGCAGCAAAAGAAGTCTAACTGAATTTTCTTCACACACTGCTAATAGATTAGTATTGACCAAGACGTGGTCCTCCACTCAAAAAAGTGTCCTGAGGATGAACTGTGAGATATTTAATTAGAGCAGGCCCAAGCCAGAGCTGTTACTGATTGAAACCTGAAAAAACTGTACACTATTGAGGTGTTCTCAAGGTTCAGGTCGACTGGTCAGTCGTGACATGGCTCATCCCCTGCTGCCACACAGACACAATAGCCAAACCCACACATACTTAGTGACCAGCTGCTCATGAACCACTTGGTCACTCATCTGAGAAGGAAATTCTTCAGTCATTGCCACAGATTCCAAAATTTCAGGAAGCTGCACAGCTGGCTTTGCTCCCACCACCTCAGTCTGTTTCTGTTGATATCAGATAAAATTAGTAATGAACTTCTTCATATTCCAGCTCTGCATTGGAGGGGATTTTGATGCTACAGGCTGCTTCCAACTCCTTGGGTGGCTCTCTACATGTTCCCTCAGGCTTGGCCAGCTTACTCCAGCAGTGCTTTCTTCTACTGCCTTCTGCATCTGTTCACCAATTTTGCTTCTTTGGATCAGCAGGCTGATTACAGACAAGGGAGATGATCAGGACTTTCCCTAAAGGCCATTGCTTAGTAAAGCACAGGAACTGAACTTCATGCTGCATCAAATTCCCATCAAAACCAGAGCTAAACACATACAAATGTGCTTGGGTTGGAACATTAAAAAAACAGAGTGTTATAGGAAACATCACATTACGTTTGAAACGCTTTTCTTAAACTGAAGGCTACATGGGAAAAGGGGGAAGCACCTAACTCTGCACAAGGAATCCTTCACACCTTTGGCAGACTTCCATGTCTGCCATCAAACTGTATTTGGATAATTTCTTTTTCTGGTGGTCACTGTTTACTACAGCTGTGTCTCTCCTGATTACCCAGTGAGGGGTCTCTCCTAAAGCACTGTAGTGTGAACGTGCACAGTGTGATTTGCTCCCTCATTCTGTTTCAGGAGAATCCAGGAATTGGGGAATTGTTATGCTGACCGTGGTGAAGTGTTGTATCCTCGTAGGATCAATAGGTTTCACTGCTGCAAAGATGTGACATCTCAGCCTTTCCATCACAGCAAACTTCAATCTAAGGAGCCATCTGTTATTTTGCACTCTGACATCCTCTGGGTTTCCCTCAAGCCTTGGTACAAAACAAGGCATAGAAAAATACAGCACTGCCTGGTAAGTTTATTACTTACTGGTAGTGTAATGTTTAAAGCAGTTAAATAAATTTATCTTCTGGTGGTCCTGTATTCAACTTGTGAACCACTCTGAGATGTGTGCTCAGGCCATGACAAAAAATATCTCTGTGTGCCTCTGTTCAGCATCCTCAGCATCACATTCCTTGCAGTTTCTGCAGCCTTGCTGCTCTTCAGCCACAACAGACATCAGAAACTCCAACTGAAATCCAGTGCTGTGCTTGCAAGGCTCCAGCTCAGCACCACAAAGCCAAATAGCCACAAGCCTACACTGACCACAGCAGAAAACAAGCCCAGAGCATCAAGGTTGTTTTGTAACACTGAGGAAGACTTTTTAAAAGCCCACGGTATCCTGACAGTCTGATGTAGAATATTCTGAGCAGTGGTAAGAAGCAGACTCCCTCACTAACACAGGCTGCCCTGTGGACCTGCAGCCAAATCTGAGATGTGCAGGACAAGATTTGTTTCCTGCTGCTACCCCCAGAGAGGGCAAACAGGTTCTCTTGCAGATGAATGCGAGCAAAAACTGCAGGATGAGATGCAGAGCTGTGAGTCAGAGGGACGATTTCCAGTGAGCTGCTCAGTTTCTCACAGACAACACTGGCTGGCACGGAAATTAGGCATCACAGGAGCATACTCTTCAAAACAGCATGGATGTGGCTTATTTTCATTAGGTTTAAATAACCCATGACTGTTTAACCTGTGGCTTAACTGCACTAAAGCCACACTTCTGTCATATGAAGTGTTGCCTCATTTAAAAGCCAACATCTTGTTTTCTGTGATAAACACAAGTCGTGGGGTTACTACACCAGCAAATTGTTAAAAACATTCAGTTTGCTTCGTTTTCTTAGACTGCTTTTAAACTCCACTGCCAGCTGGTCAATGAAAGTATTATTTGTTCCTTGACAAATTGTGAAGTCCTTTCAAGGCTACATTTCAAAAAAAAATCATTCCCAGCACAAATTGCTTTCAAGTCAATTACTCGACATTTATTTCCCTTCATGAGTATCCAAAGAAATGCACTGGGTTTGGACAAAAGATGCTGCATGTCAAGATCAATTTGCCATCTACAATGCTTTCATGTCTATTCTCCTGTGACTCTCCTTTACTTTAAGCACTGAATTTCTCTTGACTGCCTTAACCAATCCCCTAGGATGCTCATTTGCAGAGGGGACTGCAAACTTGGCAGTCTTTTATTTGACACTCCTTATACTGCTATAGAAAACAGATGTAGCCCGTTTCAGTCATAAGCAATTAAAAATATCCATCTAGGCGTAATGTGTCTTTTTATTTCCCCATGAAAACATGGAGTAAGTAGTTCTGCAGCTGCCCCATCATCTGTGTGGCACCTCCACAAGGATGTTTTGCAGCTTGGCTTATTTTCAGAGGACTACTGCATTTAATAAAAAAGTGTCATAACCCTGGTGTCAACACATGAGAACGTGGCTGCTCTGATCACTCTTGCTATAATCTGCTACAACTTTCCATAATCAACCCACCGAAGTGAGTTTTTCTCTTTACACCTGGCAATGAATGGTCCTTTTCACAACCACAGAGCTGATTTCTTTGGTGCTATCCAGAAGATTTTTTTTTTCAAAAGTGTGTCCATGATCCCCACCCCAGCAGACAAGTGCAATCTAAGGTTTGCAATCTAAGCACTTGAAGAAGGAAATTCGGGGAGTTCCCTTCCTTGAAGCTATTCCTATGGAATTCCAAATAGGAGCTATTTCCCTCCTCCCCATTGGCAGCTGTACCTGGAAACATTCTCAGAGCTGTGTGGAGAAACCAGATATCATCCTTTATTATAGTGTGTCGTGGGGCGAAGCTGGGCGTGTTCCAATTTAGGAACACTGGAATGAAACTCAGGAGACGGCTGTTGCAAAAAATTCTCTATTTAATTCTATTTTGACTCCAGTATTTATAGATATGTACAGAGGTCAAGAGATTGGCTACAGAGGTCGCCACCCCTTCAGCCTGGATGGTGGACATCACCATCAATCATTTCTTCTCTCACAGGAGAAGTATGTAAACATTCTAAGAATAGACATTATTTACATGAAGGCTGCATGAGAAAGTTCTACAGAAAGACAAAAGACAGAAAACTCAGGACAACAATAGTGGTTGACAGGTGCCATGCTGGGGTGTTTTACTCGGGAATGCGCACCCTGATAGTCGGCCTAGAATTCCCGGAAAGAGCTGCATGCACAAACAAAACTCTCCTGGATATACAAAAATCCATTCCTGGAGTACCCAATTGCCTTTGGCCTCTGCATTCAGCATCATGGTTTGTGCCTCTTGTGCACCTCATCCTCCCATCTGTTCCTCAAAGCAGAACAGCAAAGGAGTGCCAGCACAGCTGAGTCAGTGACTTCTGCAACACTCTGGTCACTTAACACCTCCTAGAGCAGCTCCACAATAAATATTACCTATAACAAATACCACCTGCTTAGGAATATAGGATTCCACCAGCAGGAAAGTACTCAATAGACAAATAATAATTAAAAAAAAGGAAAAATTCAAATGTCAGTTCTTTCCAAAGTCAGCTCTTTCAATAATAAGATCAAACAATACCTCTTGGTCTTTTCTGGGGTTTTTTCAGTTTCTGGAAGCAGACAGTAATGTTTTCAGGGTAGTAGTCTTCAAATGGGCAGCTAGATATAACAATACTAGCCTAAAGATTTTTTTTTTTCCTCTGTGGAAGTCCTAACAACGTCCTAGATTCAGGAGTGACCCTGAGGGAAGCAAATAGGAGTGTTGTGTAGGACATAAACCTGTTATCAGTCATGGGGAATCCCTGATGACTGTGTTTTTGTCTTTAGCCATAGTAGACAAATGTGAGGTGTAACTGAAAATTACAATACTCCACCTACAAGTACCTAGGGAGTCTAAGATACCCACAGGACTAAACAAAAGTTTTAAAATTAATTTAAAGAAAAATAAAATAACAACAATTACAGGGTGAAGGGGCAGCTTCTTGTCCCTCAAAGTACAGAAAGAATGAGCTTAAATAAGGACCCTGGAAAAAAAAAAGGTGAGGGCAGGGTTAGAAAGGCTGGAGGGTCATCAGGCCCTGGTGTGGCTCATTAGACCCTCGATAGCTTCTTAGTGCCATCAGGGGTTTGAAATCCACACAAAA
Organism: Cyanoderma ruficeps; assembly: GCA_008694505.1. Lineage (NCBI taxonomy): Eukaryota > Metazoa > Chordata > Aves > Passeriformes > Timaliidae > Cyanoderma > Cyanoderma ruficeps. Next base: position 4,474,409 of record VZDJ01000047.1, read on the forward strand.
TCTCTGCGAAATTGTAAGGTTGGCTCGTTAATGGAAATATAAGTTTGTGATAAACACGCAGGGAATCTGCTTTGCTGCTGCGTGAGAGAATATTTAAAGAGATAATATATACGGCAATAATTTCATTTTGTGCTAGGTCTGGCCATTCATACCTTCCTGCTTTATAAGAACTGTGTTCAGAGAAAACTGCACTGTTCAGTGCTCCAGTTTACAGACACAGCATTTCAATGGCTCTTCAAAGCACTCACAGAATTCAAGCTGAGTTTCTTCAGACTGCCTGGGGGAAGTCTCGGTGGTGCCCTTCATTGACAGGCAGCCTGATACAAACTCTGGGCTTTGGGCAGTCCTGGTTACCCTGAGGAGCCTTGAGGTCGTTGCTGATATCTGCTGTGCACACACCCTGCTTGTAAAGTCAAATGAAAAGCAGCAGCTGCAGAACATCCCGTGGTTACCACGGAACGTGTTTGCCAAAAATTGCTATTCCATCAGTCAGACTATCCCCTTCCCCACAGCAATCCTGTCTCCCTCAGTGAGTTTTCAAGTTCTTTTTGGAAGGCTTCCCTTTCTCAGCACTGAGTATTTCTAGATTAGTTTAAGGTCTTGGAAGAAAGCAAAATTTAATCTGCTCAAAAGCTTCACACTTACATAGTTCCTCAAGAAAGAAAAGTCAAATGTTAAGCTCTTTAATGTGATTACTGCTTAGAACCTTTCTTTTAAGTGTTGACATGATTCCCAGATAGTTCTAGTGAAAATTTTGTTTAAGAACTCTATTGCATTGTGTTTCAAATTCCTACCAAAATATTCCAAATTTCTGAGTTCAGTTTTTCCTTATGTTGCAATAGTTCATCAAGAAACAATAAATTTTAGACAAAAGTGAACTGTGTTTTCATGTTTTGAAATAGCTGTGGGTATTTTCCAGCTACCTCTGCTGCTGACAGCATCAGAGCTTCCTCTGTTCTCCCTCTGTGTCGGAGCTCTCTGCTCTGGTTGAGAAATAAAACAGTCAAAGCAGCTAAATAAAACTTCAGTACAACCTGAGATGGCTTTGCAAATTTTAATAGGCTGCTAAAAGACTTCTTCCCAACGTGTTTCATACTGGAGAATATCTGATCCTGTCTCTCACACTACATGAAAACAGGAGCTCACGTCACCTCTCTGAGCAGAGCTTCCAGGTTTTTATAATTGACATTTTCCAGCTGCTGATGGAGTATGCTCAGATTCTGTTACTTGAGGCAGTCTCTAAACATCCAGATTTTGTTAGAGATTTCTGTGTTACAGGATTTAGTTAGATTCTTTTCATGGCCTTTTACTCTTCATAGTCAAGAGCATTTTAGACAACCGCAGTATGAAATGTAATCATGTATCTCTCCACCTTTGCTTTAACACATTGAGTACTTAATAAGCTCCTTGCTGTCAAGCTCTTATCACTCATGATGTATTCCAGCTGTCTGAACATACAAATTTCATATACAAGAACCAGAGAAAATTCAGACCTTGATGAAACCACATTCTTTGCAGTTATAGTAACTTTAATAGCTAAAGACAACTGGTGGTACAGCTGAATGCATCATAAACCAAATTGCTCCCTTTTCCAGTTAACCAAACAGCTCCTTCCTCCCCCTCCAGAAACTGAAGAACAAATTATCAATAATAGGCAGATGGCCATTAGCATAATCCATAAAGCCAGAAGACATTACAGTACTTTGTATCTATCAACACTGATTAGCAGCATAACGTTTAATTAGCCCCTACGAAGAGAACAGTGAGTAACAGGGTAGGGATATGACAAAGGAAATGGGTTTAATAATCTCCTGGATGTTTTTCAAAGTGAAATCATTTCCAGCTCATAGGCTCTTCAGCAAGGGGTGCTTTAGCACGGATGGGTTCAGAATGTGCACGTTGATCAAAACATGGAAAATTACAAGTTTTCACAGACATAAATTTATCTAAAGTATTAGAATCTGAGAAGAAAGAATCTTGTCGGAGCTGATCTCATTCTAGGTTGCTAATAAAGAAGCAAATCAAGAGAGAGAGGAATTTTGTGGCTGTAGGAAGAACAGGTTGTATATTAAAGCCTGGGAGCATTGAAAATGTTTCCTTGGATTAAGTCCAACAAGCCTTTGACAATTCCACTTTCACTGGCCTTCATTAAACCAAATATAAATTTATATCTAATTATATAAGCACCAACTCAAAGTCTAAAGACAACAAAGCGTAACAGCTTAAGACTCAAATATTTATTAAGTAATACAGAAAAAAAAACCAACAGTGCTTTGGCAGTGTCCTGTCTCAAGTCTCTTTTAAAAAATAACAATAAATAAATAAGTAAGTTATTTTTCAGGTGAATGAATTGCATGACTATATAAATGTTAAAAGATACATATTAGATCACATAATATTTCCAAAATATCTTGTATGTTTGAGGAGGAAAATTTGAGCCCTTTAGCACAAAACACACACAGAAGGCAATGACTATCATTTCATCTCCAAACTCAACAGGGAGAGAAGATAGAAGGGCATCATTTTCTTTTATATATATATATATATATTTGTGTATCTTATTTAATATTTCAGCATATTACCATTCTTTCCATTGCAATCCCTTCCCCTCTCAGGTTATCTCAACGAGGAAAGAAGCACCAGCAGGGCTGCCCACAGCAGAGGTGAAACTGTACCACAGGTACTGGGGCAGAGATGTGGCACCAAAGGCAAAACTGGGGCAGTTCCTGCAGTGCAGGGGTCACTGACCCCCTGACTGGGGTCAGTCTGCTGCCATTTGCTGTCCTGACTGCACAGCTGCAGGAAAACCTGCAATAAAACCAGTGGCTGGGCATCTGAGGAGTTTTCTTTCCTCCTCTGTTGAGGATTGTTATTAGCTCAGTGGGGAATGGGAGAAGGGAAGAGCTGGGGCAGAACAGTCCCTGAGATTTGGGCAGGATAAGAGACAGAAGGAAGTTGCTGGAGCTGACAGCGACACTGAGAGGAGCCTGAAAAGGAAACCCAGAGTGGTGCATGCCACCCTTTGGTTCAAAACAGACAGCTCCTGGTGTAGGCAGTAAATCACGGGAGAACAAGAATGTTCCATGTGGGAACATCCACCTCAAGAATCCTTTTTCTATTAAGCATGCAAGTGAAGGAGATAAACACCTGTACAAAAAACAGACACGGAAACCACAGGCACATCAGGGGACTGGAGGAAGGCAGATCAAAGCAGAGGGGAGATACATTGTCAGGGCAGTGATGAATGCCTCTCTGAACGGCATCACCTTCATCTGCCTGAACACATCCCCACCTGCTACTGGAGCAAACAGCACCTGGAGACAAGGTTGCCTTGATGCAAATTGCATCAAATTGTGCAATCCGCCCCAACAAAAACATTTGGGAGGGAATATATTGCTGAAGCAGTTCAAAAAACAAATAGGATTTCATATCCCTACCCCTTTTTCACAACAAGGAGAGTCTTTGGACAAGTAATTTCAGTGTTCCAGATGAGAAGTGCAGGACTTCCTTTTCTCCCTACTTCAAGAGAGCTTGGGCAAATTGCAAGTCACAGTGTTTTTCAGCTTCATAAAGCTGTTTCATTAACTGTTCTCATCTCAGATGAGTCTCGGCTAAGCCTAAATTAACAGCTTTACCAAATTAAAAAATGTTCTTCTCGAATGCATCCCCTACCTTTCTGCCCCTAGAGGCTTCAGTGCAAAAGGAAAGGAAATGTAGCCTAGAGACTATAAGGTCTTCCCTACCTCTCAGGTCTATTATTAAAAAAAAACTATTTATGGTTGCACTGTGCCATTGCCTACCATGCTGTACAGATGTCCAGGAACGGATGCAATTCAAAGCCACATTTTGGTGTAAAGATAATGGCCTTGGCTGGGCTGTCTGGGTATACCAGGGTGCTTTTATATTGTTCCTTCCTTTAGTACTAGATCAATTGAATACAGAAATAGATAAGTTTTATGGATTTATCTCTGTTTGGCTGTTCTCAGTTCATCCTTTCCCTTTCTATGCTGATAAATGTGGGCATCTCCCCTCCCTAATTCAACAACTTTCCTCATTTTGATAGAACAAAGTATACAAAGTAACGTAGGGTTCAAGTGTGCTACATCAATCTTTCACGTGATTCCATTACTTGGCAAAACCACAGCTTGCACTGTCGTTTTGCATATTAATATGCAAATATGTTTTCCAATTAGTCACAGCAAATTAACTGCCCTTGTCCTAAGCAAGGACAGTGCCATTGGCCTCGCTGTAGCATTCCATCTTGTGAACCCTTAGCCGAGAGTTCAGGCCTAATTAAGCAAAATCCACTTGGATGAAAGGTGCTCACTTGCAGGGTGCTTAGAGAAATCCTACTTGAAAAGATTCATTTCGGAGAAAACACGAGTAAATATGGACATAAACTTCATCTACAAATCAAATCCTGCTTTAATCCAGATATCCCCAAAGGTTTTGCTGTTGCTGCACACAAGGCATCGATTTCATACAACACTCAATCATGAGCCCAAGATCAATATACAGCACAATAACTGCCCGTTCAAAGCTCAGCATGACTGCAAAGACTGGTGCTCTGATGGGGACAGAAACATCACAGAATTTTGCAGTTCCTCTGATCAGGAAGACAGTCCATTTATTGTCATTGGAAATCACTGGACCTCTTGGCATGGAACTGGCATAGTATTGTCAAGTGGGTTTGGTCACAAAAAAACTGGGATGAGAATGACTTTCAGCCTTCTATAAGGTCACCAAGACCTCCTGAGCATCAAGAAGTGACAGGAACTGTGCTGAACCACTTGGCCTCTCAACCATCTTCTGTGAAATTTGACTGTATGATTATGTCTTAGTCAAATTAAGTATTAACACCAAACTCAACATGTTGTCATATGAATCAAATCACATTTTTCCCTTAAACCTGAGTGAAATTAATTCAGTTATTTCTTTTGCTTTAAATGTGCAATTAGCAGAGACATTTTTCCATTGCTTAAATGACAACTTCAATCCTCACATTTGACACAAAAGTTGACATATTTTTAGACAATAGAATTCGCTAGAACATTTCAAGTGGTTTTGAGAGTGTGGTAATTGCAGATCTGATGGTGGTGCAAAATCAAAGACAGGAATAGTAAATGTTGTACCTAGATAATCTGAGGGAAACAATGTCTCATGTCTTTCTGCCTATGCCAGTTTTGAACGAGTGCATGTCAGTAAAACACCTGCCTTATCAAATCCTGTGCTGGAATACATAGCCAGGCTTAGCTTGAGGTTTCCTGTGGAAATTATGTCTGTGCTAGCAAGAGTTTCAATGCCCTAGAATACCCTCTGCTCTTGGCATCTCAAGCAGTTGTTTTTCTCAGGTAGATTACTTTAGATTTGCCTTACCAAGGCCAAAAGAGAGAAAATAACTCTAAGGAGTGGGAAAGCGACCTTAGCATATTTTGTATTCTCTGTGTCACCCAGAGCTTGTGTGGGTTTTTAAACAGTGTGTTAACTCGGAGTAGATGAATCAGCCTGAAGATGGCAAGAGTTTGAAAGCACAGCAAGAGCTGCCTGGCCTGGCCTCTCTACCTCACCATAATGACTTTTTGAAGCTGCATTTTCAGGGGATAGGGAGGAATAACTTGACACTGACCATAATACAAATGTCAAAATCCTCCTACTGCACACTCAGAGCTATTACTGGACTGCAGGAGAGGCAGGGGAAGAGGAAGAAGTGGTGCTTATCAACATTCTTATCAGCTTATTAATCTGTTCTCAGTTTAGTGCCATTTGCTGTCTTTCAGCCATCCCCAGAATCACAGTGCTCGGACAGGTAAAATCCCATTTTGGGGGATGTGTTGATGCCTCTGTGTTAACAACACCTAAACCAATATATATCTTTTATACGAGCTATTTTTATCAAATGAGGCTGCCAATATTCTCGTGCTGCACGTCCTTAAGTTGCAGTCGTGTCAATTCCAGGAGCAGCTGAGAGTTTCCAGCTTTGCTAAAATACACAAACAAATGCACTCTCATCTCTCCGTACCCAGGTGTGAGAAAGCAAAAAGAGAAAACTAAACCTTTTCCTTTGAGTAAAGAGAAAAGGTTTTATTGTTAACAAGGAGAGAATTAGAGCTGCTTCAAACTTTAATATTAAGAAAGTGTATTTTTCAAAACAGGCTGTCACTCAAAGAGAGTCACCAAACCTGGCAGATGGTCAGGTAAGAAGGAGGTGCAACTAGCAATGAAATGGGAAACCTTTCCACCTGGCTTCCAAAACAGAGCTGATTAGGCACCAAGTAGGTAGAATTTCCATCAGCAAGGTGCACGTGTTTGTGGCCTATTAATAGAGAGCACCTGCAGGTATTGTCATCATCACAGGACACGGTTAACGAGACACAGTAATGACACAGAGAAAGAAAACTAAATTTTCTACACATCCAACTTTTAGCACAATGGCAGACACGCTTCGTGGTACTGGAAAAAAAGGCCTCTGAAAAAGGTGGTGCCAAGAAACAGCACAAGAGGCAACAGGAGGAAAATGATGCCCAGGAAATTCCACCTAAATACAAGGATTTGTTTACTGTACAGTGAACTAGCACTGGAACAGACTGCCCAGAGAGGGTGTGGAGTCTCCTTCACTGGAGATATTCAAGATATCACAGTCTGGACACAATCCTGTGCTCTGGGATGACCCTGCTGGAGCAGGGAGGTGACACCAGGTGACACACCGTGGTCCCTTCCCACCCGACCAGCCTGTGATCCCTCAGCATTTATAAATAGCCTGTACAGGAGAAGATGGACATCCCAAATATCTGCTTCCTCTTGCAAGAATCCAGACAGCTGATGTCTCTCCCCTGGAGCCTGGCAAGGGACAAGAGAAGATTTCCAATTGCATTTTGGCAGCTTGGCTCTTTGGTAACTCGAATGTGACTTTCCCTGGCCCCCAGCCAGAGCTCATTGGAGTCAGTGGGAATCTTTCCATTTGCTTCAGTGGCCTTTGGATCAGCTCCATATCTGGAGCTCTCAGATTTGTTCTTATGTTTCAGACAGATCTGGCATTTATTTTCAAGGGCACAGTGTGTGAACAATAGCCAGTTTGCTGACTGCAATTTCACATAAATTACCGTGATAGTAATTACAAAAATCTTTCCCTTCTTGGTGTATTGCTTATACTCGTATTAATCAAAGAGTAAACTAATTTGGGTTACCCATGTAAGAAATTACTCGCCAAAGAAAAATTAGCTGAATTCTTCATGCATTCTTTTAACAGAACATTTAATTGGGAATGGTTTGGTATTTTAGACATGAAGATGTGACCTGAAAAGCAGTGGTTTTATAGAACTATAACATGCATTTACTATAGAACTATAATATGCAGAGATTAAATGGCTGTAAAGAACACATAATATTTACTGTAATAATTTACTGCAACTGACTGTAATACTTCAGGAATGATCTGTATTCCCAGCCTAGACTGCAATTGGAATTATTTTCTAGAACAGTGTTAATGTTCTCAAAATATGCTGTCACTGTTTTATCATTTCACCCATAAAATTCACCCATTAATTTGTTTAGTGCTATTAAATGTGTAAACATTTTAAATAAGTGACTTGGTAACAACTGACAGCATTGGATGGAAGCATTGGATGATTTTGCCCTGTCAGACATTCCAATGATCGAGAAATTAATATAACCAAAATAAATTATAAGTAAAACCAAAAACATGTTTAGTGAAAGGATCTCTCTGTGCAAGGGGAGAGTAGAGCCAAGAGGAGCGAGGTGGGAGCCTCAGGTGGGCTCTGCCAGGGATTCTGGAGTCAGAATCCTCACCAGGGAAGGTGCAGATGGCAGATTAGCTCACTTGGACCATGAGCAGCCCTCCAGCTGAGCAGGCTCGTTCTGGTTCATTTGGAAAAGGAAGGACTCCTAAAAACAAGCTGTGAGGAGCTGAAAAGCTTTAGCTGGAGAAGGGTGATGGGGCACAGAGGAGAGCTACCCAAAGGAAAGAAAAATTACTAAAAAAGGAGGGGGGGAAAAAACAGACAAAAGAAAAAACCCCACAACTCTAAACAAACCCAGAATGGTCAAGCCTTTCCCACTTTAAATACTTGTTCCAGCCCGTGGGGGCATTTATTTGAACTCAGATCAGCTCATTAGCCCTTTTTCAGACCGTGTCCTACTTTATCACGGATGCCAAAATACATCCCAGATTTAAGGGCATAATAAAATACAGCTGTTGTGCCAAGAAAGAAAAAGGCTGAAGGTTAGTGAAGAGGTGAGAGTCCTTGTCCACAGTGACTCGGTGGCAGAGCTGACATAGGAATTCCTGTTTTTCTAAGTCCAACTCCAGACTGAATACAGCAGCAACACAATTATTGCAGTGGCTCAGGTTACAATTTGGCTTGGACAAAGCTGAGAATAATAAGAATGTATTACATTATAAGACACAGCAGACAGAACAGTTACATTTATTTACCAGCTGTTCAATTATTTAAACAAAGCATAAGAAGTGGGTCACAAAAAGCCTGATAGTTGCCAAATTGCAGTTCCTCTCCCTATTTATAAGTGGGAGCAATGTTGGCAAACTTCCATGTTAGAGCAAAGCATCCCTACTTTAGGAAAAACTCTATGGTAAAAAAAAATATATATATATTCCAGAGGATAGAAAAAAAATCTACTAGACACCTCTGCCACTCTATAATTCACTTTTAGCCTCACTGCCACTTCTCACAATATCACTATTAAATCGTTATCAAGTTAACGAACTTTTGGAGTACGTTTCTTAAATAGTTGTGGGCAGTCATCCACAAGAAATATGTCACTGTCTACATGCTGATATACCCAACCATTGTGAAGCATCGAGTTTCATGACTCCAACATAATCTGCTACATCTGAGAATATTTTCCATTTTGAAGGTAAATATGATGGCATTAATTTGAATTCAAGCCAAATTCAAGCTAAAATACTGGGGAGTGCGTTGTGTAGAACAAAAGAGCATTTAGAAAACAGGTTTTGGACCCTTTCCAAATGAAACAAATAACCTTTAGCACTATGAACATAAACTTTCTAAGCAATAACTTTGCCTGTGGTTTGGATAAACCATTGAAATAACAACATTAAAATGGCACTGGCACATTCAGAAGCCACCATTCTCCATGCTGCTCACATTTCAGACTTTGCCTCAATGAAAATCTCCTGTGCTTTTTGATAGATCCACCCAGTTCTCTGCCTGCTATTGACACGCTTCTGAAAGTCAGTTTGATGAAGTCAAACACCGAGGAAAGAACTTAGAAACATACACAGAGAAAGAATAACCCAAGCAGCACAACCTGCCCACCATAAAACACCTCACAGCACATGAACAGGAAGGAAAAGTCAATTTTCTTTCACTGAAAGTTCCGCAGTTCCATCTTTTACATTGATTTGTACCAAGTTGCACGTCTGGGATAGGAAATTGATTTCTGCCTTTCAGAAATTCAGCTGTTTCTCAAAATTTCATTAATTCAATCTGAGCAAAACAGAATTTTTTCAATAGAATTTAAAACTTTGGGAGGAAAATCACAAGGTATGTAATATTGTAATAAGAGTTCTTCTTTAGCTAGATCTTGCTATTCCCAGTTCTTTCTGATAAAATTCTAGCAGCATAAAACCCAAAGTTTGACACTGTTTAATCACCAGCTCTCAAGGATCTAAAGAATGTCATCCATGATATTATGGAAATGTCTCCCTGGGTGTTTTCCTAAAGTTCACACTTCTGATGACTTTACACATTATCATATCCCTATGGTAAAACAGAGACTGACTAAAACCTATGATTTCTTCATTAAATAATGATTTCCAACCTTTATTTAAAATGAAAGGTCTTATCTCATCAAGCCATGTTGCACACCCACCAGGCTCCTGCTCCTGAGCCACGAGACGTTGGAGAACAACAAAGTCAAGAACTGTGACTGATCTTCATTGAGGAGTGCCCAGAACTGGCAGCATTTCAGGACTCAGACCACACTTCAATTTACACTTTTGGCAACTATTTCCAGAACATTCTTCAAATTATTGCTGCTGTCTTTGAGCCAAGGTGCCTCTTAGCACAGAGTCAGTGAACCTGGACACCGGATTCTTTCCTCCCTGAACAAAAACAAATCACAAACCACTTTCAGCGCGCCGCTAATGGTCACTGAAAAAACAGTTTCTTCAGGGTAATGTTTTCACAAACTTCATTGACTGCACTAAAGGTGTCACTGCCTTGCATAATCCTTTTTGATGAACAGCACAGGGAACCACTGCTGTCAGCTAGCAGCCACTTTAATGCTCAGTGTGGAGCACTGCAACCTTACAGGAACTTGCAGCCAGTTATTTGCTGACGTCTTCAGAAATACGTGGGATACTGTCCTTGATATTAAATCATCTAAGCCCTTTTTTTTTTTCCCCTATGGTGCACAATTTCCTGGCTGTCAGGGATGTCTGAAAAAAAAAGTTGCTAAAAGTATTCAGCAATAACCTTGTTGATAAACTCACCACTCAAAGGAGAGTTGCACAGTTTTATAGTGCAGCGTAGAAACTGGAATTTTCTTCTGTCTCTTGGCTTCAGTCTACGGACAACTTGTAGCCCAATAAAACAACAAACTGCACAAGTGTCTTTAGGAGGCTTCCTTTTGACTATCGAGCATAAACTAAATCTAATTTTCCAAATGGAAAAACTCCAACAGCACTGAAAATTCTTTAAATGATAAGTTCATGGTCACACATGTTGTTATGGAGTATAAAATACCAACCCCAGTCCATTCTTCAGCTATCCGTAAACATTTCCTCCATGAGGGGCTAATAATCCCCCAGTCTGCTGGCAGAGCCAAGGATGGTGCCTCAAGATATTCTTCCAAACATATAATTATAAACAGAGCAACCAAATAATTTAAAGTGTTTAAAGTAACCTGGATCATTTTCATAGAATCAGATCCAGGTCTCAGTTATAAATCCATTTCTGCCTTCAGAGCTGAAGGTGGGAGGCACAAGAGCAAGCACTCATCAGCACTGCTCACCATGATCTATCCAAGGCAGTATTTGTGAAAATCTCAGGCAACAGGGATGTAATTTTACTTGCAAGTGCAAATGTTGCTGGACTGGAGCCTCAGCTGTCCACATAACAAGTAAATAACAAAGTGAACAGCGTGGGGCAAACATCAGAAGTTTGTGGACAGCTCCAGTCCCTGTGAAGGCAAGGCAGTCAGCACTGAGAATCAATTTCACTTCCTTGTGTTCAGGTGTTAGGAGGAATTTGAAACCTGCGTTTTTGAGAATTCAAATGCACGTATCTAAACCACTAAGAAAAAAACTGAGGGGAAAAAAATATGACACCGCTGATCACAATGGTACATGAAATACTTCCAAATTAATGGAAACCCCATGAAAATCTGAAGTCTTCTCCATATAAGAAACAATTTCTAGCAAGTTATACATGATATCACAATAAAACCAACCAACAGTCTGGAGAAGGCATGAAAACTAAACACAAAACCTCTTTAAAGTACATTATTAGGTAACCTGCCTGCAGCTATGCAGAAGGATCTGATGATCCCAATATAAGACAAAAGTTCATGGAAGACACAGCCACGTTCACCATGGAGATCTGGGAGTTACTCATACTGAGAAGGATCTCTCAACACAACACACTGAAGGATTTACCTCAAATAGAAATATTCATGCGAAGAGTTTTCAGAACAAGTGAACAGTAACAAATTGCCACAAGCAGATGGTATTTACCCAGCAATCCAAACTAACTTAACAGGAAATAAATATCCTGCAACTACAGGGTGTAGTTACCACTTAAATCTGCCTCAGTAGAAGAGGGCCTGAGGATGGTTAATGTGATGCAGCATTAAAAAAAAACACCACAGAGGGACAGGCAACCATAAAAAAAAAAAAAAATCTTCCAATCCAATACAGTTAAGCTTGGAAAGGTTCTGCTGCACAATGCTGACTTGACTTCAAGAACCAACAGAGAAAATTCAAAGAAAAATCCACAGTTTCTAACCACACGGCTTCTGGGTCAGTCAGACCTGAGGCAAACACAGCAGCTGGAAAAGCAGAGTAGGAGAGCATCAGTACAGCCTTATCCTTGTGCTTTTCCTGGGTGTCACAGCACTGGCAGTGCCCAGGGTAATCCTGGGTTATTTGAACACTCTGCAGGATCTGTGAAATTCAGCCTTATTTATTTACAGAAGTTTTTTCTCTAAACAGAGACCAATATGGCATTGAAAAATCCGTACTGGATAATCTTTTTAAACAAAGCATTTTTTCCCCAAATGTCCTAATGAGGCCTCCAAGCCATTTCACACACGCACAGAAAAGCTCTAGATACCTCCAGAGGACTCTGAACTTATGGAAATTTGTGCCGTGTGTCACAGCCAAAGAATTTAACACTGTGAGCTCAAGATCATTGTGTCTTCACCTGCCTCCCGACCCTCTTTCTGGACCTGGAAAAAGGCAGATTAAGGTGCTTTTCCATCAGACTCCATCCCCAGGGTCTCAGCTCATGCTGTTGTGTGGTGATTTAACCCAAAACCTGTGACCAGGGGCCAAAAGAGCCCAGGGCTCTGCAGGGAGGGCAGCAGCCCCTGAGTGGGGCAGAGACAGAAAGGAAATTATTTTAAACCTCATGGAGGGATTCACCAGAAGCTGCCTGGCAGATGATTTCACTGTTATTTTTGACTGGCAACTTTGACATGTTTCTCTATACTCCAATTTTCTTTTCATCAAAGTTTCCAACAAGTAAATATATTTTCCTGTTGAATCAGTTTCGTTCTTTAACAAAGCATATTGATGACATACATTTGCATCATAGGGAGCTCTTTCAAATTTCTTTGTAACAATGGGAATTAAAAAACAGAAATGCTACCCAGAGATTTCCATTTTGAATTCTTTAGTAGGCTTGCAACAGTCACTCAGCAAACCTGTTCCCTTAGATTCTTATATTTTTTTCATAATTATATACCGCAGGAAAACAAAAAAAAACCCAAAAAACTGTTCCTGCCCTGCTTTCCTTTCAACTGGGGGAAAAGGGGTAAGATTTTCTACAAACATTTTCACAGTCTGAATAAAACTGGGGACCTACTGAACCAGAGTTACAGGGGATAAAAAGTAATGAGGATCCAAATTGTCCTCCTTTGACTCACTTGGAACGTGAAAAAACAAACAACACGCACGTTTGAGCTGAAAAACTCGGGATTTCTTCAAACTTCAGCTGCACAGTTTCTGTTGATTTTACCAAAACTGTGTTAACTCTCTTGGCAGCACAGCAAGTTTTGTATCTGCAATTCTAATGGATCAGAGCTGATGGGGATTGTTTGGTGCTGCATATGGAATGAAGGGGTGTTTGCTGTATTTGCATGCACCCATATGCCATTATTTATCATTACAGTTGGAAATTCTGCCTGAAGTACGAATTGCTAAGGATTTCTGCAATAAGAACGAAAATGTTGAGTTCCAAGATGAGCCTGTATGGTTTCAAAGGTTGTGCAGAGCAGGGAGCAAACTCTGTGTTTTTCTACGTGTCCTTGACTGCTGCCACAGATCCTGCATTGCATTTATCAAACCTTTATGTAACCTGAGGTATCGCTTTGAGGAACAGCAAATAACTTTTGAATAATTCCATTCTCTGGCCTAAAACAAAACCAGTGGGTTTTTTTACTATGTCCCCACTACTGTTGGAAAAACATAGAAAAAAAACAGAGCAAGGATGGAGAGTCTTGTACTGGTATAACACCATCCTTATATTTCATTGGTTTTATTAACCTGGGCTTTATTAATTTTCAGAAATACCTGGAAGGAAAGAAAAGTAAAAATATCACAGCCACACAAGGCTTCCAAGTAAACACGACACAAAGATGCCACTGCATTGTTAAAATGACCCATTTCTGTTTTCTTTAAATTAAATTACCTTCATATTCCGGTGTGTAATCTGTATATAACCCCAGGGAAGCTCCCTAGGTGGCAGGTATAGGTGTTATTAATCTATTGTTAAGGGTGAGTTAAAGCCAAGTTAATTACAAGTAGATTCTTGAGAAGTAGTTGAGCCTTTGTTTTAGCTCATAACCTCTGGGAAAACAAACAGTCATAGCCCACAGGATGATAAAAATGAGTAAAGTGAACAGCTTAAGGAGGAAAAGACATATGTACAGCTGAAAAACTCGAGAACACCTTCAATTAAATCAATAAATCTCCCAACAGCATAGGAGAGAACAAAAGTGCTTTAGTGGTCAGGAGTTAATCTAGAAAATCTACCACCTAATCAATGCGAAGCTGCAGTCTGAGAAGCAAATGCTGGTTCAAGCTGCTAAAAAAAAATCATGATGTGTGCTTTGCCATTTCCCAAACCTTCAAAAAGAGCACATTCTCACCAGAAGGTGCTGGGGAATGGGCAAGAATTAAAGCCCTCATTTTCATACCAAAGCTTCTAAGAAAACAAGGCAGCTGATACTGCAGAGGGGAAAACGGACTCATGGTTTGATGGGGAAAGCTGAGTATTTCAGAATTTCAGAGAACCACAGAGATTTGGTGGTGTCTGTGAAGGGAGGAATGGCACGTGGATAGATTTCAGCAGCAGACAACTCCCATTTTTCACATGCAAGCAGCAAAAGGAGTCTGCTTACATAGATAAATGCCAGCAGATGCCAAACTAGGCTGTCACTGGGCAGCTGCACAACCATATTAATATTAACAGTTTGGACAAAGTGAGAAGCCTTGTGGGGAGCTTGAAAGCATAAGAACCAGAATAGCTAATGAGTGGGGAAAAATTCCATTAAAAAAAATAAAGGGGAACTAGGCATTAGGACACAAGAACCAGAATAACTAATGAGTGGGGGGAAATTCCATGAAAAAAATAAAGGAGAACTAGGCATTAGGACATATAAAGCAGTTCAGTGAGGTCAACAGCTGCTCTTCCATTACACTGGGCACTTTCCTAAGGCCGCCTGTGTGTTCTGCTCTGCTATGGAAATATTCTAATTTACCTTCTGGGTGTGATTCTGGCCAAAATGACACAATTGGTCAGGTACAAACCCAACAATAATCATACTGTTTGCTGTGTGATCATCCTTTCTCTTCTGACAGGAATTCTGGGGTTGGGAATATGCCCACCTGGGTTGGCAGATGTGTGGCATACTACAAACTACCTGTTGTTCTGATCATTTTTCTTTCTACCACCAACTTTACGTTCCCACAGGCTCCTTTCTACAACATAAATTCCCTGACTGATAGTTTCAGAGGGAGCCAGAAATGTCGAATCAAACTTACTTGTTGTGGGCTTCCACTTCCAGCTGCAGAGCACATCCTGACCAGGCAGCCTCTCCCTGCAAGGCCTGCAAACACACCTGCTGTGACAAACAACAAAATCAGTGACATTTCTTGAAAATGTTCCGGACCAAACACAGAATTATTGCCGTTGAAACAGCTGACTGACTTCACTGGAGACTATTTTAATTTACTCTTATCTCAGATCCGTACAACAAAAGAAACATTTTGGGGATGGGAAAAGGCAACTTGTATTTTCGCTACAAATTTGTTTTACGTGTCTTTGTTAAAATAATAACAGTCAAAACAACGGTCAAGAGCACTATATTTTCCCCTCAGACATGATGTGGCACTGTTGCTGTTATTAGGGAAGGCTTCATTTCATCTTAATGAAAGGATTAGATTTATCAATTATGGAATGAATAACACAGGTTATCCTTGATAAGCGGACGTGTAATTGAAGGCAATGATGAGCAATGTCACAAATATCAAACATAACTTGAGAACATATAAGATATATGCTTTGTAACATTCGCATTTCAAAAAGCATTGTGAACTATTTCATTTTTATCTGATACCTTTGTTCTTTGTAATTTACAGAAACGCTGGATCTAACAAGAGTCAATTACAGCCATGCATTGTTATCAAGCAAAAACAAGTCTTAATAAGGTTTGTACCCCATTTAATCACTGTGTCATAGTAATAGAGAAACTATTTATTAATATGAAAATGTTACCTTATTTTAATTACAACTAGATACAGCATAACTTTTCCAAGCCAATTATGCCTCATAAGACTAAAAATAAATAATTCAGACAGTTTCACTTCAAAGAAATCCATTACAGCCTTGTTTGGGAATACTTTGATCCTCTCTGTTTTATACTTAGCAAAATTTAGCTGTGGAGAAACATTCTTTCCCAGCTGCAGTAAATAAATGTGTCCAGCTGCACCCCCACCAGCCTGTGCTCAACCTCATCCAACATTTTAATTTAAGCTCTGGCAGACTCGGTGTCATGAAGGAAGACTGTGAAGGCAGGAGCCACTCACATGCTACTGGAAAACAGAAAGTCACCAGCAGCAAGAAGTGTCTTCAGAAGAACTGAACCCTAAACAACTTCTTTCTCATTATTATTAAAAACAATGCAAAAAAAAAGGTGGACCAAATAGAGTTGAACGAATCAAAAAAAAAAAAAGTGAAGGGGATGTGCAGTGTTGTTTTCCTCACACCACGAAAGGACATGACAGTTACAATCATTTCTCATGCTGAATTACAGGAGGCACAGGATTGAAATGAATGCCCAAGTAAAGCAAGGCTGCTGTGTTGACTGCTCAGGAATGTGCGTTTTGCCAGAACCTCATCAAATTCCACTGGTCTTTGCATCTTAAACAAAGGCTGCCCAAAGAGCACCTCACTGATGCTGAGCACATTGTGGGAAGTGTAATTAGTTCAGCTGCAGAGAAGGGATTCAGGAGAGGAATCTGCTGCTGAACTTGCAGAGAACTGCAGTGGAAATACAGGAGGTGCTTCACTATCTCCTGTTCCACACACATGGATTACCAGACCTTTTTTGGAATATCTCTGTTCAACAGGCCACCCCAAAATGGTTTCTCCTAACCATCTGGTAAATGGGATTATTTTCTCATGTTATTGCTCCTGCTCCCACTTATTTTTTTATATTTCTTGATTGCACTAAGCCTCCGTTTGAGATTTCAAAGCTATTGCTCTGGCAGCTCTTACAAATGTCACATTAATTTTTCCTCTCCAACCCTGTACCATACAAAATAACATTCTTATTAGATTCTGTTTATTTTATTTAAATCTATAAAAAAAGTTTAGAAGAGGCAATACTCAAATCTTTATCAACATACATCTCTATTTATGCATAGCAAGTGAACCCTTCCTAAAATTGCATCAAGATGCCAAAGTACCCCATGAAAATGAAGAGGAAGCAGGAAAAGTCTCATGATAAAACAGCTGCTTCCAGGATTTGCTAGAGAAAGCTGGAGTCATGTTTTGCAGATAATAAACAGAGTCCATGCAGCTAGAGAGGCAGGGTGTGGATTAATAACACCTCCTGCAACAGTAATAATGTGTCTGGATTACTTGTTTTTCAGCAGAGCAATTTCCTTCGCGCTAATAAATCTAACTGCAGAAACACGGCTCGTGTCACCGAAGTGCATTGCAGCAGGGTAGTCTTTATCACTGAGGTGAGAAATACTTCTGCTGTTTATTAATCCACTGTTTTTAAAACACATCTGTAGAGTGTAAGCAGTGCCATTACACATATTCAGTGAAGCCCAGATGTATTATTCATGATGGCTGTGATAAGCCACTTGTCCTATAATGCTTTATCCACTCTGTGGCTGCTCAGCTCCACTTTCAAAGGCAGAGAAACACAGAGACAATAACAGCTCCAGCAAAACTCTCATTTCCTGCACATGGGATGCTGAGCAGGATCACTGCAGCATCTGCCCTGAAAAATCTCCACCTGGCACAGCCACGAGTCTTTTTCCTGTGAGGGGCCGTGGCTCCTTTGCATAGAGAAGGGGCCTTGAGTGCCAAAAAAATCCCACAGAAGTCACACACTGCCTTTTCAAGTTTTTGGGTGGTGGGTTGTTGCCCTGAGTTTTCTGTCTTTTGTCTTCCAAAAGAAAAATTGACTCCAGTATTTATAGATATGTACAGAGGTCAAAGGATTGGCTACACAGGTCGCCACTCCTTCAACCTGGATGGTGGGCATCACCATCAATCATTTCTTCTCTCACAGGAGAAGTGTGTAAACATTCTAAGAATAGACATTATTTACATGAGGCTGCGTGTGAAATTCTACAGAAAGACAAAAAGACAGAAAACTCAACAGTGGGTACCAAACCTGCTACAGGTATTTCATGTATTGGAGAATGATGTTTGTAATTTGTAGTGTTAGGGCTGGTGGAGAAGGCGAAAACAGAGTGGCTTGTAGGATAATTTGTGCCTGGGAAATTTCCAGCCTCATTTCCCACTCAGAGGTTGCACTTGTCAGGTTGGAGTGCTCTTGTTTCTGGTCCAGCAATGAACATAAATGAAAAACCTCTGGGTAAGAACATTTGATCTCATAAGAATTAAATGATTACACAGGTCCTGTGGTGCATGTCAGACAATCCACTATGCCTACACGTCTATTCCATGGAAATGATTTTTGAGGGCACTGACAAGCAGCACTTAACTCCTGCTGATTTCAAAAATGAGATACTCATTTGAGAGGGCTTTGACCCAATTCATGCCTGTGAATGGAAATTTTATTAATTCCATTGAAATATGGAACCTCTCCTTTAACAGATCAGGAGAGATCCCAAGTCACATTTTTGCAATGAGCAGGGACATAAGAACTCTAATTGATTCTGGTCAAACTTCTGTGAAGTCAAATTGTGGCGGGTTTAGCTGGGACAGAATTAATTTTCTTCATAACAGCTGATACAGGGCTGTGTTTTGGATTGTGAGTGTTGACAATTCAGGGGTGACTTTGTTATTACTGAGCAGGGGTCAGGGAGACAAAGCCTTTCCTGCTGCTCACCCCACACACCTGAGAGAGGCCCAAGGAGCTGGGAGGGGACACAGCCAGGACAGCTGACCCCAACTCACCCAGGGGATGTCCCAGACCAAATGCTCAGCTGATAGAGCTGGGGAGAAAAATTAAGTTTGGAATGATGATATTTGTCTTCCCAAGCCACACTGTGAGTGATACAGCCCAGCTGTCCTGGGGCTGTCTGAGCACCCCCTGTACATGGGGGGTGATGAATGAATTCCTTGGTTTGCAATGATGTGGGAATGGCTTTAGCTTTACCTGTTCAACTGCCTTTATCTCAGCCCTCGAGTTTTC
This sequence comes from Cyanoderma ruficeps, assembly GCA_008694505.1. Classification (NCBI taxonomy): domain Eukaryota; kingdom Metazoa; phylum Chordata; class Aves; order Passeriformes; family Timaliidae; genus Cyanoderma; species Cyanoderma ruficeps. The sequence continues at coordinate 4,493,531 of VZDJ01000047.1, forward strand.
CAGCTTTTACCAGTTGGGACTGTCTCCCCCTTGCCCAGGGGCAGGAGGAGGTAGAGCAGGTGGAGGGGAAAAGGATGAACATCTAAGTGAGGGTCAGTTGCCAGATGAAGTTAAATCCTGACTAAAGTTCAGAGAAATTTCATCACATCATAGTGGAACCACATTGGCATAAACCCAGGAATGCATCAGCCCCACTTTGGATGTGTTGCCCTCCCCTGAGGCTGGCAGGGCTCTGAATATCAACAATTCATGTGCTACCAGGAGCTACATGGTTGGTCACAAACGTTTCTATTTCACTGCTCAGAAACCACCACTAAGAGCTCTCCAAACACCTCAGTTCACTTCTTATCCATCCCTAACATAGTCACAGTCCTTTTCACTGGTTTATCTTTGATAATAACACTTTTTGTGAATATTTCTAGAGAGACGGTAGACAACATGTACACAGGGAAATGTCAGAATTATTATTCTAACAAAAATTTAATGCTTTATGACTAATTGAATTTAATGGAAGAAAATATTTTGAAGAGACCAGTGCTTTGCACAGCAGTCTCTACACATGGATTCAACTGACATAATGTAGCAACTCATAGAACCAGTTGGGAGAAAAACATTAAGTCTGGAGCTTTTTAATGATTCACAGAAACACAAATCTCTGTGCAGATGTTGACTGTGCAGCACAGAGCCTAATACAGAACCTTTTTAACAACAACCTTAAATTCATGCTGGCATTAAATGGAAAAATCTAACAACTAGAAAGAGAAAGAGACAAGTGCCACACAAAAGCTCATTGATAATAATACAATGCCAAAGCTGAAGGCAAAAGAGTTGGAAATCCCAGTCTCTGAAACTTCATTATTTCTGACATCATCTGACATTCTGTTAAAACACCAGAATATATGCATACAAACTATGGAATTAGGCATTAAAAAGTACCTGGAAAGTCTTTTGGCAAGGCAGAATGCTTTACTGGTCTTTTATTCTGTATTGTCCAATCAATTGCTGTGATATTCTGTGGTCTATTTGACAAGTTCCCCTAAATTGCCTTTTTGTATTTTTTTTTTTAAACTTTAGATGAGGGGGAAATATAAAATGTTTTAAAAGGCTGTGGAATTTTTTTTGTTTGTTTGTGGTATTTTTTGTTGTTTGGTTGTGTTTTATCAGGGGGAGGTTGGGTTTTTTAAAGTAACTCGTTCATAAAGGACTATCAGTGAAGTTTCTTTGAATTTTCTGAACATTTTAAGCTAACTTTGCCAATCAAAAAGATGTTGCCAGCACATATTTCATTTTTATCAATTTTTAGCTCAGATAATCTAGAGAACACTTTGCCCTCAGTCACCTCGCCATCAAATTCAGCCAAAGGGTAAACTCCAGAGAAAAGTGCAGATGCTATCAGAAAAATAGAGAGCATGAGATGAAAAGGAGAAAAATTCAAAAAGGAAAGCAAAAATGCTGAAAGGTATAAAAATAAAAAATAAAGACAGAAAACTATCCAAATTCACAACTTAGCTAACCCATCATGAAAAAATTTATCCAGATTCTGAATACTCAACTCCCGTGGTTTCCAGATCCCTTGTTCTCCACAATAATCTGCCTTAATGTTCAAGAATCCTCCTTCATCAGCAGCTCTGGTCTTGGAAAGAGGAGCTGCTGTCCTGGGGCCAGGGAAAAAGCACCAGAATCCACAGACATCCTTTAGTTTCAGGCAGAACATCCTCCATTCAGAAATGGGCTGAGAGGAGCTCCCAAAAGGCAACTGCACAGAGAGCCCTTCCTGTTGCTGCTGAAACAAAATGTTTCCCCCTGGTTCTCTCACTAAAACCTTCTGTATCAGCATATGCAAAACCAAAAACACTCCCACTTTATCACTTTTCTCCAGCGAGGCAGGAAACAAGCAGAGCACCTCCATCATCCAGTGGTTGGATAAGGCCTGGATGGATGAACAGTGAAGTGGAAATTTTGCTGTTCCTTATTCCACCTTGAGACACAGGAACTGTGCCACCATCCCTGAGCCACGGGCTGGTCCCCAGAGGTGCACTCTGGCAAGATTACAAACTACTCATCCAGAGGAAAGGATTCCTCAGTCTGGAAGTGTCATTACAGACAAACTATTCCTAAACTCATGGGTGAGCAGGTATTCTGAGAGTAATGGGTTTTTACCACCTGGCTTATGCATCCAAAATTTGGACCATATTGAGTTTGCTTCCTCTGTTTCTCATCGAGCGAAAAATAATTACATAAAAGAATATTTGTCTCTGAGCATCTCCATAAATTAACAAGAAAAATTCTCAAAGTGATTGAGGCTGGATGCCATAATTGAATTCAAAACATTTCTACCAATCTGTGATTCTTTACAAGACAAGTGATATTATCTTTTCAGAGCTTACTGGGTTCAGCACTCTGCCTCTCTCTAGTGCGTTACTACATTTGAAAAAGCAGCTGGTGATAAACATGCAGCACTTCTTCAGTTTAATAATAGGTGTATAGAACCTAATGATTTTGGCAAGCTTTTAGCGTTTTATTACTGGCAATGTGTTTGCAGCGCTCGTGTAACACAGCAATAACAAAGAAAACAAAACTGTCTGTTGCTGCAAATGTTTACAGAGTGCAGATGCACCAGCTCTTTGCATATCTGATAGAGGTAGGGCATAAATCAACCTCTTCCACTTACACTCTACAAAGTTTGTCTTAAAAGCGAGTAATGAACTGAATATACTGTGGGAAAGATCTTTTCCATCAGGAAAAAAAAAAAGTTTTACTGCCACACCAGCCTCTCTTTCCAAGGGACTTATGAGATCTCCAAGCTAATGGCACATTGTTGCCAGAGTTTTCTGTCTTTTGTCTTTCTGTAGAACTTTCACACGCAGCCTCATGTAAATAATGTCTATTCTTAGAATGTTTACATACTTCTCCTGTGAGAGAAGAAATGATTGATGGTGATGTCCACCATCCAGGTTGAAGGAGTGGTGACCTGTTCAGCCAATCCCTTGACCTATGTACATATGTATAAAAGGAGTTGGATTGTAAATAAATGAGGAAGATAGTTTTCTAAAAAAAAATATATACTTTTCTAGTATCTTTACATAAGGCATAAATATTTTTTCATCCCCAGAATTTGATTTTTGGGACATAAGTCAGTGCAGATACTCACTGTTTAAAAGAAAACAAAACCTCAAAGGGAATACAGATTGATTTTGCCTTTAGTTAAAACATTTCTGCTGAACACTGAGCCAGACCATTTTAAAATTAAACACTTTTTTCATTTTAAATATGCACTAAGAAAACTGTGTTTTGAAGAGAGAATTATTTTAACTTCAGTTCAAGTTTCATTGTCCATCCTAATACCCCCCTATAGTCACGCTTTTTCCAGGATACTTCAGAGAGTGAAAGTAGTGAAAGCTCAGGATTCAAAAGTGTCCCTTCACTTGTCATATAAAATGTCTAATAAAATACTAATGTAGAGTAAGAACAAAATTGCAGAGGTTCATACCCGCGTCCAGCCAAGCCATAAGTCAATAATGGACAGAAAACATTCTTCCCAGTGTTTGCCAGCCAATGCCCAGCAATATGACTCAGCAGCCATTCAAAAATAAAACCTTTTGTTAAAACCCATGGAAGAGCAGCTTGCTTTGTCCCATTTCTCATCATGCCCCAAAATTACTCAGCTTTACTCATTGTTTCTTTTCAAATATGAGGAGGGAGAGTCTGAAGAAGCAAACAACATTTGAAAGAGTAGTCAGAATGCCAGAGAGCTGCAAACTTAACTGCAGAACCTTGCCCCTTGCTTTCGCCACTGCAAAAAATTTATAATAAGACACTTCTAAGAGATTTTTCAGGTAAATAATTGCCCTGATATCAGTGAATGTTCTCTAATTTAGCTGCTGATATTCTCCAGCACTTTACTGAAGGAAGATCTGAGTTATCATATGCAATGTATACATTAAACTCCTTAGACATTAATTGTAAGAAAACGCACGTTTGTGAAAAGCAATTGACATTTTACACCATTAGCAACTTCAAATTAATTTTTAGAAATCTTCCGAGCATTAAATTATATGTTATCTAATTATTGTCCTTTATTATTTGCATAAATGAATTTTCATTTCCTTGAATGCAATCGCTCAGATACTCAAGGTCAGTGATGTGTTTCGTGTTCCCTGACAGAATACTAAATAATTACTGCACAGCCTGCAGTGTCTTGGTCTTCAGCAAAAAAACCTAATGTTCAGAAACACACACAAAATTATAATTCCCATTAACCAGAAAATCCCCAACTTCCTCTCCTTTTCTTTTGTGTTCATAACTACACGCTGTGAAAGTGGAAATGTGCTTAGAAGCAGGCAGCACCAACTGCTGGGAACTCCCTTGTCCCCGAGGAGGGCAAAAACATCACCTGTGATACTTTAGTGCAGGTATTGTGGCCACACGTTTCTTGTGAACAAAGAGGTTTGCAGGAGTTCAAGACTGGCTGAGAAACACGAAGAGAATAGGACACAGAGGGAAAAAAACCCAAACCAAACCCCAGATTGGAACTCAACAGACACATTCTTGCAGCTCTGGGTGCTCCAGGGGAATTAGTTGACACCATTTCACTGCCATAAAATGTAAATAATATTGGCAAATTTAGACATGATGGAGAAGCATTGTCCGCCTCTGTCTGGTTTTGTCTTTAACACCTACATGTTTGAAAGAGTTTCAGTTCACTTCTCTAAAAGGCAGAAAATTGCCCTGAAAAGTTGTTTTTATGTGAAGTTTGCGTGTGTGGATCATGCGGGATAAGGCTTTAAATCTATGAGGAGAAATTGGAGAATATAGGAGAATTCTACTCCAGATGACATGATCCTGCAAACACTGGATACCCTGCTTGGCTCCTCTTCCCTACAGCATCCTCCACATGGAACAGCCCTGTTAGCAAAGCATTTAAGAGACACAGGACCTTAGCCTGCAAAGCAATTTAAAAATAAAGTAAGAGCATTTTCATTTTCTATTCATTTATCACTGTCCTTCAGTCCTTACAGAATTTTTCTGCTTCACCTTTGATAGTCATGGTCTCTTCTTGCTGTAGCCCTGCTGTGTTATACCTATTTAAATCCACTGAATTTCATGCTAAATGACTACTCTGTAATGCTGCTTTCTTAACAGGCATATGTTTTATAGAATAAGTTAAACATTAATCATGGCCTAATCTCTCCATTCGCTTCGAAGTTCAAATTTAGTCTCCAAAATACAGTCATTTTATGGACCACCTACAATGTCTGCGTATCAACCACCAACATAAAGTGGGAATTATTTCAAAATACACATTTTTTCCCAGTGTAATTTTCAAATTACATTGGCACATTTTTGCTACCACCCAAGAAGAAGTAGCAGCACTATACATCTACATTCAGAAAAGAGAAAATATAACCTAAGAAGTGCATTACTTCAGGGTTCGTTCCTCAGCCATTTCTGGCTATCATCATTGAGATTATTACCTTGGCATTTTTGTGGCCAAGGACAAGAACACTAATTCTAAGTCCTTTGACAGGCAGTGTCTGAAAAAAAAAAAGCAATAATATCTCCTGGTTGATTTGCTGATAAAATATCTGACATAATTACATTCTTAACTGGGGGGAATCAAAATGTCTGGCGTTCCAGGTCGGGGTGACAGAATTTCACAAATAGGAGGAGAAGGAAAAATTTCAATCTTAAATCTGCCATAGATGATTATATTCCATGAAAATGCCACAAAGACATGAGCGGTGTGACTACTCACCGAGGTGAGCAGACCCTGAGCAGCCGCGTCCCACAGCAAAGCAGGGGATTGCAGCACACAGGGGGATTCCTGAGCTGGGGAAAAACAGGACAGAGCCAGCAGATCCTACAGCCCACGGCCAACAGCACCCACAGAAGGGACAGGGCCACGCTGGGAGAAATGGGCTGAAAGCAGGAGGGTGCTGAGGATTTCAAAGTGCTCAAGTGACCTTGCTGCTGGGGATCACCCTTGATAAACCAGGGTCATCCCTGGAGCATGGGGCAGTTCCTTTGTCTCCACTCTGCTCCTCTGCCCAGCTGCTCCTTTGGGAATCTGCTGGCCAGCAAGGCAGAGAAAGTAAATTACCAACACTCCAAGGATCTTATCTCTAAACTTCAACAACAAAACACCCTTCTACATCTATTTCTACTTAGAAATCTGTGGGTCGAGAACAGCATGGTATTTTTGGATAAAGTCAGGTATGGGAAATATCATGACTGAGCCTTGTCACTGCCTGTGGCCTCCAGCTCTTGTTGATCATGAGCTGCAATTAATGAAGGATTGCTGTGAGCTATTCATACCAGAAGGCTGCTGTTAACTCCTGCTTCAGTCATCTAACCTCTGACTGCAGCAGCTCTTGGACATCAGTGACACTGAGAAGGCCTGAGCTTTCTCCTTTCGTGTCCATGTACAGTAAAATGTCAATAGTGTAAACAAACTGCTTATTAACACCCCAGGCACACCCATCACAGTGAGGTCATCACAAAGGAGCAGTCAAATATATTGACAGAATATCTGAGCTCTCCCACATCCGACTTGTAAAGTGTGAACTTGGGGACAGAAATATTAAACAGGCCCACGGGACAGTTTGATCTGCAGGGGTCAAAAGGAGGCTGTTAAGCTTTTGCATACTCATGAGCCTCCCTCCTGTGCGGAGTGTTTGGCTTTGAGTTTGCCTGCAGGGACAGGTCTGCAAGATCACGGCCTAAAATAACTCCTGGCCACTGCAAGGCTTTTCCTGCACCGAGGGCTGGAGCGGGAGCTCAGCAGACAGGGATGCTGAGCAGCAGGGGCTGTGCACGGCCCGTAAACACGCCCTGGTGTCAGCCTCGTCTGGAAACACAAACACCTTCTCACCCCTGCAAGCTTCAACATTCCACAGGTCATAAAACTTCCTCCGGGTAGGTAATTTCTGCCCCACCAATACAGAAAAAGAATAGGACAACTTTTATAAATAAGCAGATGTTGTTCGGTTTTTTTTATTTCTCTCCTGCCAAGGGCTGATTTACTGTAAATTCCCTCCATCTGGCAGGAAGCTAATCTGAATATGAATCAATCTATTCAAAAATAACTTCAAAAATTTCAGGCATTCATAGCGGGGTTTTTCCTGTACAATACCCTTTTCCAGTCATTCTACTCAGACAAGCAAGCTTTTCAAAGCAAATCAAGCTGAAATATTTTCAGAGAATGTTTCAACTTGAATTTTTTTTATTAATTATATCACTATAATATGAACTTTTTTTGATTTTTCTGCTGTCCATAAAAATATTTTCAAGGAAGTAAAGCAAAGCATTCAAAAAAATTCGGGGTAGGAAGGAAGAAGTAATTGTCTATATTTAGTGCATATAAAAATAATGTGCAATAAGACTGTCTGAAAATCAAAATTTAAACATTTAGTTTTACATTTCTGGCCCTTATTTTTCAAATGCTCTCTTCCATCACTGAAAGAGGCAGGTAAGTTAATCTATATACACACATATATATACCCTTTCTTTAACAAGAGCAGTTCAGGAATAGCATCCAAAAAGAGAATAATGCTATAACTGGGGTTTAGCTGCCAGCTCTGTATAAGAATAAGTTACTCTTGTAGAAATTCAGCAGAAAAATCTTGTCTACAGAAGCAGAGGATGATGAATGGATGCCTGTCTAATGAGAAAATAGAGAAGTGCACTAGCAAAACACCCTCCCCTAATTATCTGTAGAAGCACTATATCTTTTTTCTAGTCAGTAACTGCAGTTAATTAGAGAGACAAGAATATGGTTTTTGTTGGGAAGAACTTCAAACCAGGGTAAAATTCCTATACTTAAGAAAGCACTTAAATACATAAATTAGAGGTATGTGCTCAATATTCACTAAAGATTTAATTCAAGATTATATTCATATTGAGGCTTCTAGCCTCCCATCCAGGAAAAAGCTAAAGGTGTCATCCCTTCTGAATCTGGAAAAGCATGAGTTAAAATTTTAATAGTTTAACTTCTTAAACTTAAATCTGAGCAGCTGCTTAAGCACAATGAAATACTAAGGCTAAAGCAATCAGCATCAAATTCTGAGCTTGAGGGGAATAATGAAGAATAGAAAAGAAACGTATTCCTGAGGACTGGGAAGTGCATCCCATTCTAAACAGAAAGAGCAATATAAAAGAAATTTTAAAAAAATAAAAAAATAAGGACTTAGAGGCAAGAAGAGCTGCAGAACCCAAATGGGCAACAAAAAGGAAACGCTGATGAAACCAAGAGCACTCCCAGATAGCCTCAGTGTTGTGTGGGAGGAACCAGCTCACGGCAGGAATAAAGAGACACCTGGATGAGAGTGGATTCACCGAGGGATGGGAGAGGGGAGGTGATCACCCTTCCTTTATCCCCGGCAGTGACAGGAGCTCACATCACAGGGCTGAGCAAAACCTGCACCTGCCCACGTGGGGAGCAGAGGGATTGGTCACAAGGTCACCACAGACCTGCAAAGCATCACAGAACGGTTTGACAGATTTATAATTTGGAAATAAATTACTCAGAGGGCCCGGAAAGGACAGGGGTTAAAAGAATTAGATATAAAAAGTAACCTCCCTGCTGTGCACACCAGAGCCGCAGCAATGGGGACGGGGATGGTTTTGTACCTGCTTCTCACCAGCAGAAGAAATCCTACAAGCAGCTGGGAGAGTCTCCAGGTAATTAGGATGCTCCTGCTTTGAAAGGCACTCAAATCACACCTGCTCTAAGGACAGCAGTGAGGCAAAATATTTTGCTCCGCTGGTTTTTGGCTCCAACTCAAAAAAAAGTCATTTTTACAGAGTTGGGAGAATATTTACTCAAGAAACCAAAAGAAAAATTCCAAGATGCAATGTTACATATAGGAATATTTGCATTCTCTTTTTGTACAGGACAGTTGGCAGCCTGAGCCACTCCCGATTTCCATGAGAAACACTTTGTACTTTCTCACCCCACAGATTCACCAGACGTTCACCTCATCCCTGATTCACCGGGAGTTTTCAAACATTTTGTTAATTAAAATCTAAGAAAGGCATGCTTGAAGAATCTAAAACAAAAAAAAAAAAAAACCCACCCATGAAAAGTGGCAAAATAGAATCTCCTCTCCCATTAGTAACTGTATGCAGTGCAAAGAAGCAAAATGGCTGATGAAATATATAAAGGAGATATTTTCATTTAATTATTTCATTAGTGTGATGTAGGGTTTATTACAAGCACTCTACAAATGACTGCATTTCACCTAGAGGCTTTATGTGTGCAAAATGGATTAGTTGCTTATTAGCTTTTTGTGTAATTGAAGACATTATATAACTTTAGAGGAAAATTCAGGGGTAAACTAATCTGAATTGCAAACCGTATCACTCAAGAAGCTCCTTAAAATACAGGATAAATTCTGATTGTTCAAATGAAAGCACTGCATGAAGTCATGACCTTAACAGCCAGATAGGGTGTTCCTTTCATTATTTCATTGGTCTTACATGATAGTCTGAAAAGAATGAAAAATCTACTTGGGTCATAATGAGAGTAGTCTAGATTAGGGAGCATTTTTCACTAAAAAAGTAAAAATAAGGAAAGTGTGAACACAAACCAACTATTGTATTGTTGTCTAGTTACACTAAGTTCCCAGAAGAAAAAATACAAATCATGTTTCAACATAAACTTGATAGCAAAAGGATATTTTTAAGTTTTTTTTTAAATCATAATAGTAATTCAGTAAAGTAATTCTAGTACATATCCCTAAAAATTTAAACTGAAGAACGATTTTCCTTGCAAAGCAGCACTGGCACTTTCAATCTGCTCATGCACTTACCCAATTTAAAGATTGCTCTAGTCAGTTAAAAATAATATCAGCATTCTAAACATCTAGATGCAGCTGTGGCCACACTGAACTACAAAACATCACGAGGCAGATGTGGGTTATTTATGCAAAAAACATGAATGCAATTCAGCACAGTTACACTCACATGGCGCAGCCCCCATATGGCCCCATTGTTTTCCCCTGTGCATTTCCTCTGCCTTTTCAGGCAGGCAGCTAAGCTCACTTATCCTTGCTCTTCTCTTAGTCCTTGAACACTTTCAATTTTCCCAGTTGCACTGCGAGGCCTCTGAATCCCTGCCAGCAATTTGTGTGCCGGTGGAATGCTAAACACTTGCTGGTCGTGATTAAGTTCCTTGCTAGCAAGGAAAGCACAAACGTGATAATCCCGTTCAGGTATGCCGTGTTTGGAAAACACCCCTCACTCCAGGGCAACACCCCTTCCCAAAACAACTGAAAGAGTTTGGCTGGGACAGTCAACACCTTCCAAAAGCAGCAACAGCAATCCAGCAGGATCCTGGGAGAAGCAGCTTTGCTTCTATTCCAGTGTGACTGTGTAACCTGAAGTCACAATTCCCACTCCATCCAAGACCCTCCAGCCCCTTCAGATGGCAGAGCTGTTGATATTATCAGAGACTCTCAAACTGTGACTCCTCTACAAGCTTCAAAGTCAAGATAAGCATTTTTGGGTTTTAGTACATTCGCATTTATATCAAAAATAAAGCTATTGAAAAGATCGTAAAATAGGGAGCTTTAATTAGTGCTTCAAAATTTTCCTTCTAGACAGCAAATTACATCAGCTCTTGCAGCAGCTCACATATCAATTGCCCTGTTGCTTTGCCGAACAGGAAAACTTGCACCATTTACATCTTCAGTCACATCAGAGGGTAACATTTCTCTGGATTCACTCACAAGTCCTTCCAGCCTATTTAAATCAAGTATTTTCTGGTCATTTCACAGGGGGCACACAGCCCTTTCATGTTGTGCACTTCCTGAATGGTGCTGAAAAATCTAAATACCAGTTCTGTGTCACTACCACCCCTGAGGAGTTTGGAAGTTAATTTAAGGTGAGAGATGCAAGGGGTAGAGTGATGAATAAGTGGGATGAGAGGCAAAGCACATTAAAGGAGCAGGTTGTTACACAGACCAGCTGTGCACACAATTGAATATCAGTATTTTTAAAGACAAATTTGAACTAGGAACTTGCTGAAGTAATAAAATAAAGGCTTCGAGATCCGTGTAATCAATTGCAAAATGTTTAAAGCCCTCCATTATTAATGAAAACTGCACAGTTGTGTGTGCTCTGGAAGAATCACTGTCATTCAGCATGGGGCTTCAGACAATGCAATTGATTCTCCTTATCCAGGAAATCATTTCTGTATTCCTGACAATGCACTATGAGTATCATATTGGCACATTAGGACAATGCACATTTTTTTGCTGCCTCTCAGTCTCCATAACCAACTCTTCACCCAGCCCACTAAAATACAGGGGAGGAATTTGGGTCTCATCAATACCTAAATAATAGATGAAGCTGATTTGGAGTAATACTGTGCTGAGTATCGTATCTCAACAATCAGCAACACAACTTTACATCCAGGAAGAGATTCAGGGCTCCAGAAGCCTTTTCTGCAGCACTCCCTTATCAATTCTTCTGTAAGCAAGAAAATGTCTAAAGCCCTGGAGAGAAATCTTTCCACAGCCTTTCTTTGGCAAGGCAGGAAGGAGATCACATAGATCTGGATAAAATAGAGATCATAGAGATCTGGGTAAAAATCTGAGGTTTGGAACACCAGGATGGTGTTCTGGATGGTGTAGGATGGGTGTCTGGGGCTGAAGGAAAACAAGACGCCACAACTCTTTCTTCCTTTAGTAAGATACAAATAGAATTAGGGGAAACACAAACATGTTTTACTCTAAGAATAGCTCTAATAGCTGGGACTATGGTTTATACATGCAGCAGTGTGGGCTGCAAGAACTCCTGTGATAAATCTATCCCATTCCTGACAGCTTTACAAACAGCCCTGCCATGCAAACATGACAGGTTTTCTTCAGCATCATTATAAATTCATTTGCTAATGAGACTGGAATTCTAGTGAAGTGGCCGTAAGATATATCTAGACTAGGAAAGTTAAAGATCAGGTTGTTTAAAAGTTCCAGTCTGAATTTTAATTTTCATTAGCTAAGCAGGTCTTTTTATGAAAACATAAAAAAAAATGCTGCACCACCAAAGATTGTAACACACTGGCCTTTTGTTTGGACAAATGGACAGTTTAATGGTTAGAGAAATTTTAAACATTGCTTTATCCCCTTGCAGAACTGCCACTGTAAGGCCTAAAGGAACATTTTACATAATTGAGAAAAAAAAAAAAAAAAGGCAAAGTGAAAAGTGAAAGAACCAAAATTAAAAGCACTTCTTAATCAAAGCAAACAAAGAAAAACTTCCCGTTTCAGTAATCTTCTGCGTTATTTTCAATAATGTTTGGTAAGCAAATATCAGACCCAAGCCTAATGCTCTTATTATCAGTACCATAAGTAACAAAATTTAGGAGAAAATGCTCTTTTACGGTGCCCAGAAACTTCTGGTGGTGTGATTTATCTCCAGCTGTTTGGTAACTGTTCTGCCTGGCTGTACTGGGGAAAACTCATTGCATTTATAATGACACATTACCCAGCAGAGCACCTCACAGTTACACTTCACCAGAGCTGCAGTGCCAGGGCTCCAATTAAAAAAAAAGTGGAATATCTTACAATTAGACTGTGTTTTCTTTGCAATCAAGCCAAACATGCTTTGCAATGCATTTAAACAGACTGCATTGCAGCTGCCCTTGAAAATACAAATGCTTCCAAATACAAACTGTCACTGAAAAACACGCAAATGGGGGGGGGGGAAATTGTAGAAATAAAGACAAGGTTCAAAACCTAACAGAGAAAACAAGAATTTCTCTTGCAAATACATGAAGAGACAGGAAGCACAAGTATTTTACATACAAGCAGGATAACTTTACCCTGTACTGACTTCAAAAGATATAAACAGACCAGTGAAAATATGAGGGGAAAAACATGCCTTAATTAGATTTACCCTTCATGAAGGGTGACTGAATTTAGCCAGAGTCATGGAGAACACACCATGCACATTCTTTATCCAAAATTATCTTTTCTTTCCTCACATGCATCCATAATACAGATTAAATCCTCGTAGGATTAAAATACCCTGCAGGCCTAAAGATCCCAATGTCACTTCAAGCAATTTCCCTAACCTGGCTCAGTTTCAGAATCTTCTCCTTCCACAGAATTCTGGCTGTGTTTCCAAAGTGCTGCTTTTTTCTCCGAGAGGTCTGTGGGGGCTCATCAACACTTTCAGAGTATGTGAACCACTCACATTCGGAAAACTCAAAATGTATTTTCTCTGTATCTACCTGTCATTTCTTTTAGGCACTTGCTGTGCACATTCATTCCTATTATGATGTTAATCCACCAGCCCAAGTGAAATCTTGAACAGAATTCAAACAAAAATATTAGCATTATTTCCCAAATACTGCTAAATATTACAGTTTCACAGCTCTATGACTGCAAGGCCATGTCTGTTTTGGAGGGGTGGAAATCAACAGAAAAGGAATGCTGGAATCTAAAATTATTCACTACATGCACATATTTTAATTGGAAATATGTTTCTCTCATGAATAACAAGTGGTTTTCTTCCTCATCATAGTTTGTCCAATTCTAGCATGGGAAGAGGATTCACTTATAAGATCCTTAAAATCTTCAAAAGGAAGTAGCATCCAAGAGCATGTTTTCAGTATGTCTGAAACATGGGGTGGAATAAAGAAATGCACGATTTTCAGAACTACATTGAAACAGAATATCTAATGCTGAGTTCAGAAGGTAGGCAGAAATCTCAGAGGAGAATGAAGAAAATGACCAGACTGTGGAAGAGCAAAATTAATAATAATATTGAGCAACTTTACATATGTCTAGAGTTAGATGAAGATTTATTTTAAGCTGTGCAGTTGTCTTATTTCTCATGTGAGGCAGAGTTATTTATTGTTTTGCTACACAAACCATCTCTGCAACTTTAATATTCAATGTTGAAATGCAGCATCAGTTAAGTGGAGATAAAGAAACATATCTGCCCCTTTCCCAGCAGAGAGAGGACAGAACACACGGACAAAACAGGTAAAAGGAATCACTGAGAGGAGCAGAGAAGGCTGTGACTCCTCACCCAGGGAAAGGCTTTCAGGAGAGAGATGGTGTTGCTTGGGTTGCTGTCCTCACACATTTGGGGTCACCAGATGTTGCAGGCTGAAGCTGGGCATGTCCCAACTTCAGGAACACTGAAATGAAACTCACACCTCGGCTGGTCTAGAAAACTCCTCCTTTAATTCAATTTGACTCCAGTATTTATAGATATGTACAGAGGTCAAGAGATTGGCTGGACAGGTCGCCACCTCTTCAGCCTGGATGGTGAACATCATCAGTGATTTCTTCTCTCACAGGAGAAATATGTAAACATTCTAAGAATAGATATTGTTTTCAGAAAGCTGCATGAGAAAGTTCTACAGAAAGACAAAAAGACAGAAAACTCAGGGCAACAAGACACAACCTCACAGAGACCATGGCATGAGCCAGGAAGGGAAAATATCTCAACACCCTTTACATCAGCAGCCCTGGGACCGCTGTACATGGCCATAAACTGCCCAAGAGATGCTTTTATGTTGTTAAAAACCATGAAATCACATCTGCTAAAAGAACGGATGAGCAGCAGCCTCTTTGTCCCATGCAGATCTCAGGAGGAGGGGACAAGGCCCAGGTGTATTCAGAGCAGCAGGAAAATCTGTTCCACGCAGGGAGGAAAATCTGCACTGATCTCCCTGTGCCAGGCACACTGGGTTTGCTGCCAGCCTCTGCTGGCAGGACAGGAGCAGATATTCTGGTAGGCTGGCAGGAACACAGAGCTCTGCCCAGAGCACAGAAAATTGAGTGGCTTTGTAGGAAAGACACTGTAACATAGCAAATACCAGAAATGGGCTCCATGCAGACAGCTGGCATTGTTAATTTATACCCTTTTATGAGCTCTAGAAAAACAGGGTACTGGGGTGAATTCAGCAGTGACATGGCTGCCATCCAGGTAATTTTCATGCCCACATTTCCATATAAACTCTTGTGCTTTGTCCACTTTTTTTTTTAATATAATTTTGATTCCATCTCTCCTGGAACACTATGTTCCACACCAACTCAGGTTTGTTCCCTTGCCTGATCAGAGTGCTCAGGCTGCAGGGATGCCTCTGCACGGATCATGTTATGGATATTTCATGGCTGTGTGAGGATGCTCCATGCTGGGACAGCTCAGCTAAAACTCTACCATAAACCTCATTCCAGGGCTGGAGGTATAACTACCCTGGGGTAGCACATTGGGTGTGCTGGATGCGCTGCATTGCTGCCAGGAGCTGAGCCAGCAGCTCTGCATGGAGCTGGACATCACTCCCTGGGCCTGGCAAATATCCCAGGGCTATTTTAGGGATGAATCTGAGCAGGCACGTGGCATAGAAACCCCCAAATTGATGGTGTGCCCATCACCATCAAAAAGCTGTGCTAAATCTTTGTGCTCTCTCCTACCAGCATTGCCACAGGTGAGTTATGTGGCTGAAAAAAAAACTCCACGAAGTCAGATAAACCCTCAGATAAAGTAATATATTCTGGCCAGTCAGGGATGGTGGTACAATGTGTAACTAAATGTAAAAAACTTCGTGGATTTCAGACCTATTTTACTGAAATAAATTCCAGTTGTTGCAACACTTGTACACACAAAATAACAGAACACACTGTCTTACCTTAAAGCCAACACATAAAAGACTTGCAGATAACGATCAAGATTTTTTTGCATAGACCCTTGCACATTTTAAAAGTGAAAAAAAAAAATTCTAAATATACTGCATGAATCAAGACTTTCCATTTCTTCCCCATTCTTCTGCAGAGCTTACAAAGAGTAGATTGTTGCACCCCACCCTTTGGTGCTTGGTGTACTTGCTTTATGACCTTGGGCTGCACAGTTGTTATACACAAATACTACTTTAATATTTTCCTCAGCTCGTGCTGTTCCTAGCACTGCTGCTCCAGGCTGCTGTTATGGCTGGATTTAGGGACAAACACAGTGATAGGTGGAGTGATTTTCCACATTGGCTTCACCATGGAAAGGATTATCTGTAGCAATTAATTTTTTCTTCCAATAATGCACGGATGTCCCAAAGAGACAGGAAAAGTAGGTCAGCTCATTCTCCCAGCTGCACTGACTCAGCAGCACTCTAACCATTTTCCTAGAACCAAACCAGGCAGCGCACAGAGAAACACACACAAATTAGGGTGGAAATATCAACATTGCATAGGTCAGCAAAACCATATGGTTGTTTAGATTAAACACATGCAGATTCAGAAATACTGGGATCTTCAAGCTGCATACAAAAAACTCAGAGCACAGCACAGCTTTGAAGTCCTTTCTTCCCTTTCTGAATCCTGATCTCAGTCCAGGAGCAGTTCTGCACTGACAGCTCTGGGTACCAAAGGCTTCCAGCTGCAGGCAGTGGCAGCTCAGGCTTCACTGTGTTGTCCTGGCAGCTCTGTGTGGTTTGGGAATTCCACCTGTCTGCATCAGAAGGTATTTCAGTCTCCCTCATTAACCCACCAGCTCCTCAGCTGAAGCTGACAACAGAATACTGCAGGGGAGGCCTTTGAGATAGCACACAATGGCAAATGGAATCCTTCAAATTGCCTCCAGCTGGATTCCACACCAGACCTGAAAAATGGCCCAGTGGAAAGGCACTAAAGGACAATGAAATTTGAAACCTCTAGAAACTCTTATTTTCTCGATGACTCTCTAAATTATTTTCTCTGGAGTGCTGTATTGCCTCTTAAATTCCTCAATTTAAAACCGATTTTATTGTGGGGCTATCACTGCTCACAATCTGAAAGGAAAGCTGGTCCAGAGCCATGGAATCATAGAATTCTTAGGGTTGGAAAAGACCTCCACGATCACCCAGTCCAACCATGAGCCCAGCAGCACCCATGTTCAACATTAAACCACATCCATAAAGCTTTCCAACCCTCCCAGCCACAGGGATTCCCTGGGCAGCTTGTTCCGGTGACTGACCATCTTCTCAGGGAAGAAATTTTTCTTAACTTCCAATCTAAACCTCACCTGTGTGAAGGGAGCTTCCCTGTCTGAGTTGTCCAGGAGCCTCACCAACACTCACTGAGCTGGGACCGCCAAAGCCACCCCACCCACCCCACAGCCACACCAGGTTTCCTTACCAGCTCAACCTCTGGGTTCCCACAGCAGAGCCTCAGTCATCCGGACCCTTAAAATGATTTAATCTTGGTACAACAACTAAATAACAAAACAACAGCTCAAGCTGGTGCCTCCAAGGAGGAATCCTGAATGAAGCAACCCCTGGGCTTTTATCTCCTCCCAGCCAGAGCACGGGGAGTGTCCCAGGAGCTTTGTTATCCACAGGGAAGCAATTCCCAGTCAGAGCTGACCTGGGGCTGCCCAGACACCTGCACTGACTGCACCCCTCAGCCCCTGCTGCACAGTGAGCCGCTGTCCTCTGGTTTGGAACTCCTTATCCAGGAGAAAAACTCAACTCCAACCTGCCTGCAGCCTCCTTCTGGGGATCTGTAGATGTGAGAAAGTCCCCCTGAGACTCGGCTCCAGAGGTCAAACAGCCCAGCTCCCTCAGCTGCTCCTGGGGCTCCAGACCCTTCCCCAGCTCTGTTCCCTTCTCTGGACAAGCTCCAGCGCCTCAGTGTTTTTTCCTAAAGTTAAGGGCCCAGAACTAAACTCAGAAAATAAAGTGCAGCCTTGCAGATCAGGACCTGGTCAGTAAGAGGCAGGTTAGTTCTTATTACTCTGCAACTCTGAAATCTTGATTACTGTTTTGTAGCACTCCAAGTTGTAGAAATATAAGAAAATTCCCTGTGTTTCCTCTAGTTCTTTCATTGTTCCTGCTTTTTGTCAGCTAGAAAACAAGACTCTCCTAAATTTCCTGAAAGGTAAAAATGTGGTTCTGGAGGGAATTTTGAACCACTGTGGTATGGTTACAAAGCTCTAGCATCAGGTATGTTGGAGCACTGGGATAGATTTCGGAAAACACATGGCCCAACTCTGAAAGTTGAACTCTGAGCTACCAAAACTGCAAATGTATTGATGTCAGAGCATCAATACATTTAAATTCTTAAATTCCTCTGGAAGTCACACTTGAATTCCAAAAGGAAACTAATAGTATGTTGTATAGACTATCAAATAACAGAAAAGTAGCTATTGAGATGGAGGGAAGGTTTAATCTGGTGTCTCTGAATTGTGGAGGTGCTCCCCTCTTTGCTCCTAAATTCCAGATGCAACTTCACTGTCTCAAATGAAAAAGAATGAGAAGCTGTAACTTTTCATTGCTACATAACCACATCATCCCTCAGAGCTATTAAAAAAGACATTGTGTACTTCTACCACTTTTAATTTCCATTTGTTACTGTTTTACTTCTCCATCTCAGTATCTTTTAAGTACAGTGACTCACACTGAGTTTTCAGTGGTGATGAGCACAGTATTCGAAAATTGTTGTGAAGGCCAAGGAGCAGATTTTCTTGTACAAACACCATTAACCACTGAATGCAGGAGATAAAAAAGCTGTTATTAAAAGAGCCAAAGTGTAACAAACTGTCCCAGTGAGGGCAGCTGTGGGGTTTCAGTCAGCAAGACCAGGACATAACATCCAGTAACCATATTGCTCATCTGAATGATGACTTTTCAACCACACAGAAGATCTGATTTTCCTTTATCACCTCTTTTTGGAGAGAAAATATTGGAGTGGATAAGCTGAGGAACGCGCTGACACCAGAAACTCCAGCGTAGTTTGTTTTTCCCTTTGATGTGCATTGCCTGGCACGCAGCTGATGTGCCCTCACACACAGCGATGGGGATGGTGTCTGCTGAGCACACAGCATCACTCTGGGCATGCAGAGCTGCTGCTCCCACTCTGTGAGGCCCAAGGTGTTACAGTTCTGGTTTCTTTTTCTCTGCTGAGCTCAGGATTCTGACACGGGAAATGTAAATTTCGAGTTTGGACTTGGATGTTTATTAATTCTTATCTATTTACAGTCTCATAAATCTGCAGTACCTCTAGTTAACAAGGTGCAAAATGAAGCACTTCTCTATCTCTACAAGGCCTTTTCAAGGACAATCCATCCAGTTATGAAATGCCACCTAAATTATTTTTGGTTTAAAACCAATAACTGCCCACTTGAAGTCTGCACTGTGGACTCCATCACCCAGTTACAGAAAACCACCTGAACCCATGAAGAAGAAGGAAGAAGAAGGTGAAGAAGGACTCAGACAACGCCCAAAGCCCTCCATCTTGACTCACATGTATTGCTCTATACCAAAACCCCAAAATCGAAGTTTCCAGAATTCCAGCATCAAGGAAAAGGAGCAGAGGCAAGGAAGCAGCTTGGAGGGTTTTTCAGTAGGTATGAACTGACTCTCACTAGGTAGCATAAAACCTCATAATCATCCCTCATAATGCCCCTTTGAATCAGGCTGCCAGGGGAAAGAGGGGCATCCTACAACTCCTGGCATCAGCAGAACCAAGAATAAATTGAACAAAGCAACTCGAGATTTTTCTGATTTTCTGCAGAGTAACAGCAACTCACAAAGGTTTGAACTACGAGCATTCATTGCAACTGAGGAAAAGAGTGGGGTGGCAGCAGCTGGGATGCACATCAGTACTCTGGAGCAGTATTTTCCTGTGGGGTGAAGTCTGTCAGAGCCTGAGATGCAGAACACACTGGGAGGAGTGCTGGATCAGCTGATGACCTTGAGGAGCTGCAGCTACAGGCTGGCAGATATCTCACACTGAAACAAAGACAAATGCACTGTCCTGGGCTGAGGAGGGGAAAATCCATCAGCACGGGCTGGGGGGCAAACAGCTATCGAGCAGTAATGCAGAATCACAGAAGGGTTGGGGCTGGAAGGGCCAAGCCTCCGCATGTGGTTCCGACCCTCCACGACAGGCAATGTCTCGGGTCACGATGCAAAACGTAACCAAAATATGTATTATTCCATTGCAGTCTCCGAAACTGGCTGGGGAGGTGTTTGGTTTTATCAATATCACATTTTGGTAGTTTGTGATACAGAGCTATTCAGTTGCCATCAGTGCTTGCTGTTAGGTAAGGAAAAAAAACCTCAATTGTGTTTCCTATTCTACTTTTACAGGAAATCTAGTAAATAAAATTAATTTCCACATACTAGCTAGATTTTGGTGTATTTTTTGTAATGTGATGAACCATGTATTAAAACCAGCACAAAATTTCCAAGTTATTTATAACTCTATACATTTATAGATTTATAAATGTATAGACTTATAAATAACTTGGAAATTTATAGATTTTTATAGACTAAAAAATGTATAAAATCCAAAATCTATAACCTAAAGTTATAGATTCATAGACTTATAGAGAGTCTATTCCCAGTAAAAAAGGGGATGCAAGAATTGCAGCATTAGATTGGCACAATTGGCAGGACCCTATTCCTCCTAAGAGCTTCAAAGGGAAATCCAAGAGGTGCTCGTGGGGCAGACAAAGGTCAAAGCTGCAATTCAGGACTGAGGTGAATGGGACCAGTGCTGGGGTGGAAAAACCAACCAGCTTCTGTCTCGGTGAGCATTTCTCCAGCTTGCCTACATTGTGTTTATACTGGGATTGTAGATATTCACCTGAATCACAGTAAAAGCACTAAAGAAATAATTTTCCTGTACTCTTTATGTGTGTTGTAGGTATTTATTATATCTGAGTGTGGAGTTGTGATGGGGGGTTGAAAATTTACATTAAAAACTTTTTTTCAGTGTCAGATGAAGCAGAGGAGGAAGTGATAATAAAATGCAAGTATGAAATGAACACTCCTATAGTTTGGAGGAGGATTGATGTTTTGCTTTCGTTTTCTTTGTGTTCTAATTACATTCTTCTCTGCTTCTAACATTGGTTAGCTCTACTAGGTTCTTTGATAATTTAACTATTTGTAGAGGCCTAAAAAAAAGTACATTGCAATATCTTCTTCCTGAATTTAGTATTCTCCCAGAAATAAAAGCTAACATTTTGATATTGAAAGATTCCTAACATTTTTTAAAAATAGGACTACTGCTCTGGCCAATTCAAAAAAGCCACAAAGATGCCAAGTTTATGCCTAAACTTTAAAAAATGGAAATATTTTCCCAAGAGCAGAACCCATCAGCTGAAGCAGCTATTTCAAATGCCAGTGGCGTACAAAGATTTATAATACACATTAAGTCCCTGAAACAGAAGTTTATGGTGGAGGAGATGAAGAAACTCAGATTATTTTGTGACCGGTAAGAAAAATAAGAGTGAGAATAAATGCTGAGAAGCCTTAGAGCAGCTGCAGTGCCTTGTGTGAGCCAAGAACCCCAAAGGGAACAGCCCAGGATGTGTCACCCTGTAGTGGTTTGAAAGCAAAACCAGTGAGAGGCTTCAAATCAGAAATACAATTTAATTGGAAGAGGAAAAAAAAAAGAAAAGGAAAAAAAAAGAAGTAAAATAAATGCAATAGTACAAAAGACCACTGACAGAGTCAGAATAGAACCTGATGCCTTGTTGGTCAGGGTGTTGGAAACAGTCCAAAGTAGGCCCTCCTGGAGTGACAGATGTGGTTCTGTTGGAGTAGTGATGGCCCTGTAGAGAAAAAGGGTCCCAGAAATGGGTCTGGTCTTCCTTTGCAAGTCCCGTGGGAGCACTGGATGTCTGGTGACACCTGTGGCTCCTTTTTATCTACGTGGAAATGGTTTGACTCCTCCTCCCTGGGCAGAGCATCTCACAATGGGATGATGTAATGTGTCATGTCATTGGTGAGCCTTAATGACCCAGTAACAGATAACCCCTGGGAGGGTGGAAAGAGATAAGAAACAATCTCCTACCCAGTTTCAAAAGCTGGCTTGTTATCAGAAAGGCAGTCACCCCCTCCCTCCTGGAGTTACAACAGATACAGAAAAAACACCTCCCCAACTGGGTTTCAACAGATGGAATAGAATAAACATTTTTTTTTGTTACATAACCCGAGACACACCCACACAGCCCCACCAGCAAAAGCAGCAGAAGGACCCAACAGAGTTTTTGCTTCTCCTTGGCCCCACCATGCTGAGCAGCTGAGTGAACAGTTAATTAGTGATGCAATGAGTTCCCAATCAAACAGAAAAAAAGTCCAGCTCTGCTCAGGGTGTCTGTAGTGAGCCTGTCCTGGCTATCTGCTAGGAAGGAAAGTTCCCCTTTGTGAATGGCAAAGGAACAACTCCACCTCTCTGGAGTTGTGCAGAACTGCAAAGCTGCAGAAGAATTCATGGCCAGTCCCTCCCATTGATATGCCAGTCCTGCTGTGCCTTTCAGATGTTTTATGTATCCCATTAACCAAGCCTTAGATGTTATCTATAAGGGATATGTGAGTATGAAATATTCATTTTTAACCTCAAAACATTTAAAATATGCAAGCATATATTCAATTTGGAATTTCAATTTTATGCTGATTTGCATAATTTATTGGAAGAGAAAGCTTAGTTTATTACAAAGCCTCAGGATAAATTTCTTGCCTCGGGGTTGCTAAGTATACCCAGACCAGGTACATGACCATTCAGAGCATGAAGTGAATGCTTGAGGTTATTTAATTTAAACTAAAGAACTAAATGCTGTCTTCTGGCATCCTTCAATATTTAGACATATGTCTTTACCTGGCATGCAAATCCACCCATGTAAATTGCTTTACCTCTTTTCATTTCTAAAAACTGTTCACATAAATTTCCAGTCAAATTTCCTAATACCATTTCTCCCCACAAAAACCCTCCTGTTTCCCACGGCTGTTCCTGGACTCCCTTTGGGCACGCTCAGGTTTATGGAGAGTTCCTCACCCTCACACCCAGCCCTGCCATCCCGGTGTCTCCAGAACATTAATGGATTTGCTGTCTGTGAACCACGACTCGAGGCACAGATGCTGACAGTGTCAAACTCACAATCACACATTGCATTTGCCTATTTGCAGATGATAATGCCTTCTGTTACTGCAAGCATATCAGATCAGGAACAAAACTGTATTCTTGTGCAGGCACTACATCACAAATGCATTTGTAAAAGTCATCCCAGCAGAACTGGGATGTTTACCCACTTGCACACCTATAATATGTTTTCTGAATTTGAACCAATGCTTCAATTCATCTGTACAAAATCATATTTGCAAATAAATCCTCAAAGGTTATGTATCCGTGTGCTCACTTTAGATTTCCCACACTTTTCACATTTTAACAGACATGGTTCAGCACTTCTGGAAGAAAGTAGAGACCAAAGAAAAAGATACAATCTCTAAAAATCAAATAAATTATTTTCCCAGGATGCATCCAGCCTTGTCTTCCAATATTCAATATCCATATTGGAAAAAACATTTCAGCTTTATTCCAGTGAATCAAAATAAAAACAAGTGGTAATTTTTAAGCTTCTTAAAGGTATAACTGAGGAAAAAAATTGTCACCCAAAAAGAAAATCCACCTTGCCTATGTAAATGTACCAAGCAACAGAACACTTCCTTTCCTGGAAGTACCTGACTTTATCTCTCTGCAATTTGAAACTATTATGCTGACAAATACAACCCAGTAGGGATCAGGCACCACTTGGAGATTAACATTTTTTGAAACCCATATCTATCATAAAAAAAAAAAAAAATCCATACTACCAAATGCAGTGGAACAGATGGATCCTGATCAGGGACCAGGAGAGGCTGGATGCAGCAAGGACTGAAGATTGATACCTACTCACACAGAAGCAATCTGGGCACAGTGAACAGCAGGTTGCTACAGACATTTGGCATATTTATTGAAGCATTAAGGGAGTTCCACAATTCCATTTACATATATACAGGACTATGTAAAAAACGCAGTATATTAGGCTACCCACACACATAGAAATCTTGACTTATAATGACTAGGCTACACATAAAACTTAGTGAAACCTGCTATGTGGGATAATCCATTGTCAGCACTGCAATTTAACTGCGCTTCCATTTTCAAAATGCCAATGATATTTACAGCTCAAAATGCCTGGCCCAGTTTTGTTCCCAATAGCAAAATCAATTACAATCTCCCATAAAGTTGGAGAGAAGCAAAATCGGGCGCTGTTGTATCTATTAAAGCAAAGGTACAAAACTTCACCATAAATATTCCCAGTTTAATTGCCCTTCTGCAGCACAAATAGCTGAGAGGCAAAACATCTCTGCTGCTTCTTTAGAAACTCTAATGTGTAACATGAAAACACATAATTGAAGAAAGTCTTGAGGTAAATTTGAAAAGTCAAGTAATAGTCGTTAGCAGAAAACCAGAAAAAAAGCTTGCATTCATCATCCAGTGCATTGAAAAGACAGATTGCACCCCTGCAGCCCACACTCCAGGACATACATTTGTCCTTCTAATGCCAATGGAGTTTGAAAGAATTTATCTCACCAAATTCAGAAGCTGTTGTATCATTTTACCTCATTAACTTTTAGCTCTGAACTAGTGGTTTTGGTCACAACCTGACCTGGACTTGCCCTCTCTTCTTTATTCTGAGGATAATCTACTGTTCTAACTTGTAAGCTGAAGAGAAGTTTGCTCAAGTCTTAGTTCCTTTACTTTGTTTTAATCTGATTTGCCGTTGTACACACTGGGCTAAAATGACTCTTGTTCTCTTTCTGTGGGAGGAGAACCTTATCCACAAATTTAAGGTTTGAGCAGTAGAAAAAAAGAAAGAAAACAAATATTGGAATAGCTAGGTTGGGGATTTAATGAATGCTTCCTATGCCGTAACACTGCACTCTTTAACCAATGATTTAACCAGCAATGAAACACAAAAACTGATACATTCAGCTGAAGTTTTAGCAACGAAACCTGTGCCATCACCCAGGAAGCACCCAGAGCTCACAGTCAATAAACCAGCTCTCTCCTGAGTAAAGTAATCCATGTTAGTCCTTCTGCGGCACCTCTGAGGTTGACTCTCTCCTTAAAAATGCAGATCACATTCCCTGGAGATACTCATCTTTTCCCGTGATGCACCTGAGTGACAGAACAACAAGCTTAGTGCAAGGAAATGCCACTGGGGTTGACAAGCAAATTCCATCAGTATGCAGCGTTTGCACAGTGCAGTTCAGTGCCAGCAGTTCACACGGGCCCGTGCTTTGGAACAGAATTATAATTAAGGCCTAAATCTTCAGCTTTCTGATTAATTCTTATCACACAGGTCCTCTACGTTTTCCTGCGTAAGCCTGGAAATGTGCTTGTCACTAAAGAAAACAGCATATAATGGTTAACTATGTACATGCAATTTACCTAGGACATGAATATCCGGTAATTTCCTCATTAATTATGAGGTTTAAAAACCTTGTCAGAACATTAATGTTATCCTGAAGTAACATTTCCCTCCTCTGACATGTGAAAACAACAGAAATGTGGTAAGTAAAAGCTGTAAGGACTTGGGATGTGTCAGTTCAGTTTAGGAACATCCTCTGTGTTTCATGGGAAAAGTATTTTCTAAATATTTGCAAGCTCACAGCACACACAACCCAAACCCAGGAGCTGCATAGACCTACAAGGTTCTGAGGAATGCCTCAGAAAAGAAACCACAGAGATAAGATGCCCTTTGAGGCTGCCACATTCAACAAGGACTGTGCCATTCTCACACAGGTCTAAAGGACCATTGTAGCCTCTTATCTAGCTCACAACAACACCATTATTTGGTCCTTTTCCCCTCTGTGTAGCCAAGCCAGAGGATCACTTGGAAGAATTTTTTCCCTAGTCCCAGGCAAGGGCAGGTGTATGGGTTTTACACAAATCTTTCTCCTCAGACTTCTTCCCTGTCTGTGTGGGAAACAATCTCCTGTGTCTCCTTCATGTCAGCAAAATAATTAACATTTCTTAAAGACTCCACAGCAGGTCAGGGGAAAAATCACCATAAAAATCAGAACCCTTTAGTGACCTCACTCTTTCTTCAACTCCAAAACACAAGCTCAGGAAAAGAGTCTCATGTTATTTTACAAGCCGAAATACATTATAGCACTAACTCTGATCTGCTGCAACTGATTTTCGGGTTATTTCAGTGACATATGCAGATCTTCCAAATGTGTCTGCATATTTTCCACAAAACATGAGTTACTGCATGGCAAGTAAATATATCCGAC
Source organism: Cyanoderma ruficeps (assembly GCA_008694505.1). Lineage (NCBI taxonomy): Eukaryota > Metazoa > Chordata > Aves > Passeriformes > Timaliidae > Cyanoderma > Cyanoderma ruficeps. The sequence goes on from VZDJ01000047.1 coordinate 4,519,584, forward strand.
CTGATATTTGAAAAGAAATAAACATTTGGGTAACCCTCTTACTGATCTAACACAGATTAACTTGTCATGGATGTTTCTCTCAGCTGTTATATTAAGATGATATATTAACAGTATCATAGAATGGCTTGGGTTGGAAGGAGTTTTTAAAGACTGTAGTCCAAAACCTCGTCAGTCCACACAGGAACATCTTTCACTATCCCAGGTTGCTCAAAGCCCCTCTAAACCTGGTCTTGAGCCCTTCCAATGATGGGGCTGCCACAGCTTCTCTGAGCAACCTGTACAAATGTCCCCCCACCCTCATCATATAAAAATTCCAGCCCTATATCCAAGTCAATCTACCCTTTCACTCCATTTTCCTGTCAGGCTCTGGTAAAATGCTTTTCTTTCTTATAGGCCCCTTTTCGATGCTAAAAGGTCACAATAAGATCTCCCCAAAAACCCTCTCTTCTTCACACTGAACAGAGAAAACCCTGCATGGCAAAGGGGGTGATGTTTACTCTGAGATCCGGTTTATAAAGGATGACTGGTACCAGTGGAAAATTTCCAACTAGAGAATAAAATAGGAGAAGGGGCCAGATAAAACCAGTGGTGAGGGTAATCAGAAAACCTCACTGAGCAGGGTCTTGGACAAGGAATGTAATTGTTGATTTGTTGAATCAATATTTGCAGGTTGTTGAATCCCACAGGTTCCTGGGGTTTTTGGCACAGATGATGGTGACAAGGGAAGTCCTGTGGGTGTCACACAAAGTGCAAGGGAAAGGCAAAGGGCATCAAAGTGGGCAGGAACTTGGATGACAGGTACGAAGTAATAATAAAACAGCACTGAAACACTGACAGAAAAAAAATAATACCGCAATAAAAACAATTTTCATTTCGGGAAGACAGTTCTCTGTAGGTGAGAACTGGAAACAAGCTGTCCCAGGGTGCTGGCAGCTATTTAAAGAAACATTTTTAAAGGCCAAGTACAAACAATTCAATCACAGAGTAAGAGATCATCTTGGCTATGTTGTAAGCTCTTCTCTGATCCCAGCACAAGGAAGCACACTGGAGATGAAAATAAGATCAAATTACTGAAGAATCCAAAGCTATTTTCTAGTTCCCCATATGAACTTGTAGGGAGAAATCCAATTATTAAAACGAAATAAAATGACAAGAAAAAGTAATTCAAGCACATTGTGCCCTATGAAAATGTGATGGTAATTCATTCAGTCCTGCACTCAAGAAGGTCTGAGCACCTTGCCCATCAGCTTCTTAATCAAAACTGAGTCAAAAGATCCTTTTTTAACTTTATGTTGATCAGCATTTTTAGAAAAACAGCATTAAAAGAAAAAGAAAAAAAGAGAAATACAGAAAAAGAAAACATAATAATGATGAAATATAAGATTTTTTTTTCCCCATAATCTTCAAAACCAGCAGAGCAGGCATTACTCCAGAGCACACAGACACTGAAGCCCAGCTCCCTCCTTTGCAGATGCTCCAGGACCCTCCCCACAGGCACTCCCTGAGCTGAGGATGTGCTGGGATCTCTCTGCTGTCCCGTCATTCCTTTGGTGACAACACCCTGCCAGGGGTGTTGGCCTTATGTGACAACCACCCTACCCTGGCACAGCTCCTGGTGTATCCCAGGGGGGTCACAGGGAGCTCAGTTCTGCAATCAGGAGATGCTCACAGGAGTGTTTTAGCTCAGTCTGCACTCAGGAGATGCTCACAGGAGTGTTCCAGCCCAGGAGATGCTCACAGTGAGTATTTTAGCTCAGTCTGCACTCAGGAGATGCTCACAGTGAGTGTTTTAGCTCAGTCTGCACTCAGGGGATGCTCACAGGAGTGTTTTAGCTCAGTCTGCACTGAGGAGATGCTCACAGGAGTGTTTTAGCTCAGTCTGCACTGAGGAGATGCTCACAGGAGTGTTTTAGCTCAGTCTGCACTGAGGAGATGCTCACAGTGAGTGTTTTAGCTCAGTCTGCACTCAGGAGATGCTCACAGGAGTGTTCGGGCTCAGTCTGCCCTGGAGGGATGAGTGTTTCGTGCCCTGCTGGATGCTCGGCGCTGACGGGAAGCTCGGCAGGGTCTCAGTGCCACCGTGTGGTGCAGCTCCCCGGCTCGCCGTGCCCTGCCAACACCGGAGTTCAGAACAGATTGATAACAAGCGGAAACATGTTCAAACCACGTGTTTTCTTTTCAAATCGACTGGCCACACCGCTGGCATTTCCAGCTCAGCATCGCTCCCGGGCAGCGAGACTGAACTGACGGTGCAGGGACGCCTGGCAGAGGCAGTGTAAGGGTTAAAAACATCATTTCTCTGACTCCCTCCATCCACAGCCGTGGGGGTTAAGTGATTTTTTTAGACCACTAAGCGATTTTTTTTTTTTTTAACCACTAAGGGCAAAGTTGTCTCAGAGTTTTTTCCTCTTTAAGCAAGCAGACAAGCAAACAAAATAAAAATACCTTGTGACCATGAGTGCAGCCCACCCGAGGCACAAGGAAGGTGTTTCCTGACTGCCACTGGCTGATCTCCTGAGCTGCCTCACCTCTGACAGCCCCAGGTACCCTGATAAACAATTTTTGGCTCCATCCCAGATCTTGGCTTCCCGGTGATGCCGCATGGGATTTCTGGCAAATCCTCTGCCTCTGTGGGAAGTCCCGTCAATGGTTTTTTAACTCACTCTCACAGGCTCACAGTGCATGTTTTAGATGTTCTCAGCTTCTCTAAAGCACGGGAAATTGTCACGACAGGTAAAAGAATTATAAAAGAAAGGCCTCATAAAATCAGGCCTGCTCTAAATTGCCAAAGTTCACTTCTTCTAAGTAATTTGCAAGTCCCCATGAAAACTCAATCTTGGTATGAAAACTCCTTAGCACAACAACCTGTTCCTAGGTTGAAAAACAAGTGCACCTGTAATAACAAGGGGTTTGTCCCATGAGAATCAGCAAAGAAAATATATAAACAACCCAAAAATAGATAGATTCGATAGACAAGTAGAATACTTTTTACTAACCAATAGAGTAATTGACAAGAAAGCTATTAACCAATTAAAGTTGCACACAAGGTCTACAGAAACCGTATAAAATAAGTTGTGATAATAAAGAATTGGCTTTTGCCACATAAAAATAATGGAGTCTCAGCTAATTTATTACAACAGGAAATCAAGCTGCTGCACAGTGGATTGTTGGATCAACCCAAAACTAAATGTGGCACGTTTAAATTGTCCCTCTTTTACCCTTAGCTCTGAGTGCCCAGGTTTGATTTCGATTTCAGCCATGTGTTAACACTGTGTGAGCAGGTCACTGACACATTAAACAGTCTGGTGTGGCCCAGGCTGAACAGCCAGGCAGCACAACTCACATCTATATCCTCGTTATGCAAATGACGTATGCAGATAATTGCACGTTTCATCTTATTGCTTTGATGTCTTGCAGCAGATGGCAGGGAATGAACCAGACTGGAAGCAACCAAGTGAAATTTGTGCAAAGCACTCCTTGCAGTGAGCTCCTGCCATTGCTCACACTGCAGGGCTGACATTCAGCCTGTCCTCCCTCTATCAGATGCCCGTGCTGCCAGGCTCCTCTTATCACCAGCCAGCAGAAACTCCTCTCTGGCCTCAATAAACTGCCAGCTCTGTTTGCAGCCAGCTTTTTAAAGAAGCGACTCAAAGCCCCCATAATTCATGGAGAGAGATGAGTTTCTCCCCCTAAATCAAGATGCACGGAACTTCTGCTCCTGAAGAATGCATTAAAGTCTCATTTCTTTGTTTGGCAGGGCAGGAGGCTGCGCTGCAATAAGCTCTGTCTGTAAAACTTATAACAGCCAAATAATGATAGTGATCTTTAAATAAAATACGTGTGCAATAACGTTTCTGTTGGTTCTTTCATTTTTTGAGGGATTTTTCTGCTTAATCCGGTTTGCTATTGTGATTATTATTGTTCAGTCGAATGCTGTATGCTTTATTTGTACACCACACAAAGGTCTTCGTGAGAATATAAAGTTTCCAACTCAAAGATTCAGCCTAGCTTCCAGACCTACATTGTATCCTAAAGGAATGTGCTTTGGTCTGGGGATGTGGTTCCTAAAAAATGCACCGCTTTTAAAGAATATCCAACAAAAGCTGATCATGTGCAGAGCTCTGTTTATTTTATTCCACAAGAAAATGTACTTAGAGGATCATTTTCACCAGCCATACCCCACCAACACTTAGCAGGCCAATTCCCACTTAACAATCCCAGCTATGGGCCAGCCATGTGAATCTCAAGTTGCTCTCCAAAGGATGTTATTTTACAGAAAACCAAAGCAACGACACCACCTGACTATTGTTTGTGGACTTTCTGAAGTTCACGCTCTGCTAACAGGTTTCATTTGAATTTCCATTTATCTCCTTGACACCTAATGTTTTAGAATATGAAATATTTGCTTTGCTCCCTCTCGTTTCAATGCTTAGTTATCTCACCACTAGCAAAACCAGGCAACATTTCAGCTTATATCTCTGCAATGGGTTTCATTACTTTTTGTTCTCCCAAGGAGTGTATTTGTCAACTTCTTAAAAACACATAAATAAAACTTCACCATCACTGTGTGGGTAAACCTGGCAACGAAAGATTGCAGATTATTTTTTCTCTTTCTTGAATGGTAATTTTCCTGTCTGTGCCTTCCCAAAGGCACGTACGCTTTTAAAGGTCATTACCTTAAAAGGCATCTTTGTAAACATAAAATATAAATCTTAATTGAAGAAAACACGTGTCATTCCAGAGTTAAAGGGCAGATCACAGTCCATGTTACCTCTCTGGGGTGCAGGTACAGGAAAACAAGGTTTAGGAGGTGCTGCACACTATTTTTATGGCCAGAGTTACTAAACAGGAGCATGCCAAGGCAATGGGTCACTGTAAACTTCATTCTGTGTCCTTAAAGCCAGAAAAGTACAGGATGAGTTGCACAGGGATAGGATTCATCATAAATTACCTACTAGAATCAAAAAGTTCATGTATTTTAAATTAAATTTAAACCAGTTCTGGCTGCATCAGGTAAAACAGCTGCTGGGAGTGGCAGGTTTGTCATCCTGGCTCTGGGAAGACTGTGCAGGTTCTTATAAAACTCTCTGTAAGGTTCTCAGCATGTCACTGCATAAAGGAGAAGACAAATGTACTCAGAAAAATACTCCTAGGAAGATACAGACTTCTTCCTGAGCATGTCATGTGTTTTTAATAAAATGCCAAGTTTAATGCTAATGGCTGTTAATCAGAACCTTCTTCAACGTGATTTAAATATATTTTAATTTCCTAATTTAAAGTTTGGTACTATACAATCTTTCAGACTCGGGACCCGTGTTCATCTTGGTATGAAATATTCATTTTGTTAACAGTATTAACAGCAAATTTCAAGGCTCCCTTGAAATATTACTGAGCTTGGGAAAGAGGCAGGCTCTGATGGAAAGAGGCAGTTTCCTCCTGTAGCCTGGGAAGGCATCAGGTGGGTAAAAAACTACACTTAATAGCCCTGACAAAAACAGAAATCAAGAGGCAGCACAGCTAAGACTCCCCAAAATCTGGTTTAGCATCTCATAAATGCCTATGGAACAACAGGGAGGTGACAGGGATGCTCCAGGGAACAAAACTTTTTCCAGACAGACGTGAAACTCCTGCCTTGCAATCAACTGAGTCAGAAACACTCACTGAAATATTTGCCTATACATCAGCAAATTTCATCCAAACACGTAAAATCCATCCATAAAACCCAGATCCCCCGTTCTGGAATTCTCAGAAGGACTGCCAGGGCAGTTCCTGCACCTCATGCTGCACGTTATGGAGGAGGAAAACAAAAAGCAATAATGCTCCTGAAAAAAAAAAAAAAAACAGAGAGAGGATTTGTTGTTGTTTTGGTTTTTCTCACAATACCAATGCCAGAGAAGCTCCACTTATAACCTGACACAGTAGGAGTAATTGAAGAAGATTATGGGATTCAAAAGGTGATGCTGAAGTCAGGTATCACTCAAGTCTATTTCCTTTAGCAGTGCAAGAAGGTTGCTTGAAATATGAGACAAGGTATTATCCAAAAAAACCCCCAAAGCACTAAAATAAGCTGAACAGTCATGGCTCAGAATGCAAACTGGCCTGCTAGCTTTTAATTTCTTCTATATTCTCATAGCTCATGAAACAGTTCTGTAGTTTGGTTTCTTTAATCATTGTATCCAACTTTTTAGCTTTCCAGTGAAATACCAAGATGTAGAGTTTTTAGTCAAATTAAAAAAAAAAAAAAAAGTAGTGTATGACAAGCAGGGCAAGTGCTTTGTGTGGTGGATTTACAAATCTAGAGTGCACAGGCAGGTGGAGAAATCCTTTTCTAGAGAAATCCTTTTCTGGAGAAATCCTTCGCTGGGTACATTCATTGGTTGTCCACACACACACAAACACACATACAGCTTTTTTAAGCTGAAATTTGGTACTTTCAACATTTAAATTTATTTTTCAGCAAGTCCTATCCGAAAAGCATGGCACTATTCAAAACACAACACTGGGGTCTGAATTCCATCTTCAGCCCTACCAACAAAGGACTCAGCATGACCTGCAGGTGCACACACAAAAAACACCACAGAGAGCACCTGGCATGGGACACGCGGCTTGGTTGGGGAGTGCTGCCCTGAGTTTTCTGTCTTTTTGTCTTTCTGTAGAACTTTTTGTCTTTCTGTAGGACTTTCTCACGCAGCTTTCTGAAAACGATATCTATTCTTAGAATATTTACATACTTCTCCCGTGAGAGAAGAAATGATTGATGGTGATGTCCACCATCCAGGTTGAAGAGGTGGCGACCTGTCCAGCCAATCTCTTGGCCTCTGTACATATCTATAAATACTGGAGTCAAATTGAATTAAAGGAGGAGTTTTCTAAACCAGCCGAGGTGCGAGTCTCATTTCAGTGTTCCTGAAGTTGGGACACGCCCAGCTTCGGCCTGCAACATCTGGAGAAAGACAAAAAGACAGAAAACTCAGGGCAACAGGGGAGTGAGGAACAGGAGCGTTCTAAGGTTTAATTTTGTTCTACTCAGGTGATTCTCTGAAATGTTAAATGAGATTAAGAACGCCTGTCTCAGGAGCAGCTCTGGCAGCATTGCCATATAATATACCCCTGGATAACCTGTTGCTTCCGCTCACTTTTAACCTAGTGTGAGATCTTCAAGTGAGGCCAAAATCGGATCATCAGCTAATCTTTTGAAGGCTTTTAAATATTGCATTTTTGTATTTTGGAATATGTGTGCCTCTGCATTTTCTGGAATCAGTGCATGCTCTCGAAAGAGCTAACTTTACCATTCCAATAAACAGTGTACCTTAGGCTATTTCTTTTGTCATTCCTACTTAGACCTTAGAAAATATTGTACAAAATAACTGTGCCCATAAAATGTACAGACACGCGTTGGTTGTGCTCAATTTCTATTTGTTTGCATTTGGTGACTACTTGAAGTATTGGGCTTTATTAGTATAAATGCTTTGGAAAGTGAATTTTCAGCTTGTAAAAGCAAAGGTTTGCAAAAGCAATACTTAAATTTACAAATGTAAACATTTGTCTGGGAAGCATTTCTGCGTATAATTGGCTTAAGCCAACAATGTACATTGTCTGACTCATAAAAATGAGGCAAGAAACCAACATTTTCAAAAGGTCCTTGGCAACAGATGGAGCTTCAAACTGATGTTTGTACAGGAAATGCGACTATTACAGACAGAAATAAACCTGCTTCTGTATTTGTGACAATTAAGACAGAAACCACATTTCAAATAATTCCTGGTGTGTGATTCACTCATATTCCTCTGTTAACTTAACCTTGAGGGGCTTTTATTGTGTTCTAGAGAAATTATTCCTGTGCTCTCTACAAACACATCAGGGCTTGGAAATGTTGCCGCTCCTGCTTCATCTCTGAACTCTTCGCTGACATTTCCATTTAAAGAGAATCTGTAGCAGATATTCGGGAGCACATTTACACTTACTTTACATAAAGCAAAATTACCACACTTTCCACATTAGTATGAGAACCACAGCCTTTGTACTTGCTGGGATTTTCTCTTTTCGAAGCCAGTAAAAATTGAAATTTAGAAAGCAGTCTCATGCACTGTGCCTTGAATGGAGTTAAACTGTATTTTTACACTGATTCATTAAAGTGTCTCTGTTTTATGTTCTATTCAATTTGACCCTCCACCCACACTTTAATTCTAAGACATTCTAATACATCTCATGGGCAGGAGCTCTTCCAACTCAAACAGCTCCATGCAGTTGTTGCTGTTACTTTACAAACCAGGGCAAATAGGCAGGAAAATGTTATATTGCTCTTTTAATTCCCATTTAGCTAATATCAGCTTTAGCTAAGGGGTATCATTTTGTTGTATGGATTATAACCCCTTGAGTCCCATTGCAGTCACTCCATGAACCAGGGGAAATTTGAGTTTGGTAGGCCGTGGCGCATTCACTGCAAACTTTATTTTGTCAAAAAGTGTGTCCAGTAACAGAACAGATACCAGCTCAGAAATATTTTGGCATCAGCTGATCCACATATTCCAACAGCCTTTCCTTTTTACTTCATGTGTCCCAACCAGTTCTAGTCCTAAGCGTTTATGAAATTGGTTTATTTCATTGTGCAACTAATTGAATGGATTGCTTTAAATTTGTTTAGTAAAGAACCTTCAGCACCGTGCAGCAAAAACACAAGTCAGGGTTGTCTGGACAGATTCCGTTCTTGTCTTCTTCAGTAATTCCCACAGCTGTTACTGAGAACAAAATCAATGAAAAAACATCCCCATCAGCTGGAAGTCCCATAACAGCAATATCACCGATGCATAGGAATAATTCTGAAATGTCTCTTATTTGCATCAAACAGAAATAGAGAAGTGCTCTGCTATTATGATCATAAATTTTGTACAAAACATTATATATATTATATGTTATGTAATATATATAATATATTGTATATTGTATATTGTATATTGTATATTATATGCTATATGTTATATAACATACTATGTATTATGTATTATATAATATATAATATATAATATATACTGTGTCATGTATAATATGTATTATGAAAATTTTATATCTATATTCTTTATAAAAATTGTTCGTAATTAACATTTAAAAGTTACAATGCAGCATGTGACTTGTGAGCCTTAATTTATTCCTCCCCAGCCCATGGCTGGAATGAACTCTGTGAAATATCCTGTATTAATTTATTTCTCCTGTTTAAGCAGCAGGTGAGTTACGGCTGAGCATTACCAGAAAATTACTGATCTAATCTGAGATACTGTGTAAATTCCAATCGCTCACGCTGAGAAATGATGAATAAAGGATGAAACGGAGTTAGCGAGATTTTCAGGAGTGAGAAAAATGGGGAAAGTTAAAAAGGAAAAAAAAGAAGTTGGTTTGTTTTGGCAATAGACAGTCATTCTTTGAGGGTAAAAGGGAATGTGAGAGAATTAGGAGAAAAATGCTGGCCCAAAACTTGACAAGTGTGAACTGGCTAGAAATCAGAAGTCTGCACATCAGAGCTGAGGCTGACTGCAGGGCCGTGTTCTACCTGCTCTAAAGAAACTTTGCAAAAAATGTTGTTGCCTGTGCCTGGCTATGACACAGCAGAACATCATTTTACTGTGACACAGAACCACGTTTGAAATCCCAGCCGCGTTTTGTAGTGAATGTTAACACAATATTCATGAGTGTGGTATTTGAAACAGACCAAGGCCAGTTCTGGCTACTCTGAATGAATTGCTGTTTCATTTTGTAGAGCTTAACACTACTTGACTCTCTTGTACCCCTGTTAATATGACTGCTTGTCCTTAAAGCACAGGGAAATGTTGGAAAAGCTGAAACTGGTACAACAAACTAATTAAAAGTACGAGCAGACGAGCTGAAATCTGTCCCGTTCATGGCCCACAGTGTCACAGGTTGCTCGGTGCTGACAGCAGCTGCAGCAGAAATGGTGTTTTTTCCTCTCTGGGGAAAAGGGCAGCACGACTGGGATGAGTGTGACTGCAGTGGCTCGGGGTTAAATTGTTAAATTAACTCCTGCATCCCCCTGCCTGTGATAACACAGCCCCTTTATGGGTTCCCGTTCCACTCGGAGGGCGTCGAGCTGCCCACATTTCTAATTTACCCACCTCATGGTGAGCTTTGTGTTGTTCTGAGGAGAGCAGTAAAGAGATGTGCCTAAAGCTGTGCTGCTTTATCTAATTGGTTATTATGAGATCAGTTATTAGAAAAACAAAAAACCTGGAGATACTTTATTTCTAAAAAGCCCTGCATTTCAAAGGAAATCCCTTTCCCCACAGCCAAGGTCACTCAGAACAAGTCCAGGTGGCCTTTTCTCTCTTGCTGTTAAATCTTGGGTGAAATATATGCTGTCAGCCCCCGAGATTAATAGGCCTATTTGCTGTTCAGTATATTTGAGAAACTCCTATTATTAATGTAATTTGGGAAGAACTTAAAGTTCTCAAGGCCTTTTTAGAGTCTGTATGTGTGCTGGTAAGGTTCTTTCCAACATCTTATAAAAGGCAACATAACGTGGCAAATTTGTCCCCACATAATGGCGCTCAGAAATATCTGACTGGCATATTTCTCATTCAATAATTATCCCTTATAGCTCTATTTGCTCTCACTTTACTTGCTTTAATTAAAAATAATTATCTGGAGATCAGAGACGCATTAAGTCTCGCTTTGGAATTTGTAATATATTCCCATTATTCTGGATGAGTCATATATTATTTTCTTCATTAAGCAGAAACATGATTGGGTGTCAGTAGTAGTTTTAAAGCAGTGCATGCCTTGCCTTTGGGTGTTCTGGTAGAGATTAAACAACCGTAAGACAGCAGCAAAGTTCCTCATGTCTCCTTCTAATAGGACAATGTCTCGATCAGCTCGTACAGTTTTTACTCCAAGCAGCAGGCATGGATACTGAAATTGAATCTGTTGACATCCTTTTGTTGTGCTGGTGTAACAGACAATTGCATTAAGCTCCAAAAACTGTACCTCAGAGTGCTGATCACTGTGAACACAAGATCATAATTTAGTTGTCATTTCAGTGAATTCCTTTAAATTTGTAATAATTGCATTATTACAAGGTAGGCTGCAAGATTAAAATCTCGTTAATGACTGCGTTTCCATGTGTCCTTACGTTTTTCAGTACCCTGTATACAGCAGGCAGCAAGGGGAGCTGGCATTTTCTTTCCATGCAGACTGAATATGTTCCTGCATCCATCTCACACCTGTGGTTTGGCCAGTTCTCTCAGCAGGTGCCTTGTCACTCTGGGGGGATCCCTCAGAGCCCACAGACCCGGGAGTGCCCAAGGGGCAGAGCACGTCAGTAATCACCCCCTGATAGAATTAAAATTATATAAAAATAAAATAAAAATAAAAATAAAAATATAAATATATAAAAATAAATTTATAAAAATAAAAATATAAATATAAAAACATAAATATAAATATAAAAATATAAATA
>VZDJ01000047.1:4531556-4572086 GCA_008694505.1 Cyanoderma ruficeps
AATAAAATAAAATCTAAAATAAAATAAAAATGAAAATAAAAATCCAATAGTTTATTTATCTGTTCATTCTTTTCTTATGTATATGCAGTCTAGGAGCATTGAAATCCCCGGGTTATTTTCTTCGAGGTTATATTGATGGTTTACCTTTTGAAAAACAGCAATTACGCTGCAGTACATTTTTAAAAAAATCTACATTTTTGAAAAGACTTTTCTTTTAAATCCAGTCTGTTGAAGCGTCATTTTGAAAACCTGTTTTTGCGGTTGGAATCTGCAATTTCAACAATAGCTGTAATTTTAATTGTAATTTGCAGACCGTCTGAGGCAAAAAAAAAGAGGTCTTACAAGTCTAAAGGACTTCAAGACAAAGAAAGCAGGTCACGTGCAGCAACGCCATTGCAAAAATGAACTGGGACACAGCAGATGCGCAGGTGTGGACATCAAAATCACTCCGGGTATGCGCTGTCTGAAATGAAAACCAGCCTGGTAAAGATTTTCATCTCTAATCTGTCCACTCCTAATCTATTAACAAAAAAAACCCAAAGCAACAATAACCAAAAAAAACCCTAACAAACCAAAAAACAAAACACGATAAACCCACATAATTTCTTGCCTTTTCTTTGTTATTCAAGGTTTTTTCATGAACTGGCTTTCTCAAATAATTAGCTGGGAGCTCTGGCACAATAAATGGATAAACATGTGTACGTCCCCTGGCTAAGGGATGTACAAAAACAGTGTAAGCCATAAAATTAGCCGGGGAGCAGGGTGGTGTGAATATTCTGCAATGTTGCAAATATTTAAAGTGAGATTTATTTTTTTTTTCCAATATATTAGTCAGACTAAAAATTAATTTTCTTCTTCCCTTTCTAGGTGAGCTGCTTAAGAGTTGTTTAGCTGTGGGAAAGGTTTTGGGGAATTAGGAATGTGGCCATATCCAACTATGCCAGAAAAAGAGCTCCACCCTTTGGATTAGTAAATGACGCTGTTTTACACCACAACGACACAGACTCAGAGTTCAGAAGGCTGAAAATGACTTTTTTATTTTTGGGATGTATTTCTCTTTTATACTATTTTACACAGACCAATCTGATTGGTGACACAAAGACAAACTTCTTCACTCACATTGGTCAGAGCAGAGGGACATCAAGAAGAAATCCCTCCTAGGGAAAAGAAATGAAAACAAAGGTACAGTTTACAAAAACACTTCTCTTGTTTACAGAAAATTCTCTGGGAAAAGAATTTCAGAAAACCAAATTATCTCAGGCACCAAACCAGGGCTACAAGTAACGTCTTGGAATATTCACCCTGAAAATCAAGAACTCACATTTCTCCACAGCAAACTCTGAGTTGGCCTTGAATTGGTAACTGGAATCATTTAGATTATTCTGGCCCTTGACATTCTCTTCTGTCCGTGTGCTCTGTTGGATTGCTCAGTCCTGGTCAGAGGCTTTGAGTGTTTTAATGTATTTGAGTATTTGAGTATTTTAATGCTCTTGGTTTGCTCAGTACTCAGTGCTGAGCCAGTGGGGTTTAACGAGGCCCTTCAAGTTCTGCTGGCCCGTCAAATGAAGAGTGAAAGCAACAGACAGAGGCTGTTCAAAGTGTGTTTTCCTCCCCTCTCAGCTGAGCAGGACAGGAAAGTTTACCACTCGGGTTTTGATGTATTTACTGGCTTACACAAGATGGCCATCAGTGTTGATCAGAGGCGTTTTTTTCTGGTTTTGTTCGATTTCTTCTTAAAATGTTGTCCTTTACGAAGAGATAAACAGTCTGTAAATGTAAATCCATAGGTGTTTTTTTTTAACAATTCTTATATAAACAACTAAGGCTTCTCAAATCACTGAAGGCCATTAAAATTTAATGCTGTGTAAAGTTCAGTGATCAATGTATCCATTTAGCAAACATACCTTTTTGTACAAGCTTTTAGCCCTCATCTGCTATTAGCATTCAGGTGGAATCATCACTGAAGTGTTCTAAATATATATATTTTAAATGAAGCTTTTAAAAGCTTCCTCTTGCTTTTAAGTTTATACCCTTCCAATTAATAAAAGGTCTTCCATTATGTGATGCCATGTTTTTGCAATGCTTGTTTATAAAATGTTTTTCTCTCCTTGTATTTTTGTCTTTTGATGCGGTTAAAAACAAGAACTGTTGAACCCGCTTCTAAAATGGAAAGCCTTCTTTTGTTTGGCCACAGGAAAAAGAGGACACTTATGAAGAACAACTCAAATCCTTTTATTGCTTACATATTCTTCAAATTTCAGTCTAATAAAGCTAATTTTTTTTTTTTTTTTGGCAAGCAGTATTACCATTAGTTCTGTGTCTTGCTCTAGCTGGACACAGATGTATAATCTACCTTCATACCCTGCTGTGATACCCATGGCCTTGTTAAGCCTGGCTGCACATACAGCCCTCAGCCTTCCTCCTAAAGAGATTATCAGGGTTTCCCAGGCTGATGGATAAAGCACCTTGAGATAGGTAGATATTCATTCCATCTTATGTCACTGCCACGCTCTGTGGAGAAAACGTGCCCAGAATTTGTGTGTCTGCTGTCCACACCCGGTGCACCGTGAGCTTTAGGAGTCCCCCTGATGTCGCCCTAGGTTTTCTTGCTTTTGAGAGCTTGTAACTTTGTACTGCAGATTCTCATCTTTTTTTGAGAAAGCAGTACTCGTGTAAACAAGGTATATTTTCAGAATGTTTACATCTTTCTCCTCTGGGAGGAGAAATGTGGTTGATGGTGATGTTCACCAACCAGGGTGTCGACCTGTGTAGCCAATCTCTTGACCTTTGTATAAATGTATATAAATGGAGTCAGATTTTGAATAAAGAGGTTTTTCCCTGGGGTTAGTTCCCTTGAACTGCTGCTGGTGTGGCCCCCATCTTTCTGACCCTGAAATTGGGACATCCCAGCCTCAGCTATCACATCCTGTCATCTTGCATCCTACAGGACCATGCACCACCCAGCAGTTGGGAATGAGCATCCTCTGTGGGGTGTGTGCTGCTGAGAACAGTCACTGCAGAATGATCTGCCATGTCAGTAACACTTCCTTTAGTCTGTGCCCAGGCTGCTGCAGGCACTTGTTTATTCTTTCTTCTTCTCCATCTGATTTTTTTGTTTTAGGGTTTCCTTCTGCTGAGATCTTGTATTCTCTCAGCTGGGTTTTGTTTAGCAGCTCAAAGGAACAGGGCCAGCAATGCCTGGAGTCACATGAGAGCAAGATTTCTCCTTCTAAGCTCTAGAAATAAGCAGCACCCGTATTCTATCCGTTCACCTTCTTACATTGTTGTTTAGATCAAAATCTGTGCGTCTAAAGGTCACTGAATTCCTTGATGTGTAAATGTGCAGCTGTTTCCTCCCACTCTGCTGCTGTTCTTCCTAAATGGAGCACCCTTTCCTTGGTTGAATTTGAGAATCCACATTCCAGCTTTTTCAACATGACCAGAATTGGATTCCCCGGGATGCAGCTTCCCAAAGGCTGGGCTAGAATCCCTCCTCCCATCCACCTGGTGTGGGTGTATCCTGTCAGTGGGGAGCGGGTGAGGAATCTCATTCCCATCTGGTTCTGTTGTTATCACCTGTCTCCCTGGGTCTTGCATCACAGGCAGGGCCTTGCACTTGCAGAAAAAAGCAGAATTTCTCTTTTTCTAGAGTAACTGACGTACAGGCCCACACCTCCAAGAACCAGCTTGGTACTGAAGGCCAAGAACTTCCTTCTGAGGCGTTTCGTGCCTGAGGCTACTTTGTGCTTGGAAACAAGTGCCTGGAGAGCTGTTCAGCTGCACTTCTGGGGGAAGCAGCAAGGACAGGGAGAACTCAAGGGACATGTGAGATCTTGTCAAAATTCTATTCTTACACATCATTCTCTGGTCAGATCGTTGTTGCACCACCAGAACTCACCCTGGTCTTCCAGTGAAGACTCCTGTGTGATAGGGATGAACGTGCTGAGACATCAACATTGGAAGTTAGCATTAGGATAATTTGCAAAGAAAAACAATTCTTTTTTCTATTATTATGTAAAATAACTCTAGCAAGTAGTAATTTGGGGTTTTTTGGGTATGCTGTTGCTCTTGAAGTAGCAAAAGAGATTTTTGTGTTAGAAATGTTTTCTTCCAAGTCCCGTGTTGCTTTTAGGGCTGGTATGAAGACTTCCATTCATGATCTGTACATTTATCATCAGCTCCAAACAAGTTTTGGCTGATTTTCTGGTGCATCTATCAAGAAAAGATTAGGGTCATCAATGTAGGAGGCTTAATATAGTAGAAGTTTTCCAAGATGGATATAAGGCTCTCTATAAAATAAAAATGCAAGCACAAATGAATAGAGGTGTTCAGAACTTGATGAATTTCACCTGTTCCGTTACATTCAGTATCCAGTTCCATAAGAACTCTCCTGAAAATTCCAATTAGACACTGGTCCCTGAGCTGTTTATCCCAGGGTGGTTTTCAGTATTTTCTCTGAAACATTTTAATAGTATTTTGTAAACTCAGGAAGCTGTTGGTAGTTAGTTTGATTTGGGCTTACCTCTGTTTTCATTGAATTAATACCTAAAAAATAAGGGAAGTTTCTGTACACACTTCAAACAGCAAACCATAAAGGAAAAGGAAAGAAAATTCAAACAGTTTTATGCAGCTTATTATATCTGACAGTCCTTGGGAGAGGACTGAATAAATAATAGTAGACTGAATCACTTTGTAAACTTCATTCAAGAAACTTTAAAATGATGAAATAAATCTCATTCTCTCAGAGCTGATGGTTTGTTTTTCCTCCTTGCCCTTGCAGAGGATGCAAGTGGTTTGCTAAGTACAGCAGTAGAGTCATTCTGCAGATTACTTTACCCAAAACAAACAGGCTTTGTTCTTACCTCTCAGGTCTGCAATCTGGTAGGGTAGGTGTGCACGACAGATTCTTGATAAATAAATGCATAATAAAATGTGGCTAGACTTTATTTTTTCCCCAATGTATTGTAATATCAAAAAGAGCTTGGCAGATACTTTACCTTTGCTGTGGCAGGTATGAACGTAATTATTCCTCATCCTTGCAAGTGTAAAAGAAAAAAAAACCAGAAACAAAAACAAAACCACTTTGTTGCTGGCCAGGATTAAAACTGAAGCTTGCCTTTTGGTGGTGACATGAAGAAAGGAATTAACTTTGGTGATATGAATTCTATTGCCTAGCTAATCTACACATTTCATTCACTCCAATCCTTTAACTGGTTTGAAAATCAAATGCAGGGAGGCAGGATTTGTTTGAAGCTTCCATAGCTCTCATTACTTTTTAATGACCTTTCCCTCAAGAACTGTATCCCACTCTTTTTCTCACTTCTGCTTCTGTAATGGGGGCTGTCACACACAGAAATATCCACGTTGCTGTTTTCTTTAGAATGATGCATATAATTAAATTTAAAAACTTATTTCAAGGACTGAACAGATTGTTAAAAACAGGAGAGGGTGAGATGGGAATTGCAAAGCCACTGGGTAAATTGGAGTGGGAGCTATTGGGGGAGGAAGTTATCCAGAGGAGAAAGGCAAGAGGACAGAAAGGAGAAATGATGGTCAGGGAGGTGGTCAGATAAAGGAGGGGAAAAATCACAGCAGAGCCTCTGCGGACACAAGGGGTGCATGAAGGAGTAAATCTCCAGTGAGGGTGAAGAACCTGGTGTCAATTAGCAGGAAAATATTTTGTGATCTGTACTGAGCTATTAGTTCTATTCGGGTTACTTCACTTTTCTCTGTCCTTCGTTTGAATTCCCCATTTTTCTCCCAGTTGCTCTTTAACCAGATGCTTTGCTTCTCTTCCAACACTTTCACTGACTCAGCTAGAATCCCCTTGTCTGTACTGTTTTGGTTTGGTTTTTTAACTCTAAAAAAAGCCTGGTGCCATTTTCTTCATTATTTCACTCTGTAATTTTGGGGGGACTTTTCTTTCTTTCTTCTGTAGAAATAATTAGCTTTCTTCCTGTAATAGTGAGAATAATTTGACTTTGTATAAATCAAAGCGGGCCTATAATATAATAGAGGAATCCAGAAAATGCTGGTAGCAATTATAAAAATGCAGAGTTTAAACTAGAAGTAGATTTTTATTGTCAGCAGTGAAACCCTTAACTTTTCATAAATGAAAGCCATCCTCTCTAACACAAGTGTCCTTTTCATAAGCAAATTACTGTGATATGCAGTTAATCTATTAAATGATTTGCTTTAGTTCAGAGACTTCGTCCTTTATGGCAAATTATTTTTCTAAGAGACCAAAGCTACTTCATTAGCTTCCCAAAATATGAGGCAATTATTAATTAGATACATCTTTTTTTCCTTACCAATAAATAATCTAATGCACGTTTGGCTGCAGCAAAGTCTCAGCTATGCAGTAAAATCTTCTAGCCTTGATTTCAGAAATTAGTTTTTCCGTCCAGAAAAGCATTCCCTGGAACTGCTGAGCAATTGTGACCTCTGCTGGAAGCCTTAAAGTGGCTTCTGATAGATAGCAACCATTGGAAATCATCATTACTGTTACTTCAGGCACTGATCTGCAGCGTGCTGGGCACTGTACAGACGGATTAAAAGATTGCACACCTAGCCTGGGGAGTTTGCAGGATAAATAGGAAAGGAACATACAGCATAAATACAAAATAAAAATGAAATCAAGGAGGTCATCAACGGCAGTGGCTCTTAAACTACATGTTTGAACAACCTTGGAAATTGCGTGAGATACTGATGAATATTCACCATGCTTATGGACATGGTCTTAAGTATCCTGATAAGCCAAATACTCCAACTTTTTAGTTGAAACAATTCTCCTTATCATTATGTCTAAATACAACAGTGAAACAGGGCTAGTTTTGGGGTTTTTTAAGAAGAAATTCAGTATTGAGTTTGCGCTGGAAAAAAAAAACGAGATTCACCCATTATGACAGAGGGAGGCTTTAGTGGAATTACAAAGAACTGTGTGTTCATTGATCTGGGGTTGCCTTAAGCCACCATTGATGATTCCAGCCCAGAGCAAACCTCGAGGTGCTCATCACCCCAGCGCTCCCAGTGATTCAAGGCTGCGTGCCTTGAAATGCAGAAAGAAATGGACAATAAAACACAAATTTCATTTGTATTCTTGGAAAGAGACGTCTACGTTTGACAATCTATAGGGACGAATGAACTGACTGTGGAGTTTTGAAAAATGCAAATGAGTTTGTGGCTTTTCTCAGAGTGGAGCGTTTGGCATCCTGAACATATGGTTCAGAAAGGCTCCAGCAACTGTTTAGTGTGGTTAAAAACAGGGCTGTGGGAATTCTAAAAAGCAATGCAGCAAGATCCGAGCTCTTGATGTCAGAAGGCCCTGAAGCCAAGGCTGTCTTGCTCTTCCCTGTGCATCCCTGCCTTCTGCGGTGATCTGTACGGCATGAGTGCCATTTTTAAAAAATATCTTTATATTGTGATTGTGTGGAAATGCAGGCACATCTGTAAGAACCTCTTAGGTGCAAGTGTCATGTAATGAAAAACTGACCTGCATGAAACTCGTTGGGAAACAGGATTAGTTTAGTACAAAGAGCAGGCCGTTTAGTGCATGCTCAAACCTGATTGTCACGCTTGAAGGAACCAGCTTGCCATCCCAATTAAACCTTCAGGCATTCTTTGAATAAATGGGAAAGCTTCCTTTGCTTTTGGTCAAGTGATGGGTTTAGCCTCTAAGTAGCTTACAGTGTATAAACAGCCCTGGAAGAGAAGGGGGAAAGAGGCAGGGAAGAGCTGGGAGATGGGATTTCTGACTACAGCAGGGAAAGGGCACTATGAACCCTCTGCCTATTCCTTTTCCTTCTAGCAGAGCAGCTGGGGAGGGCCTTGTCATTTCTCGGAATTCCTGGAGAGGAAGAATATTCAGAGAAGACTTAAAAGATTATTTACTGAGGACAGAAACAAACTTGGAATGTTTCTCTTTTCCTCAAGAGAATAAGTCTTCAGGCAGGCCTTTTGATGAACTTAAATATAACTGAAATATAAATCAAATACCAAAATGACCACATTCTTTATTTCCTATGGATTTTAACTTCTTATACATCCCTATTTATTTCAATATGTCTGTTTAACCCTTCTTGGCTTTTGCAGGGACCTTGAAGGTGCTTTTTTGTCACAGCTTAGTTATCAGGCTTCAACAATGTGCTTTGAATTGTTCCAGATCCTTTCAGTGCAGGTGCAGAGCATAAACCAAGTGATGAAACTGTGAATCAAGAGGAATGTTAGATGGTATTCTTTTTTTTTTCTTTGCATATTCTAGAATATTATTTTGTTTTTAAAAGACTTAGATTTTCCTGGAGGAGCGCGGGAGGGAAATAATATCCTTGAAGTGCTGGTGGAACAGCTGGAGCAGAATTCAGAGGAAAATAAGATATTTTTTCTTTATTTTTTCTTTGCTTTTAAACCGAGGAAAGGGTTTCATGCATCAGTGTCTTACAGGGATGAAGACAAGGAATTTTTTACCTTTTGAGATTGCAACGAAGAACCAACAACTAATAAAAAACAGCGTAGCAAAAAGAACAACATAATTTCAAAGCACACATTAAGGTAAAATCCTTTTGAAATCACATCAGCATTCTGCTGGGCAGTGAATAGAGAGGATATTAGTCCTCATTTCCTCATTGCCAAACAGACGAGTTGAACGAGACTGGCCCAGTATGATGAGATATCTGAAATCATGTCAGGCTGCCTTTGGAATTACTAGGGAGAAAAAATAAATTCTAACTCAGTCTTTGGAGGAGCTGCTCTGTCATTGAGCCTAATGTGACCTCATGGCCACCCAGAGACCCTTTAACAGGTGTGCCTGAACTAGAGGGAATCTGACTCAAAATCAGACAGAGGATATTCCTGGAGATTTCAAGGCAGGACAGTACCTATATTTAATTGGGACTGTGAATAGCTAAAATGCTCGAAAATATGGGGAGTCATGTTTCTGATAACTGTGGGGTGTAGAGTCCAAAAGGGGTCACGGGTTAGATTTGGCCACGAGCTGTAAAAATAAGCTTGCAGATGAGCAACTGAAAATGTGACTATCCTCTAAAGATGCATTCCCAAATTGTGAACAGCTGTACTCATTGCAAATCTGAGAAACTGCAAAGTCTGTATAAATTCTTTGTGAAGACCTAAATACTCAAAGTATATATTGTGCGCTATGATAAGATTTTGAAGTGGTGGGAGTGAAATATTCCTAATTGAGAAAGCTTTGCCCAATACGAGGACAAGACAAATTATGACTGCCAACAACACAACTGGGATTTAAATTCTAAGCAGGTGAGAATGCAAGGTGAAAGGAAATGCATTTCTCAGCTTGTGGGTGCCTTGTTTGAAGCTGAGCGTTGCAGGCAGTAAGTACAGACTTACCTAAGTAATATTTTGTACATTTTATACATTTTATACTGCCCCCAGTCCCCGTAGCCTCCTGATTACATTAGTATTCTAAATCCTCTGCACTCCCTTTGAGGAGGAAGTGCTAACTTTGGCAACTGCGGTTTCCCAGCTCTAAGCCTAATGAAAAGGGAGTTCAAGTGAAAAACCTTTTGGTTTGTTGTGCTTCTGCTGCTGAAGAGCCAGCAGAGGGAGCTTAAGGAACAAACCCACTTCCCAGGGCTTATTAATAATGCAGAGGTACATAACCAAATAAACAAAAGTCTGCCACGGTAGCCTATTCCCTGTAGGAAATGGGAGGAAAAAGAAAATCGGTAGCTCCTGAAAATGGTAAAATCAGTAGGGAAAGGAAACTTTCCTAGTAAACAAGAATGCAGTAAAATTAACATTAAAAAAATTAGAGGTTTAAGATCTATAAATCTCTGTCAGATTTATGGAGAATAGATGGTACTGCTGTGTTCTTGAACTTTCATCTGTACCCAAAAAATTGATCATTAGTTTTGTTTACTTTTGCTTTTTTACGAATGCTCACAGTTTTGAAAAGCAGCGTCTTGACTTTTTCCTTTCCACGCCATTGTCTTACAGCTGCTGTGACTTCTGGGAAAATAGTTGGGATAGATTTGCCCTGCGCTTTCTAACACAGTAGAATAATGTCCAAAAAATTCCTGAGTCCTTTTATCTCTTCACCTATCTCAGTAGACTGTAAGCAATAAACAAACAGGAAAATAATGTCCATCCCTTCTTCAGGGAGCTACATCACAACCCTCAGTTGGCTTTTCCAACTTAGACAAGCTCCAGGATCCCTTGGCAGAGCAGGGACAGGGGAACTCTCGTTCCTGCTCAGCTGAGAGCCTGGGGCACTGTCAGAATGTCACCAGCACCTTATTTCAAGCGTGGAAATGCTGCATGAGCTGGCATCTTTGAGGAACATCATTTTGGGAAACTATATAAAGGTCTGGAGAAGACATGAAGTGTGTTCTCAGGTGGTTTTTCTTTCCTTGTTCTGAAATATGTATATTTTTGTGCTCGATCTTTATGGCACTACTAGTTATAGAAGGGTTGGGGTTTAAATGAAATCATATCAAAGATTTCCTAAGAACTGGTGGCTAGAAAGATTGCTTAGTATTGAATAAGAATTTTCTAAGAACGACTTTGCTGTTAGAGCCCAATATTGATCGTGCAGCTTGTGGCAGAGTGTCCACAGGGCACGCTGTAAAATTATATCCTCTCACTTAATTTCTTTCACTTGTGGTGTGTTAGAGACCAGCTGCTGAAACAAGTGTCAGTGATCTATAGCCTTGCTGAATGTACAGTTGATTTCCAGCTCCACACACATTTATTTCACGTGGTCCCTCCTGAGTGCCAAGTTCGGGGGTGCTCTCCTTGAAAATGCAAGGCTTTCAAGTTATTATGCACACTGCTCTGATTTGCTTTTCATCTCCATAAATAAAACTGGTTTATGGCTTTGACAACAGGAAGGCAGACCCCCTCAATAAAACATTTCTGAGTTCCTTTCTTCTTCTTGTGGGTCAATACAGCACTTGGCTGCCTGCCTCTTTACAGCCAAGCGATCAATCCCCTTCAGAAAAGACCTAGACCAATTTCACACTTGCTGTGTTACTTCATAATTGGCCCAGTTCATTCCAGTGTCAAAATTATTTATTTTGCCACGATGATAATCTCTTTCCAGTAGTCCTAAAGTGTCACCTTGTGGCTTGTACTGGTTATGGTTTTATATCTTCAAGAGAAAACATATCTAAGCATCAAATCTAGAAAATGTGTAAGCTTCTCTCCGGACATTGATAAAATTAATTTGCGGAGTCAAGATTATTTTATTTTAAGTGAGATTGCATTATTGGGGTTTACTTTTGAAATCACTGGTGATAGGTACAAGCAAAAATCTACTAAGTTGTTCATAATCTATTTAGAAGCTACTGATAGATTTTTCTGTGGTTAAATAGAAAGTCAAATGGCTTTAGGATGTGTGAAAAAACAAAACATAACAAATATTAGATCTTTAAAATGCTGCCTGCTGAGTAATAAACC
The DNA here is from genome assembly GCA_008694505.1 of Cyanoderma ruficeps. Taxonomy (NCBI): domain Eukaryota; kingdom Metazoa; phylum Chordata; class Aves; order Passeriformes; family Timaliidae; genus Cyanoderma; species Cyanoderma ruficeps. The sequence continues at coordinate 4,542,987 of VZDJ01000047.1, forward strand.
TAATTTTCACACTACAATGAAACAAACAGAAATGTTAATTTTGAGTGGAAAATGCAGGTGTTCCCTGACTGTTTTGCTAGTGGGCAGGGTCAGAGACAGACACCAACTTAAGGAACAGTGGTATTTACTATGATGTAAAACTGCAAAGAATCACAAAAGGAAAAGCTAAGCAAGGCACCTACCGTGAGCAAAGAATTACAAAGGGATAAGCTGAGCTATGCTAATCGTTGTTAGGGAAGAATGCTTACAGTGATTAAAAAAGATACATCACCCAATGAAGATACATCATCCAAGTCCAAGAGACATCAGCTTTGGGAGGAAGCTTTCATAGCCAAGGACTGGAGAACCACAGCAGGAACTGGGAACTCCTGCAGTGCCTCCACCTTTGCAGGCCACGAGGGTCCCCCACTTTGCTGTGACAGTGATCCAGCTTCTATACTGCTAAACCACTTGACATAATTTCTAATTTCATTTTCCTGCCAGCTTTCTCCCAAAGCCTGGCCAGGGCTCAAGGGTGTTGTCTTTGATCCTACACCCAATTAAGCCAGAAGTGGCCTTATCCTGTTTCTAGATGCAGGAAGGCGAACACGTTTTGCCAATAAATAAACACATATAACAATACTTCACTAATGAGCAACTATTTATAAAACATTTAGTTGGAAGGTTCATCCAAAGATCAGTTTTGGCTTGGGCTTATTGTCCAGGCCTCTGTACTTCACTGACCCAGAGCACAGGGGATCTAAATTCATCTGAACAAAGGGCAGTGGAATTAATGCATAGACAAGATGATCTTTCTGAGATGAGACCTGCTAATGAAAAATATTCCTGTTGTTTCCAGCTCATTTGTGTGTAATATTTTGTACTGCATAACATGTTTTTAAAATAGATTTTTGAGTTATAAGTTGTGAATGAGCTAGCACAAATACCCACTTCAGTGATGGCTTCCAATGCTTCTGAAGTACTGCTAAGGTAAATTAGATATTGATTTCTGACAAAATGGAAGATTTGTCTCATTGCTGAATTTTGAACCTTACATATTAAATAAGAATTTGATAGCCGATGCTAAAACTTATTGTTCCATTTGGCATATCCAGAATCCTAAACTGAAAGATGCCACTGCACAAAACAAACAAACAAAAAACAACAACAGCAAACTGTTTTCCCAGTCAGCTCTGCTCTGCTGGAGCTTTGAGTGATGACTCTGAAGCTTTTCCTTTTTGCCAAATCATTTTCTTGGGGTGTCAGGTTATTTCTGCTCCAAGCAGGAAACTAATGACAGCTGTGACGGGCAGAGTCTGTGTTCACACACACGCAGGTGGATTCCTCACTGGCTGACACTGTTCACTGAGAGCAACAGATTGAATTCATTATTCCTGGGTATCTGTTATCTGCAAATCTCATGTCTTAAACCAGGCTTGCTGATAAAGCGAGAGAGATTTCGCGACCAAGAACTTCAAGAAAACAACTGCTGACAGTTTAGCATGAAGAATTTAGAAATTAAATATGTAGCCAAAAAAAAAAATCTTTTTCTTCACCCTTTAGTATTTAACTTCTCTTTTAACATCAAAATTATAAACCCTGAGTCAGAATATGTGATGAGATTCTGCTGAAAGTCACTAGCAACGGTATAACAATACTAAAATTATTTATGTCAAGGGACGTAAAGTTAAATGAGCTAGACCTTGGGTTCAAAGAGAAAATGAGGTTTTATGTAAATTAAAACAGATTTTTACTGGCCACTAATCAAGTGTTTACCTGTTTCCATTAAAACCACATTGAGTTTAATCAGTATGCCTTCTAATGTAGGCATTTCTCCCGAAATAAGGAGCATATTTGTCATGAATATTTAAATTGGATTTTAAGTCCATGAAAGTTTAATTTGAATAAAAAGTGAGGTGGTTTTCTCAGGGTTGAAAGTCAGCATCCTCAGATCCTATTCAAAAGTTGTAAACAAATTTTCAAATTAATGGTCTCCAAAGACTTCCTCTTAGCATTAGGGATTAAATGTCTTTAATTGCAAAAGGCTTAAATGTAACTACAGTTAATGGAACGCTATCTGTACATAAATATAAGGGTTTTGTTTCTGGAAACTAAAGAGAACTATTACTGAATAATTCAGAAATGGGCAGAATACAGAGTATTTTAAATATAAAACATGTAGATATAACTGCACCTTATTCAAATCTCTGTGGAAAAAAGGGTCTGTGCATATTGATTTCTGTGGATATATACTGTATGTACACAAACAGAAGTGAAGCATTTCATGCTGTAAAGAGAAACCAGAACACAAGGGAGCAGGGAGTTGACAAATGATGAACAAGTAAATAATTTTGTGTTCTCCAGCAATTCAGAGCACAGCCTCTCCTAATTTGTCCTGCCTTTTCACAGGAAGCCAGACAGACCAACAACAGCTCAACTTCCTGTGAGCACTCGATGCTTTATGACCTTTAAAGTTAAGCCCTTAATAAAACCCTGGTTCTGTTGAAGTTCATTCGACACTTATCATGGACTGGAACAAAGCCAGCCAGACACCCCTATTATTCCAAAAACAGAGCCATGTTTTCTTTGACCTTCCAAGGTTTATCTCAGCTAAGCCGGAGGCAATGGAGCTGTATTGGAGGTGTAGTATTGCTGGTGATGCTCTTTAAACAAGGCCACAAGTCCACGTGAGGAAGGCTGTCAGCAGGCTGGTTATCACTGCTCGTCACTGTCACAGGGGCTGGCAGGGCTGCTCAGTCACTCAGCCAGTTCAGTGACTGCTGAAAGATGAAGGGCTGGATATAAATGATGTAAATGTTCGTGAATGGATGCACTGTGCTGTGATACTGGCTGTCACTCAGGTTCACTGAGGGTAGGAAATGTTATTCCTTGCTGGAGGAGCTTGGTCTCAGCGGTTTGAGGGGATTGCTGCTGTACAGAATGAATCCTCACAGACAAGATGGACTGCAAAGATGTTACCTGAGGAGAAAGGAGCAAGCAGGGGCAGGCATAAATGTTGACAGGGGTCATTCACACTACATGTGAGATCTGGAAAGCCATGGAATTGAAGGCAGGATTCCCTGAGGCTTTGATGTAACCAGGGTTTCGCTCTTGATCCCTGACCTGCACACTTGCTACTTCCAAGTTCCTACACATACTCTCCCCAGCCTTGCCTTTCAGCAGTTTGGGTTTGATAAACAGCCTTGACATTGTTTGTTAAACTGACTTCAAGTATTTTGATCAAGACTTGGATTAACAATACATAGAACATAGCCCCCTTTCTGTTAGCTCCATAAGATGTGTGATAATTGCCTTTATTCAGTGATTATTTTACCTCACATTTTCATAGGTAATTTCTCTCCAAAAGAATTTTACCTGTGAGTCATCATTGGCCGAAACTGAACAGATTTCCTCCACTGGCAAGAATGATGGTGTAAGAATCAGACAGGGAATGGCAATGGAGAGGCAGGAATGTTTTTGTATTTTTACTCTTGAATACAGTCACTGGTCTCCAGGTTTTGACTCGTGTGTCTCCCACAAACAGAAACAATAAACATAGGTTCATTACCTTTTACTTTGACAGGTAGTTCCCAAAGAACTTTGGGAATATATTTAAGAAACAGAATCTCAGTTTTTGTCTCAATTTTTATTCTTGCTTTTTAAAACCAACCAGAAACTACTGTGGAAAATAGCCCTTGTGTATCAGAGAACCCTAGCGAGTTAAAAGGCAGAGAAAAAGAACAGATTCAAAACTATTTTTAATCTTGAGAAAAGTAACCTTAGATTTCCATAAAATGCTTCTTGTAAATGTTCCTTCCCCATCCCAGAGATGGCAGTCCGGTTTTCCCTGGTGACGGCCCCGCTGGAGTTGCGAGGCGAGGATGAGGCGCCTAACGCAGTCAGAACTTGCCATCTCGTGGCACGTTTGTGCATTACCGCGGTTAGAATTCCAATCAATTAAGGATTTTTACATTCAACGAAGTGTAGATCAGCGTGTGTAGGCCCTCATAAAGGTATCTAGCCTCGCCTCGCATTAGACAGTAAAAAACCTAAGGGGGTCAGGTATCCATTGGCGATTTATCAGTCGCGGCAGCTTTAATGAGGCTCAAATGATGCATAAATGATGCACGGACCAGGCTGGCGGGTCCCCCCCAGCTCAGCGGCTCCGGGGGCTCGGCCGGGGGGGAAACGGACAAATGGACACTGATGGACAAACGGACCAACGGGCACTCGGACTCGCGGACACTCGGACTGATGGACAAATGGACCAACGGGCACTCGGACTGACGGACATTCGGACAACCGCCCCGGCGCTCCCGGCAGCACCGCGGAGGCGGCAGCGGCTACTCTGCTGCCCCGCTCCCGTTGTTGCTCTTGCCCTTCCTCCTCCTCCTGTCCCTCCGCCGGGCTCCCTCTCCCCCGTCGCGGTCTCCGTTCCGCCCGCCGCCCCCTGCCCGCCCCGGGCCGTTCTGGCTGCGGCGCTGCCGGGCGGGTATCAGCGGAGCTGACATCCGGAGCTGTCCCGCTGTCCCTGGGCTCCGCCTGGCTCGCCGTGGCTCCAGAGGGGACACAAGCGGTGAGGACCCTCCCGCGCCTGCCGAGGTCCCCGGCCCGGTACCGGAGAGAGAAGGCGGCCCCGGGGCGGTCGGGGGCCGTCCCTGGCGCCGGGCCGAACGCGGACAGACGCGTCTCACCCGCAGGGAAGGCGGAGGAGGCCCTGCAGGAGCAGTACCGGGTGAGTTCCCTACCGGGGAGCGGCCGCCTCGGCAGCACCTGCTCGGGGACCGCTGGTGAGCGGCGGGGCCGGAGGGAGAAGGGCAGAGGAGGACGGGCCGGGCGGCGAGCTCAGACCGATGGTTCTCTGGGCTCGCAGGCGGTCACCAAATGCGCACCCCGGGATGGGATCTCCGTGCCGACAGCCTCCAGCACCCGCCCTGTGCCGGGACAGCCCCGGGCTGCCGGGACAGCACCACAAACACCCGGGGCCGGCAGCGCCCGCGGGGCTCAGAACCGCGCAAAGGACGCTCTGGATCGCAGGGACGAGGGGCCTGAGCTCCTCCCCTGCCCTTGTTTGACTTGCCCCATGATTCAAATTTTTGGGAGTGAAGTGGGAGGGGTAAAGGCACGGGTTTTCTCCATTTTTTGAATGGAACAGCTGGGCCTTCCCCAGGCCCTTTTTGCCATCTTCCAGCACCCAGGGGCATTTTTCACCACCCGGAGTTTGTAAACAAGAGTCGAATGTAGTCGAGAAGGCTACAAGGGCTTCCTTCCAGCCTGGCTCTGCACATGCCGAGCCTGCTCTGGGCTCTGCTGGGGCTCAGCTCTGGGCAAGGCTGGGTCCACTCTCCCCTCATATTGCTCCAGTCAGCTGAATCACAGGGTGGTAAGGAAGGATGCTTCAAGGGAGTTGAAGTTTAACAGAGTTTTTATTCAAAAAATGAGTGTAAAAAACTGGATGTCCTAGCCAGCATAAAACCTACCTGTCCTAACTACCATAACTAGCTCTTAGCTAGCATAAAAAACTAGCTGTTACCATAACAGTTTTAGCTAGCAAAACAGACTAGCTGTGATAACTTGCATACCAAACCAGTTGTCCTAACCAGCATAAAAAACTGGCTGTCTTAACTAGCATAGCAAATTGGTTGTCCTAACTACCATAACAAAAAGCTGTCCTCTAGTGCTGTGTCTCCACTGCTCTCTCATCTGCTTTGCTGCAGTGATCAGAGGTGTCAGGCTGGAGAGGCTTGGCTGATGATAAAAATGGATGCTGCCAAAAGAATAAAAAAATAAAGAAACGAAGCATTACTAAAAATTAACAACCTGAATATACAACAGCAGACAGTTTTACAATTTACAAAAAAGATGAAATGTGGGATGGAAAAGATGTTAAAGTGTTACTCTCCTAACCTGGGACTAAGATAAATTTGGCCTCAATAATGGCAGTCCCCACCAGCTGATGCATTAACATTTTTAGAGATTAAGACCAGGCAGTGTGTCCTGCTCTGAAAGGTATCACTGCCTTCCAGCAAAATACCTGGCCCTGCTTGTGTAGAAGTCACTGACTTGAACTTACCCTTGGCCAACTGGCTCAGCTTCAGTGTGTTTCCTGGCAGGCTCCCCCATGCTCACAGCATTCCCTGAAAGAAACAACGGGAAAGGTGCTCACTCCAGGATGAAATCCCACCTTGCAGCAGAGCCAAAATGCAGCCCCGCTCTCTGGGGCTCTGAACCCCTTGGACTCAGGTGGGCAAGAGCAATAAACTACTCCGTGACATTCAGCTGCAGAGGAACACTGAGTGCAGCTGATGCTCACACACACCCCCTGCTCTGGCAGACAAGGCAGAGAGCAGACGTGCTCAGCTGCATCAGGCACCTCTCTCCTCTCCCCTCTGGCTGCAGGGCTGTGCTGCTGGCAGAATGCTCAGCCCATGATGCCTCAGCAGAGGGAGGTTCACTGTCCTCTTCCCAAAACAGTGGCACTTCACCATCCTCTTTCCACACAGTGGGATGTTCATGGTGCTCTTTCTGCACAGAGATGTTGTCCCTCCTCTTCCCACATTGTATGATTCTTCCCAGCTACTGGATGTTCCCCATCCTGGTCCCACACTGCTGGATGTTTGCCCTCCTCTTCCCACGCTGTGAGATCTTTGCTGTCCTTCTTCTTGCACTACAGGATGTTTCCACTCCTCATCCCACGCCACAAGGCATTTTCCATCCTTGATCCACACTGCTGGAGCTTTGCTGTCATCTTCCAGAATGGCAGAAAATTCACCACCATCTTCAAGAACCATGGGAAGTTCACTGTTGTCTCTGAGAGCAGAGGGAAGTTCACTTTGTTCCTCCTTTCCAGCCTTCTTGTCTTTCTCCTCTTTAGCCTTCTCTTTGGAGACAGAGCTAGAGGATGCCCTGATGCAGCTTTTTGGAGAGGCAGTAGCGTGAGGGACAGGATGTTGTATCACATTTATGGCCTTATTTATCCTCAGCTACACATCCAGCTGCGCTAAGGAGAAATAACATTCTGGGGTGTTCAAACTAACAGTGGGCTAAAGTAGACATTGCCACTTATGGTTGTGAATTAGACACTCCACCAAGGCTAAAACCAGCACGCAATCTTCTGTCTGCAAAATCATTCCTGCAGCTGTTCAAAAGCTCTTCAACAGGAAAGGAGAAAACAGCCGGGGATCCCTTAGCTTCTGTTGCTGCAAAGACACTGGCAGGAAATTTCAGTCAGCCCACCAGGCTGGCACTCAACTGTAACACACCAAAGGCTCCTTTCCAATCAAAAAAGGAGGAGCTTCTCGGTAGTGTGAGATGCCCTGCAAAGGGAGAGGGAAAATTAACCAGATGCTGTCAGGAAAATAAACTGTCCGTGCTGGAAAATCCCATACAACAAAGCAACCCCAAGAGAGAGCGTTCTGCTTTCAAAAAACTCCCTGCAGGAGTTCTTTCATCGAACGCGCCGCCGCGTACAAGAGGACAGCGACCACACGGAGCATCGCAGCCCGCGGTGAGCTCGGACACGCACACACAGAGCCCTGGGCCCTTCCACACTCGCACACACAGACACACACACAGAGCCCTGGGCCCTTCCACACTCACACTCCCCTGTGCTCTCGCACTCGCTCACTCACAGCCGCTCGCCCCCCACCTCCCCAGGCACCTCCGGGTCCCCGCTCCGCCCGCACACAGCGGGCTCAGCCTGCCCCGCTCACAGCCCGCACCTGCACAGGGACGCTCGCCCCGCACTCACGCCGCACGACCGGCCCCCGGTGCGCCCAGCGGGGCAGCCCCGACACCGCAGCCCCGCATCCTCCACACCCCGTCCCGCTGCCTGCACCGAGAGCCCCCCAAACGCCGAGCCTCCCCACCGGCCCCCACTGTCTTCACACACCGGGGTCCCTGCTCCTCATCCCGAGCGGCCGCTCCCGTGGCACCACAGCCTTCCCCTGCCACCGCCTCCGGAGACCTTCCCGCTGCATCCCCGCACCGGGGCCCCGCAGCCGCCACCGCCCGGCCCCAGCGGCCGCCACAGCGGCTACTCCGCTATCAGCGCCGGGCCCGCAGCACGCCCGCAGCCCCGGCCCGGCCATGTCAGGGCCCCCCTCACCTGCTTGCGTGGTGTCGCTCAGGTCGCAGCCGCTGCCGGGGAAGTCGCGCAGCTTCCTCCCGCTCAGGCACAGGATGCCCGAGCTGCCCGCCTCCTCCAGGGCCCGCTCCAGGCTGCGCACCGTGTGCGACTGCGGCAGAGCCGCCGCGCCCCAGTGCGGCCCGGACGAGAAGGACAGAGTCAAGTGCGCGGGGATGCCGAGCCCCGCTGCCCCACTCCCGGGCGCCGTCCCGGTCCCGGTGCCGCTGCCGGTGCCGTTGTTGCCGCCACCGCCCCCTTGCCCGGCCGCCATCTTGACCGGCCCCTCCACAACAACGGCCGCGGCCGCTGCGCAGGCGCCGCGGGGCCCGCAGGGGGCGCCGCGGGACGAGGAGGGGCTTCGCGGCGCCCCTCGGCCGCGACAACCAATCCGCCGGGGCGGCGGCGGCGCCCAGGGGCGGGGCTGTGTGCCCCAGGGACGCTAGGGGGCGCTGCCGGGGATGAGGGGACCGGGACCGAAGCGGGATCGGGACCGGAGCGGCCCGCGGGGGCATCCCGGGAACGGGATCGGGCGCAGGAGCGGGATCGGGCAGCGGGGACATCCCGGGAGCGGGGGGAGCACGGAAGGGAGGGACGGGAGCTCTCCTGTACCGGCAGCATCAGAGCCTCCGCGGCCTCTGCCTCGCAAACTCGGCACCGGCACAGCCGGACACGGACTAAGGAACCCCGCGGGTGGCAGCAGGAAAATCACCCAGGAATCGTCCGTGGAGGAACAAAGGGAAGACGAGCGAACGCCTCACCCTGAAAGGGGTCAAGGAACACTCACAAAAGCTCCACAGACACCAATGCCCGTAGCTCAGAGTGTGAAAGGGCAGTGAGGAGACATAAATCAGAAGCCCATTGCAAGGTCCCAGGGCCCAGTCACATGAATAAAATGATGGAGAACTGCCGGGATACTGGATGGATGGATAATTGCCTCCTTCACCATGTCATCAGTCCTTGTTAGGTGCTGCATATTTATCTTCCAAAAATTGCTCTGGAGCTGTGATTTAAGAAACGCCAAAGAAAGCCTCATAGACACACATTTTCATGCAATTGTCCTATGTTTCATAAGCAGCATCTGCTTTTAAGCCTTGGAACTCATGAAGATCCTTGCATTCTTGAATTGGTTAGGGTTGGCTTTTAGTTTCTTTTTGCATGCACATGTCATGCCTAATTTGGGGATCTAAGGGAAATCCCCTCTACATGGGGTAGAGAAGACACTGGCCTTCAGCCAGCAACACCTCACTGCCAGACAGCTGAGCCATTATTGACCACCAAAGGACCAGCCCTGAAATACCATGTGGGTGATGTCTGGGTGAAATTCAGTAGATCCAGAGCCTGGATCAGTGAGCAGCTCCTGAAGAGTGAAGGGTTCAGTCCTGCAGCAGCGCTGGGTGCATTTGGGGATCTCCCTGTCCTGGCACACAGACTGCCCTGCCAGCAAAGAGCTCTGTGTGCAAAATGCAGCTGTGGGGGGACAGGGGTCCCATTGTCACCTGCAAATACCGCTGCTGTTTGCTTCCTCTGGCCTTAGCTGTGGCTACTGGTGGGGGCTGTGGGATTCAAGCTTGAAGATGAGTATCTGCCAATCGGTCTGGCTGGGCCAGAGCTTCTGCTCCTGCCCTGAAAAAAACTGTTTGTTCCCTAGAAAATACAAGGCAAACCTGTATAAACACTGCTGACTGCTGTCCTCGGTTGAGGTTCCAGCCAGAGAGGGTGGAGGGTGAATAAACTCAGACTGGTGTTGGGCCAAGTGTGTAGGATGATTTTGCCTGCAGACATGAAGTAGGAGGCACGGTGGCTCTGCAGCTGGCAAGAGTGAAGCAGAGCAGGAGCCAGGACCAGCTCCAGCACATAAATTCTACTAAACATCAGAGATAGTTGCTCTGAGTTTCCAAAGCATGTGGGTCTGCACTGGGCCAGCTCAGAAATGCAGACTGGTTGTCCTCCCTCTCGGCCACATCACTCAGCCTCTCACTTTTTAGAGCCCAAGTTAGATAGAGAAAGAGGTTAAGCTCTCTTTGAAATAGGCCTGACAAATTGCCAAAGGGTTAAAAGATTTTTTTGTCACCGGAATTCTTGTGTATGAGGGGCCTTTTTTCTTTAACCAAAAACTCACTGTACCTGCAGGTTCTCCTACAGAAAGCAAGCCAAGCTTGCTCAGTCTGCTCAGACACACTCTCACATCTTCAAAGGAACTGAAGTTTCCCATAGAGTAGGCTTGAAGCAATGTCTGAGGCTTTTCCTAACAGCTCACCAAAAAGTCCCAATCTGCAAACTGTCCTGAGCAAATTGCTGCTTACTGGGGCAAAAGCCTGAAAGCTGATTGCGTGTTCCTGTGGTAGAGCAGATTTACCTGTCGGGGTCATTTATCACCTCCAGTAACTGCAGAACCAGAACAGATGTCTGGAATGCTAAAGTCTAATTACTTTTATTTATAATGGATTTCACAGCCTTTCAACAGTTCTTTTTCCCCATGCCCTCCTTTCTTTGTCATTTCACAAGCAAAATCAGTTACTAGTTTAGTGGCAGAAGGCTCCCTAAACCAACCTTCCTGGCACAAAGAGCAGTAAGCCATAGCTGTGCCATCCCTCAGTTTCTCCTCTAAAACAGAGATTGTTGCATTTTCTCATTTATTATAGAAGCCGAGTACAGGAAGAGATGGAAACACTCAGATGTCATGAGACTGCACAAGACAAACATATTTTATTGCAGCCATGCCAGACAGAGTTGAGTTTCAGGAGTTTGACTTTCTGAAAATCCCACACTTCCATGAAGAGCTTCCACTTTGAAAGTCTTTGTGGTTACCCACATCTGCTCCAGATGAGATGAAAACTCATAGATAAGACTTCAACAAATTTCATGTTAATGCCTCGAGGAATGAGATCTAGATCAGGCTTCAACAAATTTCATGTTAATGCCTTGAGGAATGAGATCTAGATCAGGCTTCAACAAATTTCATGTTAATGCCTCAAGGAATGAGATCTAGATCAGGCTTCAACAAATTTCATGTTAATGCCTCAAGGAATGAGATCTAGATCAGGCTTCAACAAATTTCATATTAATGCCTCAAAGAATGAGATGTAGATCAGGCTTTGTTCTGTCTAACTTTCAGCATGGAATGCAAGATGTGGTTACTCCCAAACCCTGCAGTGAGGCAGCCCTTGGCACAGCTGGCCCAAGCCATGCTCAGAACAAGGAGTGAGAGCCGTGTGCCCGTCCTGCTGCTCTGCCTGTGCTGCTGCACCTCCTCTCAGCACCATTGCTCACAGACCCAGAGCTCCCCAGGGCACTGCCTTCTGCAGACAGCCAGACGGGATTATCTGTAGTGTTGGTGTGAAATTGATTATGACAGCGGGGACAACAAGAGTGGAGTCACCTTTGGCAGTGCACAGCGTGTGCTGCAGGCTGTGTGCCAGGGCAGGCCTGTGGTCAGGACACCAAAGCACAGTGACAAAGCCCAGGTGCTGCCCAGGGCGTTGTGCAGAGTGATGCTCCCTCAACACCTCCACAGAGCTGCCAGGCCTCTGCCAGGCCACACAAGCTCTGGGCACCTATGGCCAAACAACAGGGATTGTCAACTGCAGGGAGACCCCTGAAACCTTCAGTATTCCTGAGTTAAATACCTGAGGTGAACGCAGAGCAAGGCTTTGTCAGTCTAGACTGCCATTTGCTTAGAGAAATTAAATCCTTCTGAAATGCCAGCACTGACATTTTTTGCATCCTTTAGAGACTTCCTTTTGCTTTAAGCCATTAAACGAGAGCTCTCCTACTGTTCTTGCTGTGCTTCTTTATAAGTAGTTATCAGTACTCCTCCATGGGTGAGACACTGAGGTAGCACAGTCGCTGTTCCTTCAACACTCCCATGATCCTGGTGCCATCTCCTCGATGTCTCTTCAAATCCTTTGTGTTTACTTTACTTATCAGCACATGCTCTATGTGTCATGGATATTGCTTTTCTTCTTCGAGACCTGCAGGTGTGCACAGCTTCCCACAGGCAGTTAAAATCATCTCCAAATACCTGGATTCAAGATCCATACTAAAGTGGCACCATCTGGCCCATTTTGAAAGCAAAGCAGGAAAATTATACATATATTCCTTCTTAGATCAAAAGGCAAATGCCACTCTATGTCTGCTAAAGGGCAGTCATTTACCTGAAACACCATTTTAAAGAGCTAGAAATAGCTCAAAATACTCCAGCATCTGATGCTTGAATAGAAAAAAGCAAGCAGGATTTTGTCCAGCTGCCTTGGCAAGCAGTATCTGTCCTTATTGTCTTTTTTGTACAGACCACAATAAGAGAGCAGGTCCACTAATGAGAATATTCCCAGGACCTTTCCCATTGGGAGCATCTGATTCATTGCACGGCTAGCAATGCTTCATTGAGCAGGAGGAGACAGTTCTGAAGGCAGTGGGGAGGGGAGCTGCTCTCCTTAAAGACGTCATTTCAATCCCCACCTATTCCAGCTACATCCACTGGAAATACCTTCCTGTTGTGCTGAAGAGGCCTTTGTCCCTCGCTGATCATTTTGATGTGATTTCAAACAGGATTTATCCTTTTATTCTATTTTGAATAACTTGTTTGATGTGCAGCAGCATACTTGCCTTGCTTGTTTCTTGGAGAGATTAGAAATGTACCCCATTCAGTGAAGGTTTACTTTAACACCGAGAGATCCCTAAAAGCAGCACAAACTGAAACTACTCCTACATGACAACAAGCAGCACGGCCAAGGGTTGTGCATCTGTGGATCTCCATTTGCTGGAATGTTGCTTGGCTGGTTACAGATTGCACTGAAGCTCCCTGACATCCTGTACATGTGCCTTTTTTGTGGGATAACTGTGGGACACTGCATAGTCCAGAGGTCCAGCTTATGGGTGTTGTAGCAGCGGTTTTGCGTGTGCCAAGCTGAGATGACAATTTTAATACACATACAGAGAGACAGGGGGAGAAAAAGCCAACAACTCCTCTCTAAAAAGCTCAGTTTTGCTCTATGCAGGCTGTATCTGTTAATTTTGTAAGAAGCAAAGCAAGAATTTTGTCATTATCCGTGGCTGATCTTGTTTTCCCTGAGCAGAGCCCAGTGATTGTGTACCTCAGCTACTTTATAGCAGACAGTGGCTGAGGTATACACAGCAACCTTCTGCATAAAAACTGAACTACACAGCAACCTTCTGCATAAAAACTGAACCATCATCACCAGTGTAGTTCATTCTGAGAATGGCTAAAATAAAGCAATATTGGTGTAACTAGAATTTTCTTCAAACCGCCTGAAGAAGTGTTTTGTTTTCTTCCATCTTCTCAAGAAGATGATTTTCAAGTGCTAACGTATGGTTGAAAGGCCATGTTCAGCATCTAACAATAAAACATAAGCTCTTTCTAGTGGTGGTTCACCAATTTCCAAGCTATTGTAGCTGTACTGCTAGCAGTGTTCCTCATGAAGAGATGAGAATGGTGGTCCTGGGGTTCTCATAAATTAAAAGGCCTAAACATCCTCCTTGTGGGCAAAACACAGTGTCACAAACGTGATCAGTCTTGGCCCGTTGAATTAAGTGATTGTTTATGCTTTGAGCAATTCTGGGAGAGGCTGGAAAGCTTCCATACCCTCAGATAAAAAATGTGTGCATGCAGATTCCAAGCCTTTCCTTGACACATATTCCCAAATCCACAAGTTCCCAAGAAAAAAATACAAACATTTATTAGCACTTGAGTCATGTAGTTTTGGGTCCATTTCACTGAAAGTGAACAGTCATATATTTTGCAATTTTGTATTAAATTACTGTGATATGAGGTACCCCTGGGAATGAAAGACAAAGTGACCAGTGTTAATTTTGAGATCACAGGACAAGATTTGTTACAATAAAAAATCATGACAAGCAATTTAACACGCAGAAGATTCACTAAATCTACTTAGAGACCAAGAACACATTTCAGATAATACAAGTGCTTGACTGCTGGCATGTGTTCCTTTTCTCCCACTGAGTTTATTTTTGTTTAGTTTTAACTAAAAGCCTTCTAGGATTCCTTGAGGTTTCATTATATGACAAGAAGAGCATCTGATAAATTGCAAGGCCCAGTGCCCACCTGTTCTTTTGGAACAAGTTGGTCCTGCCTGTGCCTGACAAGGGGAAGAAATACCTGGTGCCCTTGGCAGAGGTGCCCCAGTGCTCTTCGAGGGCTCAGCTTGATGGTTTGTTGCCACAGGAACAGTGAGTCAACACAAAACACTTCTAAAAGAAAGCATAACATAAATATTTCCCCCCCGCCCCTCGTTTCTTTTTTCATTGTTTGTCTATTAATCTCGCTTTTTAGTTGTGAAAGTCACATTCCTGACATGCCTTTTTTAGGATGCAGGGTCAAGTCTGTCTGCCAGACACCTGCAGTCCTCTCCAGCGCAGGGGCATTGTGCTCTAGAGGAGGTTCTGGCTCTTCAGACCTTGTCACCAACTCCACCATGTGTCACCTACACTGTTGATGTGAGAAATTACTCCGGACTGAGGTGATGGCAGTGCTCAGACATACTAAGCAAATGGGACACTTGCCAAGATGTTAAGAGGTCACAGACTGGCAGTTGAGAGATAAGAGCACATATCAGCTCATACTTCCCAGATGAAGAAATATGGCTTGGAAAGGTTTTATCACTGCCCTTAATGCTATGCACTTGAAGGAAAGCAACTAATTAAACCTCTCAGCTGGCGAAGTGGAATTTTCATGAAGAAATGTCCTTTGAATATTTTAAGTTGCCATTTCTATACTCTGCCTTTGTCTTCTTTGGTCTTAAATGTTTGTTTTACTAAATGGGATCAAATAGAAACACCCATCTCACATCAATCTGCTTCCATGGTCATTCTGCAGCGTGACTGCAAAATACAGCAAAGGTTATTTGTTGCTCCCTCAGCACTGTTCTATTATTTTCTTTTGTGAAAGAACAACTCCCTAAACCAACACTTTCAGAAGCACTTATCTTTCCAAGAGCTGTACACATACCAGGAGGCAATTCTTGCCCTGATTGATCTGCGTGTAGAAATTTCTCTCCCATTTGAAGTGCAATGGGGGGAAAAAAAACCCAAAACTGTCTTGAAAACACAAAACATGCCGACATTGTTCACTATTTATGTGACCCCTATTACATACGTGGTGAGAAAGTTTATTTCACAGCATTTATCATATGGAGACTTCAGAGGAAAGCATGCTCCTCGCTTGATGCATGGCAGCCCTTTGGAAGAGATTGTTCTCCTATCTCTTTTTTATTTTTTCACCCGTCTTTAAAAGTAGAGGAAGATGGTTTGGCTCGCATTTTGTATTCAAACTATAGAATAGCTTCGGTGCCATCATAACCAATGTGTCAGAGACTGAAAGATCCCCTGAAGAATGAGTTCTGCGAGTGATCGGGAACGGGTGCTTCCTCCTCCGGGCGCCCACAAATACAGGCTCCATGCACGAATTTGAGCCACGAGTATCTCTGTTTGTAGAGTTGCCTTGTTTTTCTGGTCTTCAGAACACAGTAAGGTCATTCCGCGGTTCGCATGGCTCAGAATTGACCGCCGGGTTGTGAAGATACATCTGCCGCTGCCATAAACCCCGGAGGAGGAGGATTCAGGGGGGGCAAAAGAAGTGTGTCAGCACAGTGACTGCGGAACGGTGCCTGAAGCAGAGACGAACAGAGGGGAGGTGCTGGTGGAAAGGATCAGAGAGGGTGCGAGGGCAGGGAGCCAGCGCAGGGCTGAGCGCAGGCGGGGGAGCAGCGCTGGTGCGGGCGGCGCAGGGACCGCGCAGTGCGGGCAAAGGGAGCCGGGCACAGGGCCGGGAGAGCCGGGAATAGAGGCAGGCAGAGCCGGGCACAGGGCCGGGAGAGCCGGGAATAGAGGCAGGCACAGCCGGGCACAGAGGCCAGGAGAACCGGGCATAGAGGCAGGCAAAGCCGGGCACAGGGGTCCGGAGAGCCGGGCACAGGGACAGGCAGGGCCCGGTATAGAAGCAGGCAGGGCTGGGCACAGAGGCCGGAAGAGTCCGGGAGAGCCGGGCACAGAGACAGGCAAAGCCGGGCACCGGGGCAGGCAGGACCGGGCACAGAGGCCGGCAGAACCCGGGAGAACCGGGCACCGGGGCAGGTAGGGCTGGGCACAGAGCCCGGGAGAGCCGGACACAGAAGCCGCCAGAGCCGGGCACTGAGACAGGCAGAGCTGGGCACAGGAGCCGGCGGAGCCGGCAGAGCCGGGACACAGGGGCCGGCAAGACCCAGGCACAGGGCCGGGAAAGCCGGGACACAGGGGCCGGCAAGAGCCGGGCACTGACACAGGCAGGGCCGGGCACAGGGGCAGGCAGGGCCGAGCGGGACCCGGGGCGGGCGGGGGCCGGTGCGGGGCCGGCACATTCCGGGCAGGCGCAGTGAGGGCACAGCGCTCCGGGCCCATGGAGGCGGCGGGGCCGCAGCCCGTGCCGGGCCCCGCGGCGGAGCCGCAGCCGGGGGCCGAGGAGATCGACATGTCCCTGGGTAGGTGCGGGGCGCTGCCGGGCGGCGGGGCCGGGCCGGGCCCCGCGGGGGCTCGGTGCGGGCGGGGGAGCCGCGGGGGCTCCGTGCGGGATGGGCCGGGCTGGGGCCCCGCGGCCGCCCCGCCGTGCGGGTGGCCGTGTGCGGGGGGCAGCACCGGCGGAGGAGGCGACACCGGCGCTGGGCTGGGCTGGCAGCGGCCCGGAGCGCACGGGAGAGCGGCCCGGGGGGCTCAGGCAGAGCAGCCCCTGCGCCATGGGAAGAAGGGGAGCCATGGCCTCGCCGTGCTGCTATTTATAGAGGCTTGCTCCGATGCTCGCCATTCCTTTGGCACGGGGAATGCGGACTGTGCATAAACAACCAACAACCGCCCTGTCGTGAACCCCTCAGGACTGCATTCTGACGCATGGACGAGAGATCTTGGTGGATTATCGTGTTGGTGTCCCAGCTGTGAAAGTCCACCAGCACATTCTACTGTTGGGTCATTTTCCTAACTGAAACCTTGTGTCATTTCTTCCCAGCAAAAAGCCATTTGTCAGTGAACATTTTCCTCCACAAACTCAAACTGATCTCTTGGCTTATGCACCCTTATTTTAATGTCTCTGTGAGGAGCTATAACAACAGTGGATCCCTCATTTGTGATTTGTTTTTCTCCCATAGTGTTGCACATCCTTTTTCTCTTTGCTGATGTGTGATGCTCCCTTTGCTTTTACTCTCCCTTACTGCTTCTCTTGGTCAGACCTCCTGTGGTCCCACTCCATATTCCATCCAGAATACACCTTACTCAGGCTAGAAGAGAGAATTGGAAAACAAGAGGCCCCTGGTGAAGAACTTTTTCCATCAGGTGGTTTTTCTGTACTTTCAGATACATTTGTGCCTTACATGAGTTAGCAGTCACCAAAAAACTGCAGGAGTTGCTTTAAAGCTGCCCCGGTAGATCTAATTCTGCCTGGAGGGCATAGATGTACCACAGATGACCTCTCAGGATCCCCTTGCAGCCTTGTGTAGTAGTCCGTTAACCCCATCATGTTTATGGGCACAAATAGCAGGGTAACAACTCACACCCAAACAAAAAAGACACTGAAAGGTGACACATCAGGCACCTGAGTGCTCAGCCTCTCTCATTTCCTCTGCTGTGGGCAGCCCACCCTTGGATGAGTGTGGTGACCTCCCGATGCTTTCAAAGCATCCTCTGCTCCAAATCACACGTGTCCCAAAGGCACATTTAGCTGAGACCATTAGGAAATTCATCCCGAGAACATGGCCCAGCATCTCGCAGCCTATTCTTTTCCTGGCAGACTTGAAAGAGAAATCACAAAAGCAGCCTGTTCTTAATCTGCTCTGGTTTCTTTTCCTTGGGCTTTGTATTCATTTGGACAGAAGAGTTTCTTGATAGGAAATGACATTGGATCAGTGCTGGAAGTTTGATAATTCATGGTGAGCACCCACTGAAAGCTGATGGTGCTTTTGTCCTTTGACTCCAGTGACACATTAGGGAGCTGGAGTAGCCACTGCCTGGGAAAGGGCCTGTTTTGGACATTTCATTTCTTGCTTAATCCGTTCAAGTGGAAACATTTCTGCCTGCAGCTTCACAGATGTGCCTTTATTATTTGCAAAGTGTTTTCTGGAAGATTTGAGGTTAAAAGAAGGAAGTGTTGGAAAATACGAATTAATGAGGAGACATCCCTTTGCCATTCCTCTTCATCAGAACAGCTTGAATTGAGAAAATCCTGTTGATTGCAGACCAGCTGATTGAGGATGGAGGGGCCTGAGCTGTTTCTTGATGGAGCTCTGACACTGCTTTGTGCATGATCCAAGCAGCTCAGCAGCTGTCACATCCTCCCCCCTTTGCCCGCCTTTCCTACTCAAGTCAGACCTTCTCAAAAAAAGTTCTCTGTCCAGCACTGAGCTGCTGGTGCCCCTGCAAAAACATCTTCCCTTATGCTTGTGGGGAGCCTGCAGGATCAGATCCCTTGGGTGGACGGGGTCTGAAATCTCTCTCCTGCCTGTGGTGGGGACGTGCTGGATGGTGGCACGTTTGTAAATCATCTGCTGCACTCTAATCTCCAGCCTGCAGGAGCCCAGTAAATTGATCCTATACTTTCTAAGCTAAGCTTAATCTCTCATTGTGTGTCCAGCAGCGCTCACAGAACGGCAAACTCCGTGTTCAGCGCGGACAATTCCAGGCACCCAAAGGGGGAATCGGTGTTTGGTGGAAAGGGCAGTTTCTGTGGATTTTCTCCTCATTTCGTTGCAGATGACATCATAAAGCTCCACAGGAAGGAGCAGACAGATGCCAGCGCCGCGGGCGACAGCAGAAGGCAGCAGGTCAAGAACAGGAGTTCAGCCTCCGGCTATGGGCGGCCCCAGTTCCGAGCCTGGAAGCAAAGGAATTTGCAAGGTAGATGGGCACTTGAGACAGCACAGGCCTCCCGGGCTGGAAAATGCGGTTTTTTTAGCAAAATCCAGCTCTTAAATCCTTCTAATTCCTGTGTTCGTATAAGATGCTCTCAGGCCCTGATTAGCTTTTCTCCCTGTAACAATGGAATATCAGGGGCCTTTCAGAGCATAATTCACCCATTTCTCTCCCTTCCACTCTCTCATGAATTACTAATTTAAAGTGACTTAATATCTATTCTCTATTCCCCTTGGCTTTGCGTATTTTAATTATGCCTCTTCCTAATCCTCGTTTTCCCAGAGCAGACTTAAATTACCCAAATTACCCCTTCAGTTACTGTATTTGATAGCTCAGTTATTAAAGCTAAATTGTCACTTTTGCCAAGCATGCTATTTTTATGGCGAGGTTTTTTTAATAACACCGAGTGATCACACCTTTGTTTTGTTCCACTGCTTTTTACTTACAGACCAAAGTTGCCTGCTGCATGAAATGCCATCTCTATGAACTTATTTTTTATAGTTACTGCTAAGTCAGTCCCTTTAGATTGAAGTGATATTTTGCAGAAATATCTTTGCAGTCACACATCAGGACAGTGGGATCACTGGCAGCAATCCTGCTTGTCTCTGCTCTGCCTCCCACCTTTGTGTTCTCGGTGTCCACCACACAGTGCCTTCCTTAGGATTGTCCCAGTTCAAAACATAATGATGATAAATGTCCTTAGCAAATGGATTTTTCTGTCAAAACCCACAGGCTTTGATATTCTCCCGCACTCAAGCAATTACTGCATCCAGAGGCAAATCCAATAAAATTCTTTTTCCTATTCCTTAGATGGTAGAACTTCTCTGTTAATTTATAGAATTATTTCTGCTAGTTTGAGTATTTCGTAGGTTTTCAGTGAGTCTGAATTCAGCCCTGCCAAGTGCAGAGACCTGCCATGCTGTGTGGTGCTGATTGTCAGCAGCAATTTGGGGAAGCTCAGCATGACTGGGAATTTAGCCCATAATTCATCAGGGGCTCAGTTCATTTTGGTCCCTGCTGAAATGCAGTCCCTTCTGGGCTGAGATGTGATAACCATTATCAAAATGATGATCTGAGGAGCCCAGCACTGTAATGACAGAGGAGGGGGAAGGGTATTATGCTGATTAAACCAGCAAGCAAAGTGCTGTTAATCCCTCTTGGAATATGGCTTAAACCTTCTCCCTAGTGGGGGAAAGAATGATTTTTAATGACAAGAAATTTGAATTTCAAATCTCCTTGGAAAGAAGAGTCTGTCAGACATGGGAACTTGTGCCCAGGCTGGACTGGCTGAGCAGAGGTGTCTTTTGGCCATCCCAGGTGTGCTCAGAACCAGGCTCTGAGCACACACACAAACATGGGATGTGCTTGTGGGGGTTCTTCCCCAGCTGCCGAGATGCTGTGGGGTTTTATTGAAACGTTCTTACATTATTAAATATCTGCCAGACCTTTTGCAGACATGAAGCCTCCCATGTGTCACACTTCAGGACACAGATGACAGAGCCAGGCCTTGGTCCCCAGCTGGTGTGAGGGGTCCCCCTTGGAGGCTGATGGCTCTGTCATGTGTCATTTGTGTTGGGTGAGCTGTGCCTGAGTGCACTGCTGAGCACAGGCTCTCTAACAGGAACAGACTGACAGGGGCACTGTTTTCCAGTCAGGGCTGCCTTCTGCAGCATTGCCCTGATGGAGTATCCAGGAAAGGCAGCTGAGCTCAGTCTCTGGTCCTCTGCAGGGTGTAGGAGAGCTGTGCAGCAAGGCTTAGCCCAGCAAACAGGCAGGAGATAGGGACAGGCCCAGGGTAGGGGTTGAAGAGAAACAAAACAGGGCAAAAACACACTGGGGGAATAGAAACAGGAGAAAAAAAATCCAAGGGACATTGACTACAGCAAGTCCACATCTGGTCAAAAAGAAAGAGTGCCAAAACTGAGTGTTTGTCATGAGAGGAACATTTACACACCTGCACTCCTGCAATGGGAGGTCATTGTCTGCAAAGGAAGTAACAGCTGGCCCCAGAGGGTGTGAACTGTGCTGTGTTTTTGTGCACGTTCCCAACCAGCACCTCTGGCCATGGGGCATGAAGCACCCCAGCATGGTCTTTGGGATCTGCTTCCAAAGGGCCTGACCTGGTGCCCTTTTATTTTAGAGCCAGAGCAGCTCAAAGCATCTTGAGGTGTGTTCCAGTGTGAGCAGCTCAGGCTGGTGCTGGCTGGTGTAACACCCTGAGGCTGGAGCCTTCATTCCTTGTGGCAGTGGTGGCCCCTCACAGCAGTGCCACTGCTGCCTCAGAAGGTTTCCAGTTGCTCCAGGTCAGTGTAAATCGCTGTCACGTAGCAGTCAGTGATGTAATTTATGCACCTGGGTGCTCTGGTTTGCATCAGTGAGGTTCTGCTGTGAGATCCAGGTCTGAGTGCACTCTCCCTGCCCTCTGCCATGCACAGCTTTGGGCCTGGTTTATGCACCCCCAGTGTGGGCACATCTCGCTGGCAGAGCAGCTGTTGTGGGGCTCAAAGCACAGGGGCTGAATGCCCGAGTCACCTTGCAGCTGGGCTTGGCAAAGACTGAAGTAGCAATGAGGGAAAACACGTGTGCTGCTGTTTACCCTTTACGTGCACTGAGAAGTGGAACATCTGGTTATAGATAATGCAGGTGTCTGGTAGATTTGGGGACACCCTTCTGGGCACGCCTGAGCTCCCTGCCTTGGTACAGAGATCAGAGCACGGCATGGTGGTGACTCTGCAGGCAAACCCTTGATAAACTGGCATGGAGGGCAGCCTGGTGATTCTCCAGCACTGGGCCAAGCCTCATGGTGCTGGTAACCGTGCCCAAGGGGCTCTGCTTCGGTGTTGCTTCAGAGATCTGCTGCTTTGTGAGGTAAGAGAAATAAATTCCCTCCCAGCATTCCACCTGTGACTTTGTGAGTGTTGTTGTTGTGCCCGTGTCAGTTCACACAGTGACTCAGAAACTCTCTGTCTCATTACGACCACAGAATTTTATTATGTGGAGTAATTAGGTTTGGAAGCTCTGTGCCTCAGTCTGACAGGGCTTTCCTCTCGCTCAACACTTCAGCACTCTTCAAAGGCATCAGCAGACTTAGGGGAAAAGCTTAAATGCAGGACGTGCAGCGGGTGTGTGTGTATCATGGAAGAGCAGGAGGAGATGTCCCCTTCAATTGGGGAAGTTATGGTATGTCAAGCTAAAAGAAAAAGAAAATATATATATATATAAAGTAAAAATTAAGCTATGATGTGGGCCCTCAGAGCTATTTCAGGCTGCTGTGGGGTTGGTTTTAGGATGCTCAAGTCATGTGTACATCTGTATTTAAGGCTTTTTCTTTTTCATAGTCAATTCATAGCAGGGTGAGCTCTGACAGCAGATTGACAGGTCTCCTGATGTGGGTGTTCCTGCCTTTACGAGGAATCAGAATTGTGAAAGGCTTTTCTCTCCTGTATTCTTTCACATCAAATAATGTGCATGGCAGTCCAATGTACAATGAGAATGCTGGAGAGACTTTGGAAGAATTAATTATTTAATGTGAATGGGCGTGACTTTTGCACCACTGTTTGTGTAGACGCTCCTGTATCACTCCTGTAATTTATTTACAAACCTGTAGTCATAAGTCGAATTTTGAAGGATGCTGAAGTAAGAGGGCTTTGTTTGTAGGACCCAACCGTTTCAGAAGAGGCTTTGGACAGCAACAATTCAATCGGAGACAATTCAGGAACCCTTTGCCTGGTCGCAAGAGAAGAGCAGCTGCTGCCTTCGATGGAGTGAGCCCCTTAAATCGCCAGGCATCGGCTCAGGAGGTAGGGGAATAAGGAAAGTCTGGCTTTTCCCAAATGTCAGGTAGAAATCTGCTCAATTTTATGATCCTGGATCACCCCAAAGAACAATCTACATAAAAAACACCATCTTTTAATGCCTGTGCACAGCATTTGTATGCATAGGTGAGTACAGACATGCATGCATATGGAATAGCAATTTTCCAGCTGGTTTTATAAAGCTTCTGACTTGGCATAATTTTATTGAGCGGTACCCATGGGTTTTGCAAAAATAGATTTTTTTAAAAATCGGTCTTAAAAGGTTTAAAAATATTTCCATAAAATTAATTCCATGGCATCTCATCTTACTATTATAATTTAGAGGAGGTGTGTTAAGGTTCTTCGTTACTTGTTGTCCACCCAGAGAATTTTCCAGGTTCCTGTGAAGTCAGAAGACAGACTTGGTGACTTGTCAGGTGACTCTGGTTCAGAGACATACTTCCCACCAGAGACACTGATTCCCAGTGCTGTGACAGACAGTGTGAGAGGCAGCTGTGTTTTCCTGCTCTGATGAAAATCCACTCAGTTAGGAGGTCACAGATGTTCAGTGAGCTTTTTAAAAAGATGCAAGTGCTGAACAGGACGGCACATTTAAGTGAATGTGTCGTAGGGGTATAAATAAGAAAGTCCTAAACTAAGCATGAATGTGCAAGGAGTGAGGTTATTCCTGAAAAGAAAGACCAGGATGACTCAGATACTGAGTGTGGCTGGTATTTACAGAAAGAAATAAGCAGTTGCTAGGAGGCAGAATTCTACAGTAGCTTCCACTTGGCAGGAACAAACCAAGGGAGAAGAATATGGAAACAGCCCTCAGTTAGCAGGTGCTAACAGTGATGGTAGTTGTCCCACAGAAATCACCAGGCTGGAGCCTGGGGCAGTTTGTGTTGGAGCTGCAGGACAGACACTGCCAGACACTTCTGGTGTGTTCCATGAATAAGGGTGTGGTCCCGGCAGTGCAGGTGTCCACACAAGAAAGAGCTGATGACCAAAAGGAAACTGAGCAGGGCCATAATGCACAGCTTCTGTGAGATCTGCTCTGCATGGACCGATTTGATTTTATTCTTTGATTTCTGCAGCATTAGAAGGGAACATTTTCCCTGGCACTGCTAGTTCCATGGCCAGGAAGTGACTGACTGATTGTTGACAGCAGTGTCAGCAGCAGAGAGCAGGACCTTGTGTGCTGTCCCTTGCCCTCATCCCCTGTTCTTCTACCAAGACTGTGCTGCAGGTGACAACTGCTGAGGTCTCACTGCTCTTTCAGGGCAACAAGAAGAAAAATGTTTTTGCCAAAAGCAGCAGTGGTCAGCAGGAGAAACAGCCACAGACATCTGCAGGCCTCAAGGGGTTCAGAGAAGATGCTGCCAGCGTCCGTGGCCCAGGGAGAAGGTAAAATCTGTGGTAACTCCAGGTTATTTTGGTTTTCTGTGGTTTTTACCTGTGCAGCTCATGGGGTTCAGCTCTCAATACGTGCCAGCTGGGCATGGCTACAGCCATGTGCTTGTGCAGCACCAGAAAAATACCCCTGGGTATGTTAAGAAGGCACCTGGAAAGAAAACAACCTCATGCTCATAGTTAATAATGCTGATATTAATCTGTCATTTTATTTCAGGAAGCACAGAAAATGTAAGTTTTGTATTTTTATTAAACTTCCTCACTTTGAGAAACACTTCTGAAGGGTATTAAATGCTATTAAAATAGCATTTATTTTCATAGAGGCAGGAAATACAGATTCCAGCCATAAGGGATGGGCAGGGACAGGGAGTCTGTCCCAGTGAGGGGCTGCAGGAGCAGACTGTGCCCCAGGAGCTGTGAGGAAGGCAGCGTGCCAGGTGCTGGGCACTGTCTGGGTGCCTGTCTCATCAAGATCATTATGTTCTCTGAGCTCAAAAGGAAGCTCCTTGCAATGCTTCCTCTGCTCTGAGCAGAACAGGGACTGAATAGCATCGAGAGGTCCTTTCTGACCTGATTTTTTTCTATGATTTTCCTCCCATGTTTTTTTGCTTTTAATGAGCAAAGCTCAGAACACACAAGCTGTTGCCTCATTTGAGCGGAAAATCAAGTTCCTCTGAAATCCTTTGGCGGTAGAAAAACCTGTTGGGCTGAACTCTGTAACACAGCCTCATTTGCTTCTTGCACTGCTTTTTAAGACCAGCTTGGGTAAGGTGTTTTGGCATTACACATTAGAGACCTGGTATCATCCTCACCCTTTTCTCTCTCTCCTTTACCAGCAAGCCTTTCCTGCTGAACAGGGGAGCAGCGTTCCAGCAGAAGGGGATGCAGCAGCGGTTCTACAAAGCCCATTTCCAGAGGGGGGTCAGTATTTGAGACATTTCCTCTGCTCTCTGCTGGTAGTTTCACCATTTACATTTTACCAGCCTTTGCCCAGTTGTAGCTTTGCTTCCAGAAGTAACTGGGGGAGAGAGGTGGATGACCTGAACGCTGCATGGATTGGTAGGAAAGTATTTGCAGGCAATTGTTAATGCAGCTTGGTATTCTGGCAGCTTGGAAGTAAATCCTGGGAGGGTGGTAAAAATAAACTTTGCAGTTTATAGAGCAGCACAAGCAGGGCAAAGTAAAGCCACCCCATACACATCACTGTGCCAGTGGGAAACACCAAATTAGCACGTTTCTCGACAGCTTGCAAGGAGGGAGCTCTTGAGATACACCAAACAGAATCCTGGAAAAGGAATCACTGTTTCTGGGAGCTAATTCTTTGAAGTAATTGTTTTTAAATATATTTTACAGCAGATGGATTCTCGAGGAGAAGGGAAACCACCAAGAATGAGAAGGTAATTGGTGAACAAAGGCACAATGCAAATACGAGGTGCTCTTTCACGCTTGAAGCTGGATAAATCTCCCTGTCTCGGCAGGTGGCAAGTGAAACCCATCCCTGGAGCAATTCTGACGGTTTCTGTGCTTAATCCCCAGGCGGGCCAGACCAGCTCGTAAGTAAATGAGGTGATTTGTTAGGGTAGGAGCCCTACAAAAGCCATTGCAAATCCCTTTAGCGTTATTGCGGCTTCACTTCCCTAATGAGTGTGCAGTGAATGGGTTTCAGACCCAAAATGGTTCGCAAATGATGTTCCTTCCCCAGCATATCAGAAGGAGATAAAAATCTCCTGTATTTACCTGCAATTACATGGTAATCTGTAATTACCACGCCCTCACTTGTAATGCAGAGTGAGGAGAAATGGAAGCACCATTGTGGGAAGAGGTGGCAGGCTGGTTGTGCTGGTTTTGGGCTGTTAGGAGAAACAGTGTGCCCCAAAGGGACACCTGGTGCTCGCTGTGTAAGAGGAGCTCAGAGGCCGGAAAGGGGCAGCTGCAGGACCTGGCACCCAGCTGGGGGCAGAGAGAAGGGTGGGTGAGGGCACTGTGCATGCTGGGGGTGCAGAGAGCACCCCTCAATAGCCTGGATGTGACAGTCCCCGGTGCTGGAACGTGTCACAATAGGACACGAAATAAAGATGCTTGACTCCAGTCAGAAGGCAGTAGAAATCACAAGGTTTATTTACAATTCATTCAGCCCTTTTATAACATGTTGCACTGAAAGACACGTTATTAGTCCAGAGGGCTGACACCTCTCCATTGGCTCAGTGACAGAAATACAAACAACACCTGTTGGTATGGGAAAGGAATATTGTCTACACAAGGTTGTTTTGGGAAAAAGAAAAACTGTTGAAAAGTTTCCCTTGGGAAGAGCTCAGCAATCCTCAGGCTCAGAAAACACTGAGCCCACAGGAACTCTGCCTGCAGGGCTGCTCTCCTGGGGTCAGACATGCCGTGGGAGGGGGGCAGTGTGTGGGTGTGTCCTTCACTCCGTGCCGGTTTGCAGGGGATGGGAGGTGAGCTGCCGTGGCATCCCGAGTGACTGCAGCTCTGTGCTCTCCCCAGGCCTGGATCCAGTCGCCCATTCCTGCCAAGCCAGAGGCCCCCGGCACGGGCGGCCAAGCCCCAGCCCAAGGGGGTGCTGCTGAGATTCAACTTCCGCGCCATGGCCAACCAGGTAGAGGATTGTCGACGGGACAGGAGGCACCTGGCTCCCTGCAGCAGCCCTGCCACTGAGCTCTTAACGTCACACTCAGGTTTCTGGGGCTGCCAGCTGGGTTTGTCTAACACAGCCTGGGAGGAAAGGCCCGTAGCTGTGTTGGCCAGGTTGCTCACAAAACTGAAGGCACTTGAGAAGACTGTTCAGCAACTACAGACTCAGCCCAGTTTTCCCCACTCTGATGGCCTGTCTTGGCCTGTCCATGTGCTTGCTTGGAGCAGGGAGGTCCTGCTGATGAGTAGTCCTGGCCAGAGGGGACTGTTTCACTGTCAGTGCTTCCCATTCCTCAGAGACACGTGGCACTTCTGGGCTTTGCTCGCTCTTTGCTTTGGTGCCCTTCTTGGTGTCACATTTTATACTGAAGTATGGTCCGAGAGCCCTGGGGCAGCTGAGAAATCCCGCTCCACCTTCTTCATTGCCGGCGTTTCTTGTCTGGACGGTTTGGTTTTCCCCGATGCCTTGTGCTCAAATGCCATCTGCTTGCTCCTGTTCTTGCCGAGGATGCCCTGTTGTCTTGGGGCTGGGAGCTGCTTGGAGGTTTTCCAACCGCACACAGTCTGTTGAGCTCCCTGTCTCTGTGTGCTGAGTGGTTTAATTGACTAACCAGCTGTGAAACACCGGCCTGACTGATGGGCTCTAATCAATACCCCGCTACGAGTTTGGCTGTGCTTTGCCACGAGACAAGGGACTGACTCGCTCTCGCTTTCCCCTGCAGACCAGCCTGACGCTGGATGAGAGGTTCTCTGGTCTGAGGAATAAGAGGCGCTTTACAGCGGCCAGGAGCGCTGGACGGACGGTCACCATGCCTTAGGACTGCGTGCTCGTCACGGGGACTGCCTGTGACAGCCCAGGCTCCATGACTAGGGCTCAATAAAAGTCGCTAGATTCCCTTTGAGATAGCTGATCTGGCACTGTGCTGTCTCCTTCCTTCCACACAGAGTGAATGAGTGATTGAGGGCAGGGATGAGGCAGGGTGAGAGTTTGGGCCGGAGCACAGGGCAGGGTGGTGGAGGGGGATGAGCAGAGATGGATTTGCTGGGAGAGCCTTGCTGGGAAGCTGTAGGGCTGGCAGCAGCCCTGTCCCCCTGCCAGGGCACCCTTTGCTCACCAGGGGGATGGCTGATAGTGGGAGGGTGCACCACGGAGCCTTCCCTGCATTGTCCAGTGGGTGGGACAGGGTTTGAGGATGCTGTGTTGCCCACATGGGAGACAGAGGGAAGCTGGGATGCTCCAGCTGCCCGCAATCCCCAGCATCCACCTAATTGCCCAACTTGTGCTTGCAGGCATCCCTGCCCAGAGGTTTGCAGTGTAAGACCCCTCCACCCTGAAAACCTGTTGCTTTGCCCTGACAGTCAGGCCTGAGCACCTTGCATTTCTCTGTGGATTGCTGTGCTGTTGTGACTGCTGCTGCAGGGATGGGGTGAGATGTGCCATGCCATGCTGCTGGAGTCACTGTCCTCAGCACGGAGCACGGACAGGCTGCCCCAGCCCAGATCACATTTTCCAGTGCTGAGTAGTTCTGCATTAGGGTTTTTGTAGTTGCAGCTCCACCCATGCTCAAAGCAGCAGCATAATCAAACCAGCAGCAGCACTCTGATAAACATTGACTGAGATGTTAATGAGCTGGGTTTAGACATTTGTTAATGAAGCCCTGCATCAACCCTGAGTAACTGCTCCATTCTCCATCCACTGCTGGAACCCAGCACTGAACATGCTGGACACAGCCTGTTACTGGGCTCTAGCTATACTTATTACAGGAAATATTTGATAGACTGCTTTACATTTTACACCGAGCATCTTCAACATGAGACTGGACTTGGCATTGGTTTTATAGGAATGTGTGAAATGTTGTTAGTTGACAAAGCAGTAATGTATGAGTCCAGTGCACTGAATAAAAAAACTTAACTTGTCAAATGTCGCCTCTGGTTATTTCCTTTCCTTCAACAGCTCTTCCGTGCAAGTTCAGCTTCTCAGTGTGACACTGCATGGGCTACTGGTTTGGGAGAAACTGGTCCCTGTTGGTGCCCACAGGCAGGCAGTTTACTGCTTTAAAAGCTGGCTCCAAAGCAATATAAGGTTTTCAGTAGGTATTTTGTAAAATCTTTGCTATGATCTCTTGTTTTGAATCCGGGGAATGATTGGTTTTTTTCAGGGCAGGAGCAGAAGCTCTGGCCCAGCCAGACTGATTGGCAGATATTCATCTTCAAGCTTGAATCCCACAGCCC